>CM071872.1:8974649-8993283 GCA_036759665.1 Gynandropsis gynandra | reverse complement strand
TCAGCCACGAAAGTAGGGGGCAGCTTGTCTAGATCACGTGTCTATGCCTCGAGAGAGGATAGATATCATATTAGGATCGTCTGTCTTAGATAGCTTTAACTGGGATTGCATGATAGATAGGTTGATCGTTGGTTTCGGTAGTCTTGTGGTGAAACCGGATTCCTAGAACGTTTGTCTTATCGTTAGAACCCAAGTAGTTTATTTACTTTCAGTATTTCATTCTTCATCCATATTCTTGTGTTAGCGAGTTTGATTCCTAGTTCGAGTTTAGGTAGTGTTGCGTAGTCTCTGTGGGATCGACACCTAAAATACTACACACGTGCCGTGCACTTGCGGGTAGTTTAGGTTATTTTATTTAACTCTGATACGCATCAGTCTTCATGAAAAAATTACTTCCCATAAGTTTTTTAGTGTTGATGGATAAAATGCACATGAAATAATTGCGATATATTTTAATAATTTATTTTTATGAAAATAATTTATATTACAATAATGTTTACAGTTGTTGTCTCATTTTTAAGTGATTTATGTATCAAAAAATAAATTTGGATATAGTAAAAAGATTGAAAGGTAATATAATTACTATATTCTGTAGTATGGAGAAGATTTTTTCTCCATCCTTTTTAGATGTTGTGGAACATCTCACAATTTATCTTCAACACGAAGTTGCATTAAGAGGTCTAGTTTAATTTTATTAGATGTATCATTTGAACGATTCATGTTTTACTTTAGAAAAATTAAAAAACAAAAAACTGGACCTAAAGGTTCAATTGTAGAACAATAAGTAAATGGAGAAATATCTTTTGTTATGTCATCTACTTTAACCACATATTCAAACATATAGTAGGATTATGGACAAGCATTTTGACGGTGGTGTTGTGAATACATACCATGTATTAGATATTCAAGGCATATTTTGTTTCATTGATTGAGTTATTTGGAAGAAAATATAAATGATTATCACAAAGAGATCAACACATCGCATATTCATATGTGTTTTTGTGAATCTTGATTGTTTCAATTATAAATATTTATAACCTTTGTTTATTAACTTTTCAATTATAAGATGTTTGATGATATCTTGAAGAACACATATCTCAATATAAATTAATATTAATTTCAAGAGCTAAAAAAAATAGATTGTTATATAAATCAAACAATATGTAAGTACATCATATGAATTATATATTACCTTTTACTTAGATAAAAAATATTTATTTTCATTGTACATATTGAAATGGACAATCATCCTTTGTTGTTGAGAGACCTTGTGAAATATTGCATAGTGAAAGTTATGAGTTAGCTAATATATTTCACTTGTGGTTACAAATTTCATATGTATGATCATGGAAAAACATTCCACGATTAAATATGATGTGTGTGTGAGAGAGAGAGAGGTAAAAATTATAGCGAATCAAATAACGAGCCTGTACTTTTATGGGATTTCGAAAGAGATCTTGTAATTCGATTACTCATAAAACTCTGGTTAAAAGGTCATGTTATTAAATTCAGTCGGTTCAATCTAACTATTGGAAGATGAATGAGGATAAATAAGTTAGGCATCGTAGAATTAAACTCAACACGAAGATATATAAAAAATGAGCCTTTTATTTTATCATCGCAAACAGATCAAGTTTGATACATTTCACATCAAGTGAAAGGAAAGAAATAGAAAAAGAGTAAGATGAGAGAGGAATTTGTCAGAAGAGAGAGAGGGAAGAAATTACCTCGGGTTAGAATGAGTCTCCATGAATCATTTGCATGACAGACTCCATGAATCATCTCCATAAATAATGGTCTAGGGAAGGAAGGAAATGCTACAAATAGAGGAGAGAGATTATGATTCCGAATGTAAACCTAAGAATCGTTTAGAATCATCTGCAGGCGCCATGAACAAGTGCCTCTATAAGATAAGGTTGAGATGCGCAAGTGAATGGGTTGAAAGTGCCACGGGAAAGGTCACCATAGAAGGCGTTGGGTACCATGGAGATGACTATTCCCCATTATAAATAAGAATGAACAGATGCCCATTTTACGCACACACAAAATATTATGAAAGTTATGAGAGAGACATGTGAGTGTTAGACTTTGCCCTTTAGAGAGAATGAAAGACTCGAAACAGAAAGGATTTGGTGTTACAAATTGTTGTAGCTTTTCGGTTTTTCCTTCTCTATTTATAGACTCATATTTACATAAGAGTTAACGAAAAGTAAATGCTACAAGACTCCTAAAATTCTACAAAGACACTAAATACAAAGAATGACCAATGTGCATATATTGACCCATGACCAAGGTGCATGTATTGACCCATGACCAAGGTGCATGTATTGACCACATTAAAGTGGACACAAATTCACACACAACGAAGGGAATTCTTAGGAGTGTCAAAAATAGCCCGAGCCCGCGGGCCCACCTGAAGCCCGCCCGAAAATACGCGGGCTCGGGCCGTTAATTTCATAGCCCGAATAGAACCGGGCCTTCATGCTTGGGCCAACTCAAAAACCCGTTTTTTAGAACCCGGCCCGTCGGGTTTTGGGCCGCCCGACCGAACATTTAGGGTTTTAACCAAAAGTCGAGAGTTTGCCTCTGTTTCTGTTTTCCGCCGAGCTCTTCTGTCCTCCGTCACCTTTTGCCTCCCTCCTCCATCGTTTTTCTTTGCCGCCGGTCTCCCTCCTCCAGCGTTCGATTTGGACGTCGGTCTCCCTCCTCCAGCGTTCGACTTCTGTCCTTCATCACCTTTTGCCTCCGTCATTTTTCTTTGTCGCCCGAGCTTCTGTCCTTCGTCACCTTTTGCCTCCGTCGTTGCCAGCTTTTGCCTCCGTCGACTTTGCCTCTCTCTCCTTCCGTCGGTCCTCTCCCTCCCTCTGTCGATCCCCTCACTGCCCGTGTTACCGTGAGTCCTCATCCATAAGGTATTTCACTTCTCCCAATCTCTATCTTTCTTCTTCCTTCGAACAACATTATTCAGACACAATGACAGGAGCTCTTGTTACCAGGTCAGTGGCTCCATCATCCGTAAACTCGTTATTAAAGATAGGATCTTGAATAAGATTATGAGTAAGTCCTTGTCCAAAATCTTGGATATTCTGATCCCATTCCCATAATTGAGAACCATTAATCTCATGGAGGAAATCCGGATCATTGAAACCCGAGAACGGGGAAAAGGATACAGAATCTTCAAGCCAGCCAAAGAGATGATCCAAAGTTTGGCTTGGTGGGTCTGAGTCTTTTAGTGACATTGTGTTTGATTCAAGTTGGTTATGTGAGTAGTGAGGGGAAGACACATATAGGAAGGGATCATGGGGAGATGATATTAGATGATAAACATGGAACTATGAAATGGTATTTGGTTGGTAGTAGGGAATATAATAGTATAGCGTTGCTCGTGTTGATTGTTTTGAAGATTGCATTGAGACATTGATGTGTAGGAGTGATGAACCACACTCTCCAATAAGGGTGGTGTTAGACTTTGGGATCCATTGAATATTGCAAATTGATAGATTTATTTCAATTAAGTCTTGAATTTATTGCATGTAGGACCATTCCATTGTTTTGTAGGTTGTTGTACTCATGTTATATCATATGTATATATAATAGATAATTTATGTATGTGGTCATCTATTGCGATTATCAAAGTCGAGAAAGAGAAGATAAAAATGATATTTATCGAATCTTATATACAGATAAAATCCTAGAAAGAGAAATTAAATTTTGTATTTACTTAGTTTTATAGACTATAAATGTAAAGTAATGTAAAATTTTAATGAGAAAAAGTGAAGAGTAAGATGGATGGAAACTAAGATTGGATTAGGGTCTAGAAAAATGAACTTATAAATTTCGATCCAAATTTCTTCACATAGCTAGGGAGATAGAGTGTTCGCGTAGAAAGTTCACTAGGTTACGTTTATTGTAATCACCTTATTTTTTGGGTTGTCTTGGATGACAGATCAAAAAGGCTAAGACGACTGATGATGAAAAACATCAATGAACCAATAGGACCGCAAGGATAATGCTAAAAATTCGACTTGAAGACTTTACTATAATTTTCTTTTTAGTTTTAAATTTTTTTCAAACTTTTTGGACTTATACTCATGTGTGTATTTATTTAAATAAATTATAAAGACGAGATTCTTCTTGTGTACTTTTTAAAGGTTATTTCATATGTATTTTCTACCTAAATTCAGATTTCGTCTATATTTCTATAAAAAAAGTAATGGACACCCTTAGACCCTTGGTAATTGGGTTAGGGGTGTTATAAAGTGAGATTAGAGGTCCGTTTATTTAAAAATTTTATTTTTTCAAAAGGATTTTAACAAAGTTTTGAGAAAAACAACAAAATCGAGTTAATAGTTAGGAAATTGGTACCTAATCAAGGGTGTTATAATATCAGTGGGAGGACCACCACCTAACCATGAAATAGCAAGAGAAATGATAAGCACGAGAACCAAGGCTATATTATGTTCAAGGGATATGTTTGACATAATCTTGGAGGTCTATCAAGCCATCCTAGGCAAGAAAATTGATGCCTTTAAGGGAACCGTGAGCGCTAAGTGAACTAGATGGTAGAAAAGCATGAGAAAATGCTCAAACTACTGGAGGAAGTTCAAGCTTTGAAAGAGCATCCATGGGAAGATCTTGTGTAAAAGATCTTAGAAGACAAGGAAGTCATCAAGATCTCAGTGGGTAGGACGAATATTGGATGGATCCTCGCTTCTTGCGACGAGGATCCGAACGAGGAGATTCTCGAGAGTAATGATTGGAAGAATAGTTATCAAGATAATTTGGATGAGGATTTGTGAAACCTTTACGATCAACCGACTTTTAGTCAATAATAATAATAAATAATAATAATAATAATAATAATAATAATAATAATAATAATAATAATAATAATAATAATAATAATTGTATTTAGTGGTCAAATGACCAAGATGTAACACAATACAATTAGTAATACTCCTATTAAAATAATAGAAGTATTGTTTGTGTGTTGTTTGATATGCAAAAGAAAATAATAAAAAAATGAAAGTGTTATCATTAGAATCCTTGTTTGATCGTAGAAAACTCGAGAAGAAATAATACTACCTAGAAGAGATATGAAGGTAAGTAACTTAGTCATAGGAGGAGGGACTAGAAGATGTAACCAAGTTCGAGTGGGAACTGCAGGGACAACAAGACCTACAATCTTGCAAGAAGGCATGTGTAGTCAACAAACTATAATGTTGGATGGAACCACATTACAAGATTTTTTTTAGCGAGTTTATGACCGAGGTAAGATAACCCGGTAAGGTGGAAAATGAAGAGCCACCTCTAGCGCTTATACCACCACCTACACCATTTCTGATGGCCTTGAGGATCCAGGATATCATCATGTCATGGATGCCATGGCAAAATAGCATTAAACATTTACAAAGAGGATATGTGTCTCCAATGAGAGCTGAAGAATGGTTAGATCGTCTGAATAAAAATTTTAAATCGACCAAATGTACATTACACGGGGCTGCCATATAAGAGGAAGTAGAGAGCATGCTACCATTGTGAAACTCCAGATTATAATATTTGAGACTACCATCAACCTACATGAAAAATGCACCAATTAGGCTAGTACCACAAGTTAATTTCAAACATCCAGAGGATGAGGCCTCCAAGAGAAAAAAAAAGGCAACCAGGATTTTACACTAGTAAAGCTAATTGTAAGTTAGGTTTCTTAAACCATATCTTGTGTGTGTACTGGTAGCATAATTAATAGTGAAAACTATGATGTGTAATATAGAAAAAGTTTTTATTTTACTGTACTTAGACAATTGTATACTATAGGAACCCTTCTAGTTGCTGAAACGCTAACTCACATGTTGTTCGACACTGAAGCCATAGGTTTGTAAGCCTGGCTATAACTAAGCAGCTATCAATCAAGCCAGCGGCTAATTCAACACCTTATGGGAGCATACCCGCAGAGGTTAGATGTTAAAGTCTCAAAGTATCCTCAGAAAAGTTTCAATAGTGATAGAAGATACTGAGATGACAACTGATCTTACCGTGATTCCAATGTCTAGATACGATATCATCTTAGGAATGATTGGCTATCTAAGCACTGAGTGATGCTAGATTGCAAGTGTGGGCAAGTACAGTTCCAAGGACAAGAGAATGAACTATGTTACCAAGGATTGGGGACTCGAAAAGGACTTTAATTTATCTCAGCCTTACGCATAAATCAAGTGATAGAGCGAGGTTATGGGGTATACCTCGCTACATTAGAAATAAAATAAGTAGGATTCAAACTTCAAACGGAAAATATTATAGTGGTACGAGATTTTTAGGGGGATTTGAGAAGTTGAGAGGTTTACCACCGTCAGAGTTAGAAACTGTTCTAATCTCTAAAGTTTGTTATAGGATAACACCTGCGGATATGGTAGAGTTAAAAAAAGAAATTGACAAACTATTGGAGAAAGGGTTTATACATCCAAACTGTTTTAACAATACTTTTTGTTAAAAAAAACATATGGCATGTTTTCGTCTTTGCATTGATTACTATGCATTAACTGGATGACCATTAAGAACATGTATCCAGTTCCACGAGTAGATGAGTTATTATGCCAAATTAAAGGTGCCACTTGGTTCTCCTAGATCCACTTAGCATCGAGGTATCACCAAATTTCGATATCTAAAAAAGATATTAGTAAACAACGTTTAGAACTCGATATGGACATTTTGAGTTTGTAGTTATGTCGTCTGGTTTAACAAATGCTCCTTCTACAGTTATGAACAATGTATTTAGAGAATATTTGAATGAATTCGCCATTATATTCATTGATAATATATTGGTTTGTTCCAAGAGTATTGAGGAGAATGAAACCCACTTAAGGTGTTGGAGAAGCTAAAGAAGCACCACATCCGAAAAAAGTTTTTGCGATAGTGGACTGACGAAGACCAAAAATGAGAAGAAAAATTGCAACTTCCTAGAACTAGCAGGTTGTTATATGTGCTTTGTTAAGAGCTTCTCTAGCATAGCGAAACCGATGACAAAGTTATCTGTTAAAGATGTATCATTCAATTGGACAGAGATTTGTGAGGAATCTTTTAAAAAGTTAGAGGAAAGACTAACATTGGCACCAATTTTGACCTTACCTCAGTTAAAATTCATATGATTATTGTTTTCCTATTTCTATAGAAATAATATTTTTTCATAAAATAAAGAAAATCTGTGTTCTTCTTTTTCTCTTCTTCACGACTTTTTCTTTATTTTTTCTTCATCGTGAGATTCTGTTTATTCATCCACCATTGTCTTTGTTCTGATAATATTGTTTGTCTATTAATTGTCTATGTGTTCCTCGACACATTTTGTCTCTTCATATCATCGTCGTTTTGGGTCGCTATCTCTTCACTATTGCATTGACACTATTTTGCGTCATTTTTTCTTCAATGTTTTCCTTGCAGCATGTCGTCTTCTTTTCATGTTCTTTTCATTGTTCTCCCATTCGCGTATCTCTTCTAGCTCACGATCATTGTTGGTCTCTGTTTCTATCATAAGCGTCTATTCGAAGATGATGAGGTCTATTTCTTTGTACGCCAGTTTTTTGTTTGTGAGAGTTCTGGTAAAAACAAATTTAGTTGTTTATCTAACATTTTTTGTTATTATATGGAATATAGAAAGAGACAATGAAACGGATTCGTACGAAATAATGGTAACATGACAAGAGTTTAGAATGTGATAAGAAGATAATGAGTATGGATGAATTGAATCTACTCAAGTTCAAGTAATTCTTTCTTCTAAAAAGAAAATGAAACGTACATCATATTTATGAAAACACTTAAAAATGGTAAATGAAACACATGTGATGTGTATTCATTGCAATTAAAAGTATGTTTAAAAGCAAGACTCTCAAAGAACTTCAACTTTGGCAAGACACTTGAAAAAATGTGTCCCACGAAACCATTAGCTAAGGACACTAAGGGAATGAATGTTTAAAGATACCGAGAAAAATATGAAGGTAACAAAAAAAGTTCGATCAGAAATTTGTTGAGGATATCTTTGACTTTGGATGTGTGGACGGATGTAAATAGTGATAAGTATATATGTTCGATAAAAAATTATGTTGATAAAGATTGGAAGTTGAATAGTAAGATCTTGTCTTATGTTGATATACCTCCTCCACATACCGGTGAAGCATTAACTATTAAAATCCACTAGTTTTTCGAAGGAGAGATCATGCTTAGATAATAACTTGTTGTGTGATGGTGATATTGTGCACATATCTTAAACCTCACTAAGCACGATGGTTTAAATTCATTTGTTTTATGCTAAGATTAAAATTATAGAGTGTGAAGTATGTCAAATTGTCGAAGGTAAGAATGGATGCTTTTGAGAAATGCGTAGAAGTAGAATATGGTATTGGTAGTTTTGGAGTATTTTTATTTGTGGATGTTGCTACGTGATGGAACTCTCTCTTTATTATGCTTGAGAAAGCTTTCAAGTATGAACGTGCTTTCAATAGATTCAAAGTGATGGATAAAAACTACAAGCATTGTCCATCGAATGATGAATGGGTTAGGGCAGAAAAAATATGTGAATTACTGGGTCCATTTCAAAAGCTTACTAATATGATGACTAAATCAAGTTATTCGACCTCAAATCTATATTATAGATACACTTATATAACGGATTTTTCGAACGGATTTAAATTTCCAAACGGATTTAGCGAATGGATTTCAGACAAAATGAATAATCTGTTTGGAAATTTACATACGGAAATATCATTCTTTATACGTTTGTAATTGTGGATGGATTCAAGACGAACGAGATAGCCGTCTAGAATTGCGGTCGGAGGAGATATATGTTCGTAACTTTACGGATGAATAAGATATTGGTTCTAAAATTTTTGGACGGATGATATAATTGTCTAGAAATCTATAAATAGTTTTTCGTCTGTTTGCAATTCCGAACGGCTATCTCGTACGTCTAAAACTCGTGCGAATTACGGACATATTACACATGATATTTGGCGCCCGTCCGAAATTTGCGAACAAGATAACCGTTCGGAATTTTTTCACAATTCAGAAACTACGATTGCTGACGTATGAGATAGTCGTTAGTATTCCATTCCGAATTACAAACAGTAGTCCACACGCCGTTCGCAATTCGAAACGGTCATCTGTATGCCATCTGAATTTCTCGAGCTTCTCAACTTACACCAACTATAAAGAATGAAACCCTCCATCACCAAATCACCATTGTTAAGAAAACCTTGATGTTTCATAAAATGGCTTCTCATTCTTTAAAATTTAGTATCCATTGCAATTATCTTTCGCTCTTTCCCACTAACCTCTTTGGCGGACGCAGAACTCGAAAACGTAAGCAAATGCGAAGCAGAATCGTCATGCCGCAATAAAATCAAAGCACAAAAGCTCAAAATCATAGCGATTCTGTCAATATTAGTCGCGAGCATGATCGACGTTTGCTAACAGTTGTTTTCAAATGTTTTTCTAACGTTGAAGCCCGACAAAGATCTTTTCAGGCTCGGTAAAGCTTTGACTTCATAACAACTTTTTTTGTCCCATCAGAAAAATTCCGGATGCCTTACTCGTGAGTCTAGAATTTTTCAGACGGGATTCATTCCTCCAAAAATGTTTTCCGATGTTTTGTGGATTACTTTGTTCTTACGTGCTTAGAAACGATTTATAGACTACTTTGTTCGTCCAGAAATGCAGATGAATTACAGACGGGTTCGATTTACGGACACTCGTTTCTAGATGAACTTGGACCGTCCGAAATCCATCTAAAATTGTGTTTTTGGATGCTTTCCGGACGAATTGGATCGTCCAAAATTCGTTTTCTTGTAGTGATATGAATATGTTTTCCATTTAATATTTTGATATTCAATAAATTTGTATTTGAATTATATATTAGACATTTAATTTGGTTCGATAATGAGAAACATATGTTATAACTCCTTTAAATTAATTGGTCCAACTCGCGAAACAATTCATTTTTTTTACGAACTGAATTGAGATAACTTGTCTAGATGAGTTGAATCAATTGAGTCGATCTAACTCGTTTTATACCTCTACATTGAATTAAAGAAATGTAATACCTGTGATTATGTTATAATTCTTGTGTATTAATAAAATATATTTTGGTATATATTAAACAAAATCAGAATGGTTCAGTTGCCGGACGTAATGTTTCCATTTGTTGATTATTTGTATTAAAATTTGGTGGAAGTACGGTATAATTTGGAGAATATAAGTGAATGATTTACAATTTATAAAAATAGTCATATTGTGACGTGACCATGAATTGGGCTTGACGATATTAACAAAATATTAAATATGAATTAAGGCCCAAAATACAAGCACTGAACTGTGATTTGGTCCAACGTTCCACAACAAATTCTATAAGTATTTATTTGACATTTCCATAACCCCTGATCAAAACCCGTGAACACCCCAAAATTTAAATACCATTTAGTTTCTTGAAATTAAATATTAATTTTTATGTTATATGTTCTTCTATTAATCTTAGTTCTTTACGAAATTTGTTTTCTTATATAATTTTAACGGAATTTATATGTTTTTTAAGACAAATTACTTCTCTTTTTTTTTCGAATCTTTAATGGTATATCTTTTATTATTTGAACTAATAATGTTTCCAATTTTATTTTCCATGTCGAACATATTATAGTAACTTTTGCAAGACTTTTGATCAAATTTTGTCAAATTCTTTACTGATTTGATGAAATTTGATCAAAAGTTTTGAAAACGTTCCAGTTGTAATTAGCAAACTATTATCCTTATTCACACATATTTCTATAGATTATAGATTCGAACCAATAAATATTGTGAATTTATGGAATAATTAAATTAAATGGAGTAATTTATAGCTTTCAATCATATAACTAATCAGCAATTGTCGGGGAAAAAAATTATGGACTTGTTAACATTAGGAAATAAAAGGAAAATTTTTGTAAGTTAAATTAACGTATTTTGTGGATAATGTTCTTGAGAACAAGAATCTGCTCAGGGCCTGAAATAGAATGTAACTCCCAAATCTGGACACTATCCCGAGAAGTGAAGCAACAAGTAGAACTCATTCGAACATAAAAGAAGACTTATGCTTTGGTTTATGATCGATTTTCTTCTGTCGGAACAAGATTTGTTCTGTTCTCACCATCAGCTTCAAACTAGAGAGAAAGAGAGAGAGATCTTACAGTGTCTATGAAGAAGATTCCGATCAAACTCCATTAGCTACAAATTGGACAGAGGACAAGACCGTTCTCATTACAGTCCGTACATCTTACCACCACGGCGGAGCTCCTCCATCCCTCCACCACTTTACAGCTTCCATTGCACCGGAAACACGGCAAGAACCCAACTCCGCCGCACCCATCGCAGGCGCTTCCGCCTCCGCCGCTGTATCTCCTCGGCAACCCTTTTACCAGTTCCCCAAACAGACCCTCCTCGACCAACCTTAGCACCTCCTCGGCTCCTCCGATGTACCTCCCGTCCACAAATACCCTCGGCGGAAGCGCCGCCGCGTTAGGGCTTCTCGGCTTCTCCGTCGCCGAAATGAGATTCTCCAGTTCTTCTCTGAACCCTCTGTCCATCGACACGTCTCTCTCGCAGACGGCAACGCCGAAGCTTTCGACGGCAGCCCTCACGGAATTGCAGGCCTCGAAGGTTCGCCGGACACCGCGCAACGACGTCGTAGGTCACGACGCGGTTCTCTCCACCGGGAGGACACAGCTTCTGGAACTTCTCCAACAATTTCGGATCTAGCGGTTTCATCAGGACCTCATCGCTCAAATGCTTTCTAGGGTTTCTCCGATTGGGATCCGAATTCTCCTTATTAACTCCACTGGAGATACTAAACTTCACCGGAGTCCTCAACATCGGCGAAAAACGGAAGCTCTCGGAGTCGAGACCGGACATAAGCTCCCAGGAGTTGATAACCTCTGGTTCCGACCGAATGAGCCTAGGCTCGGACCAGAGTGAATTGGGTTCGCTGAGGAGAGAGTCTACGGTGAGCCGCTCGGGCGGCGTCATGGGTGCGGCAACGGATGCAGCGGCGGAAATCCGAAGAGGCGACGGAGGGTCGAGAGAGAGGAGACCATAGGTAGTGGAGGTGAGGTTGACAATGTGGTGGCCAAAGGCGGAGCCACCAAGCTGTGAGAACTCGTCGTCTTGGTTCAACAGATTCGACGAGACACAACCCATTGCCGGAGATTCGATTCGACGCCGGAGATTTTTTTAGTATTATTTTTGGAAATTCTTTAGATTTGGATATACGAGTTTGAAACTGAAAGGGAAGGTGGAGTGAGCTCAGGACAAAGCTTAAATTAAAGTCTTGTTTTTTAAATGTAAGGTAAATACCCATGTGACGACGTTTCAATTAATGTTATTATTTAACAAAAACATTGTTAAACAATTTTGTACTTTTCTAAATAAATAACATTTTATTTTTCATATATTAATAGAAAAATATACACACTTTTAAAATCTCGAAACCATGGAAACAACTTTAAAGAAATTTATTGCATGTGTGATTAATTGCGGAAATATAATTTAAATATGTATAAAATATGTGGAAAAGGGATATTCATATGTCTTAGTTTGTTTGAAATGAAGAGGAAAACCTTTTTATTTTTCAAAATTCGGAAAAAGCTCTGGCGCTAAAATAATAGGGTTTTGAAATTAATAGAAAGTGAAAGTGGCCGAATCAAATACAAAGCCCAATTAAATAATAATATTGGGTTTTCCGTAAAATATTGTGAGTGTGGTCCATTATAACCAGAGGCCCATGAGGTATGAAGTTTTAAATGTAATTAAACAAATACAATATTATGCAAAATGGAATAAGTTTGGGAATGTAATCTCGAATTTTGTACAAAGAATTCAACTAAACCTCAAGATTAATCATGGTGATCTTCCATCATTATACAAAATAAAATTATTTTGTTTATGTTGATGTATGTTTAAATACAAATATTTATTATCCAAGTACATTTGAACACATTCAAAATACATCTCATTGTCATGAGTTATTACTAGACTATCCAACCATAAACTTCACGGTTCACTCCCTTTTAGTTCAATATATCACACGTGTATGAACCTTACAAATGAATCTTCTCATTCACCAACTCGATACATTTATTGTTTTGAAATTATGAACATTCGAATAGGTTCAACTCGTTTGTTTTATGTGTATATATGCTCTTTGCTTTCTTGCTTGTGCTTTCTTGTTTTCTATCTTTTGTATGTATGAATCCATTTTCCACATATTTATTTAGAAAATAAAAAATTATTTAAAATGTTGTTATATTATTGATTTGTTCTAAACTCTTGTTAATTTTTGTGTTCTTGTTTAATCCTTGTGCTTGTTGATTCAATCTTTACATTTTAACAATCTTCCCATTTTTTTACTTTATGCTCTAACACAAAAATCTGAAAGTATTTTGCCAATTATGTAATATTTCAATAGTTATGGGTTTAATTCGTAATTATTAAAGAGTTAATAATTATAAATAAACGAAAAACGAGTTTCGTTAGAACAGAATTCTAAACCTAGAAACCCTTGCCGTCAGAAAAGAAAAACCGAAGAACGAAAATAGTTTTTCGTTCTTCCGATTTCCACATCAAAGCAATTCCGATCTCGGCGTGGATACACGTAGAGGACTTGTGCTATCAAGTCTCGCATCCGACGACAGCACATTCAACGACACGTATTACGAAATTGTTTCTTAATTTCTTCATCGTTGAATATTCGTGAAAAACTGATCCGAACATGACTAGATCTAAAATTCGGGTTAATAAAAACATGTTTCCGCAATTAAAATCAACCCTACAGTGGTATCAGAGCGTCTGGATGCATGTTTAGGGTTAGTTTTTCGAATTTTTGTGAAAAATTGGATCGAAAAAATGTAACGCGTGCACAAAAACGAATCGCAAGAACCGCGCATGGTCGAACCCTTGTCGGCCGCGCGTTCGACGGAGCGGCGAGACGCAAGGGCGATGCGACTCAGCCCGGCCGACGCACAGCGACGGGGCGAGGCGATTTCGGGCGCCCATGCGGGAGTTGCGATTTCAGGTGACGCGATCTCGAGCAAGCTCCTCTGTCCCGCCCGACGAGTCTTCAGGGTTGGCGGAAGAGAGGCGGCCGGCGATGGCAGGGCACGAGCGGGGGGCGAAGGTGGGGTCTGGCGGCGAGCGTCGAGCGGGAAAGGGCGTACGGCGAACGACGCGATTAGGGTTTTCAGAAACCCAAATCGCCTTATCGCCCGAGCAGCTTCTTCGCGGTCACCCGACGCCGGAATGCTGGACCGAGGCGCCTTCGCCGGCGAGTCTTCACGCCCGGAGCGGGCGTCCGGCGAACGAGAGGCGGCGGCATCAGGAGGCGGCGGCGACTGGGTTTCAAAAACCCTAGCACCTCCTGCTGCCCGAGCGGGTGAGTCGCGTGTGCCCCCGCATGCGCGACGCGTGAGCCCGGGCGCGCGCGTAACCCGCGAGTGAAAAAAATAGAATTAAAATTAAAGAATTTTAGTTTTTAAATGTCAATATTTGAGTTTTTAGATGATAAATAGTTTATCGTTAAGATTTTTCCTTCACCATAGACGTTTTGAATAAATTCTCGTTTACATGGTACGACCTGACTACCAGGAGGCATGTAGTTCGAGAATTCGATTCATACGTCTATGACATAAGATGTCTAGTGGGAGGAATCAATTAGTTTTTGTAAACGCCTGGACTACCCGGGGGACATAAACTTAATTGATACCGACCATGAGCTGAAGGATAAACTCGTCTATATCGATAGAAACGACCTGACTACCAGGTGACTATGTGATGTAGAGTCATATTAAAATTAAGAATTTTAATTAATAATTTAGTTCTTAAACGATAAATTGTTTATCGTTAGGCTTTTCCCTCATCGTAGGTGTTTTTGAATAGGTTCTCGTTTACATGGTACGACTTGATGATAACACTGAAGGTGTATCAATATTAGGATAGGTTTTAGAGTCATTTTCGCTTATATTCGATGTGTACATTTACTTATCCGATATGATTTCGAGCTTCACACACCCGTTTTGTTGGTTTTCAGGTTTTTAGGCGACAAGGCCTAAATGAGCATAAAATGAAGGATTCCTGTTCAAAACCACCTGAATTAAAGACATATCTACTCAGAGCCAAGAACGAGCTCCAGAACCCAAAGGAACACCCGAGCAACGAGCGAAAAAAGAGAAGTTTCAAGGAGACAAGGGTGCCCGGCCGGGCACTATTCATCCACCCGCTCGGGTAAAACCTACGGGGTTTTAGCCGCACACCCATCACGACCCGGGCACAAAGGCAATGAGATCGGGTAGCCTTACCCGATCGGGCGCAAAAAGAATACCCGCTCGGGCGTTGATCATCCAGTTTACGCCGAAAGTTTACACGACTCGGGCCGCTCAACCAAGCGATCGGGTGACATCCACCCGATCGGGCACCATGAAGCAACACGACCGGGTAACACATGTGCCCGAGCGGGCCGTGTAATCCGCAACAACCTAGATCTAACTTTCAAACGAGCGGATTTAAAGAACAGAACAGATCTTGGGCAAAGGGGGCGACGAACAGGGCAAGGAAAGGCTACATCAAGAGCCACCCCAACCTCTCATACGGAAACATATACAACGCAGCAAATCCGCAAGATTTTCAACCGCGGATGATGACGAGAAACCCTAATCAAGGTTTCCAGCCGAGAGGTAATGGCCAAGACTATGGGTACCAGCAACGTGCACAACTTTCGCATGATTCCGAAGTATTATCGTTGCTCCAAGTAATGCACCAAGAGGCACTCGGAGGGATTAGAGTTGAGCAAGAAGACATGAAGAAGAGGATGGATGGTTTTCAGACACATTTGAGACTTCTAGAGACACAAGTGGAACAATTGGCCCAAGGTTCAAATCGACAACCCGGATCCTACCACGGTCGAGAAGATGCCGGATCTAGGTAACTTCATCATATCTTGCAAGATCTACGACTATGATATTGAGCATGCACTAATTGACATTGGAGCGAGTGTGAGTTTGCTACCATTATCTCTTGTTAAAAAGCTCAACAGGGTAGCAGATCTTCAACCCACGAGGATGCAAATCACATTGGCTGATCAATCCGTCCGTACTCCCGTGGGTGTTTTGACGAATGTTGTGGTCCAAGTGGGGGAATTTTGGTTCCCCGCGGACTTTGTTGTTGTGGACATGGAGATCAATCCGAAGATTCCCGTCATATTGGGACGACCATTCCTCAACACAATAAAGATGGTCATCTACTGTTCTGAAGGAAGATTGGTGATGAAGTTTGGGGACGAGTCTATCGAGTTCAAACTCGATTAAGCGTTGAATAAGCTCTTCATGACTGAACCCGCAATGAACGTCACCGCGACAAATGCATTAATGGAGGAGAGTAGACACGCGTATGGAGACAATCATCCAAAGGACACACCGTTGTCCCAGTGCACAGAGGAACAGTATCACTCACAGGTAGGGTCGGATGTACTCACGGACATCCAGGAGAAGCCGAATTTCATTCGGCAAGGAACCCACCCGACCAGGCAGCACACTGCACCCGATCGGGCAGAGCGATTTTTAGGCGACCCGGCCGCGCAATCTCAGCGCCCGACTCGGGCAACACCTACGGGGGGGATTCCTCAGTCTAATCACCCGCCCGGGTGGTTCCGTGAGCCCGATCGGGCAGGTACCATGAATGAAAACCCGCAGGGGCAGATCCACAGCCCGACTCGTGTACACCCCACGGGGGTAAATTGCGCAACAGACACCCGACCGGGCGTCGTCAGAGCACCCGATCGGGCACCTATGGAGAACAACCCGCCGCACGTTCCAAGCGATACTTCAACGCGGGGAACGGTTCCTAAGTCACGCGCATCATCTCCGACATCTTCAATGGAAAGTATACCTTCCTACCCAGCATGGAACATTGAAGAAACGATCAAACTCAACCGGTTTCGATGGAGATGCGGAAAAGGCACGAGTTCGAGAGATACGGATCGAGGATTGCACTTGAGAAGTCCACCAGGTTTCGAACCCAAGCTTGATGGTCGTATAGAAGACGGAAGAGGCGTACCTCCTCTATCCGTGTCCACCAGCGTATGAAGATGCCATGGTTGAGCTAAAGACCTTAAACAAGCGCTTCTCGGGAGGCAACCCGAGCATATCCTTTAGTGTTTTTGATTTTCGAATTTTCGGACTCTTTTTCATTTTTTTAATTTCGGACAATTTTTCAAGGATTTAGGAACTTAGAGGTCTATGGTTATTGCTGTGTATTGTTTTCCTCGTCTAATATTTTGGAGTTTGCAGCATTACCTTATCGGGCATGAATACTCTACCCGATCAGGCAGTTTCAGGTTAAGGAGAACCAGGTAGGGCGACCTTGCACAAGACCCGACCGGGTAGGTCAAAACAGGGAGCACCCGATCGGGCGTCATCAGCGTGCCCGATCGGGCAAAGGTAACTTTTGCACTGTAAGTTTAAAAAAACTCGAGTAACCCGAGCGGCCATTCCCATCCCAAAGCAAATACCCGATCGTGCTCTCTCAGTTGGCACCCTTCTCACGCCGATTCCAGTCACTGGAGCCGCTTGGGTATCGCCGCCGTTTCACTGCCACCGGTAGAAACGCTCGGTTACTCGAGAAAACCTTCCTCCCTCTCTCCCAAAAATCTGAAATTCCCTCATTCCATTCGCGAAATCCAGGTAAAATCGTAAACTTTCTTGAGATTAGGACTAGCATGGGTTAGATATAGGTCTGAATAGGAAGGTTTAGAGGAATTTCGGTCGGATTAATCGCAATTCGCGAACTGCAAATCGCGAAATCACGATCCCACCCGATCGGGCAGGGCTAGCAACCCGATCGGTCAGCATGGATATTCACACGACCGGGCGACTTTCTCGCCCGAGTCGGGCATAACTCACGGGGTTAATTCGACACTATTTACCCGATCGGGCAGTACATAGGTACCCGATCGGGCACCTTGCAAACCGAGTTTCGTATGGAGTTTTATCTTTTGATTGTTTTGCAGATGGCCTCTAGAACTTCCCAGAGCTCAAAGAAACGTCGATCAGACGCACATGACCCAGAGCACGGATGGCCCGCTAGATCGGACATGATTACGGAGCTGACGCCGTACATGCCAATCACCGCCATGCCGATCACAGCCTCTCATCAGCAGTACAAATACAGCACGATGTCCTTCCAGCCCCGCCATAAGTCGAGGTTCGCTGAACTTCAGTCGCGAATCTTCCCATCCCGGTTCTTATCTTCCGAGGCGATGAGTGCTCTCGGTATCAGGGAGCACATCGATACCATCTTCCACACATTGGGATGGACGGGATTGCGGACAGCGAAGGAGTACACCTACCGCAAACTCACGGCGGAGTTCTTTGCAACTTTCACCGCCTTCTTCGCTGAGTCCGGTGACCGGGAGAAGACCTTCATGGAGTTTCGCCTGCTGGGCCAGAGCTACCGTCTCACCGCGCGGCAATTCGTGACGCTACTTGACGTTCCGCACAGCGTTTATGCGAATCTACCAGAGATCAACCGGAACCGTCAAGCAGAGTTTTGGTCTCAAATTGCACATGGCGAATAC
>CM071872.1:8903281-8945962 GCA_036759665.1 Gynandropsis gynandra | reverse complement strand
ATAATCGACAGAGAGAAGGACGAATCATGGACGTGGTTTATGTCAAGATTGCAACAGGTGGTACCGGACGGACGTGATGTCGTTGTGATATCTGATCGCCATAAAAGCTTGATCAAAGCAGTCAAAGAAGTGTCACTGAGACTCAACCGACTCATTGACACTCACACCATTTCAAATCAATAAACCATTTTGGGACTCGACATCCTCCAAAACCCTAGAAATCGATCTACTTACACTTATTGACGCCATTGAAGATTGACTCGTGCTCTCTTCTCCACCGCTGCTGATTCTAGCCATTTCCTTCTTGCCAACTTCGAATAGATCCCTCTCAAGTTCGAAATCACTTGTTCTTTCTTGGCTTTTACTCTCCCAGAATGCGGGTTTGGCTTTTACTCTCCCAGAATACGAGTTTTCTCACGTTCGAAAATTAAGGGTAAATTTGTCTTTTCTCCAATTTTTTTCCTGATTAAATAATTATTTTAGAGAATGGTATTTTTGAAGCGTTTTAGCCCTAGAAAGCCTATTTTGAACGGTTCAACCAGTAAAAATTATTATTATGAAAAAACAGTTGGTCGTAGCAATTGGGCTCGTTTCTAGATAAGGTTTAATTTTTAAAAAAAATGGGCTAAGCCCGTTTTGAATTTTAATTGGGGATTTGTTCAGCACATTTCCTTTTAAATGGTTTGGTCCATTTAGTTCAGGGTTGGGCCAAGCCGTTTATGTTTTTTTGAAGGAGCCTAGCCCATTTTAGAAACAAAGGTTGCATATTGCAGGGTTCAAACCTGAAACCTCTGGTATAGTTCAGGTTCTCTCTAGCAGTTGTACCAACGACTTCATTTGGATATTGTAGAGAGTGGTTGTTTTTATTCTCTATCTCGAGAGAATAATTCGGTAAAATTTGGAATACATCCGCAGATTTATATGCTTAAGAATGAGTTTAATTTTTGCAATTCGTTTGGAATTAGAATTGCACAAATGTTATATTTATTTATATTGTATCATAATTTCGGTAAATATAATTTATTATGATTAATTACACATTCGGATCGCGTAACTATTTGATTAAATTGTAGTTATTGAATTAAGGTTATTCACTGAAATTATGATGGTTATTGATCAATGTATGCGATTTAATTAAATTTCTCAACATCCTACCAAAGTGGGCAATCTTGAGAAAATTAATTATGTCAAATACATTGAGAGGGTTACATAATATAATTCATGCAAACTTTGATAAACCCAAAGGTCATTCATGGTTTAGCAGTTTTATATTGTGTGTGCATTTATAATTAGTGTATATTTTTTGTATGAATAAATGTGATGGTATACCCAAAGGTAACCATTACATGAGATGCTTGATTTACACTCATTATTTGATGCATTGAGTCATCTAATGCAAGTCAAAATTATTGTCCAAAGACTTATTTTGATGTTGCGTAGATGTCTTGTGATGGGATTGGATCGTGTTATCATTCAATTAAGGTTTTATTGAATGGAAGTCTAACACACGAGCTATCTTTTGTGTACAGTTGTGCTATCGACATCTAGTGTATTTGCCAACGTTAGTTCGATCTCTATGATGAATGGATTGAACTTTTCTGAATGGAAGGAGAACTTATTGATCATGCTTGTTTTGATGGTCACGACCTTGCGATTGGGGAGGTTCATCCAACGATTAGGGATTCGAGTTCTATTGAGAATCGTAACAAACTCGAACGCTGGAAAACTGCACGTGTTTGATGATCATTAACATTGCATTCCTCCGATTTTAAGGGGCATGGTCGAGAAAAAAAAAGAAAGGTTATGAAACCGCTGATTCGGGATCAATTCATGTGCAAAAGAAACATATTAAGGTTCAAAAAAATTATTTTATCGCAAGAATGGTCACATATGGAAATGTTGTACGAAGTATCATACTTGTCATGCAAATAAGGATTTGACTCTCACTTGGGCTTGTTCTGAGGTCAATTTAGCTTCAGTGCCTAGTAATACTTGGTGGGTTGATTCAGGTGCTACAACTCACGTAAGTATTTCTACACGGGATTGCCTCTATTACCGAGAACCGATTGATGTTGAAAGATACATCTATGTAGGTGACAGTAAAATGGTGGAAGTGAAAGCTATCGAGCAATTTACACTTTTGATGAAGACTAGCCAATTTCAGATTTGAAGGGTGTTTTCATAGTACCGTCATTTACGCGGAACTTACTTTCGGTTTCTTTTTTGGAAAAATTAGGATATTCTTATTCATTTAGAGGTCTTAAGTTTATCCTCTCATTTCATTCGGTTATGATTGGAACTGGTTCTTTATCAATTTTGGATAATCTTTATATGATAAATATCATCCCTTCGTATAATAAAATCCTGCAAGTTGGTTCACGAGGCGCGAAGCGTAAATTTATGGATGGAAATTCCGCTCTTTTATGGCATAAACAATTTAGGTCATATCTCAAAACCAAGAATGGAATGTTTAATATCAGACAAAATTATTGAAACTCTTGATTTTTTGGATTTTGGCCATTATGTCAATTGTATCAAGGTGAAACAGACAAACAAATGAGGTGACGCGATCCCGCTGAAACGATGCTCTAGACTAAAGATCGGATTGGATAGGCCTTGCTGCAATGGGTTGCATAAGGTGGGTGGAGCGATTGGTCACATGAGAGTTGCGAAAAGACTCTCGATTCACCGGTCCGTCTTCGATGGATATTACGCACTAACGAAGAACGAACAAATGTTGGATATGACGCACCAACAGATTTTGTTGGATGTTACGCACCAACAAAAAAGATTTCACAAAGGAAAATCAAAGTTAATTTCAAAATCAAGATTTTCTTCTACAAGAACACATGGTCGGCCATAATAACAAGAACAAGCCATGCAACACTTAATACATCATTAAATGCAAATCATCATGCAAGGAAACCAATTATATTCTAGAAAATCACTAAACATTAATGGACAAGTTGTAAATTCTATCGTCGGGTTGCGAACTTGTCTTGAAACCCTCGGATAATAATTAGGTTACGGAAAAAAGATACGTGGTCTCGTTAAAAACCCATCGTTGGAAAACCCCATGGGACAAAACCAACGAAGAGAAAAGAGTACACGTGGGTCACTTTACCTGATTATTAACCGTTGTGGGGCGGGCTTCGGCTTGAAGAATGATACGTAGATTAGTGATTTCACATGGACTTGAATAATCTTCTTGAACGTGGACGACCACGAGGATTCCGATGATTGCTTCCTTAAGCTTCATAGCTTTGGCTCGGGTCACGGGACCAGCTGGTAGGGTCAAGGCCTCCTCCTCCCTAGCCCTAGCTCGGGTCACAGGATCAACGTCCTTCCGTCTGGTCGCGTTCGCCTTTTGTTTAGCTCGGGACGACTCTTCCTTCTCGCAGGTCACGTCTCGGGTCGCCCAGGTCGCATCTCGGGTCGCACAGGTTGCGTCTTGGGTTGCACAGGTCGTATCTCGGGGCATGCAGGTCGCCTCTTCTTCAGCGTTGTAGGTCGTGTCCTCCTCTACATTATTGGTCGCGTCGTCGAAGTCGTCTGGATCATATCATGCCCCATAGTTGAAATGGATTTGCCCTCAAATCTGCTTGATCTGCGACAAAAGGAACCAAGTCAGTAACATTAAAGCTAGAACTCACGTTGTACTTACCTTGCAAGTCGAATTGATAGGCGTTGTTGCTGATTCTCTTGATCACTGTGAATGGGTCATCGATCCGGGGCATTAATTTGGTCACCGGGCTTGAAAATCATTTGCATCCGGGCTCGACGTCATAAGTAATGCTGCCACGTTTGCAACGCTCTCACAAGCGCGTACAGCTCCTTATCGTATAGGGCATAGTTGAGGGTTGCGCCTCCAAACGTCTTGCTAAAATAGGAAATTGGTTTCCATTCATGCATCAAAATGGAATGTACACCAATTCAATGTCAAATGTCTTAAGGAAATCCAGTAAAATTAATGGAGGGGCTTGAGTAAGCTTTTCGTTTAACGTTTGGAACGCTTCCTCTTGTGCCTCTTCCCACCCAATATTTTCCTTAATAACTTCAGTGAGAGGGGCTGCCAGGGTACTAAGGCCCTTTACGAAGCGATTATAGAACTCCGTGAGTCCATGGAAGCTCCGGACTTCCCCGACGGTCTTTGGGCTCGGCCATTTCCAGATTGCTTTAACCTTCTACTCGTCCACCTTGACTTCATCTGCGCTTATAACAAAACCTAGAAACCCAATGTTATCCGTACAATAGATATACTTCTTAAGGTTAGCATAGAATTCTTCTTTCCTAAGTACCTTTAGATCCGATTCTAGGTGTCCAACGTGTGCTTCTAAGTCTTTACTTATAGATCATCATATCATCAAAGCAAACCACAACGAGTCTACCTATAAACTCTCTAAGAACTTGGTTCATTAGGCGCATGAAAGTACTAGGTGCATTCGACATTACAAATGGCATAACTAACCATTCATACAATCCATGCTTAGTTTTAAACGTCGTTTTAAGATCATTTTTTTAAATATCCTACTTCCATGCAATTCATCTAACATGTCATCTAGCCTAGGAATAGGATGTCGATTACTTCACCGTAATGTTGTTGATTGCACGACAATCAACACACATACGCCAGTTGCCATCTTTCTTAGGCACGAGTAGCGCGGGCACGGCGCACGGACTCATGCTTTATCGAATGTGTCCCTTGGCCATGAGTTCCTCCACTTGCCTTTGTAGCTCCTTGGTTTCCACGGGATTGGTTCGGTAGGCTGGTCGATTTGGTAACGCGGCTATGGGAACGAAATCGATTTGATATTTGATACCGCGTAACGGGGGCAATCCGGTGGGGTTCTCTTTGGGAAAGACATCTCCATATTCCTGCAATAATGTAGAAATCTCAATCAGCAGCACCAGTGCAAGGTTAGCTAAGCTCGGGAGAGCTTCCTTATAAACAAACAATAATACGGACTGATTCGAGTGAAGAGATTTCTTGATCTCACCCGATCTCGCGTAAAAATTTGACGATTTAAGCTCGAGTTCGCCTTGTTTCGTCAAGTGAATTTGGTCTTGCAGCACTTCCTTAGGCGTCAACGGAACAAGGACGGTCTTCATGCCGTTATACTCAAAGTAATGCTTATTAGTGAAGCCGTCGTGTTTTACCTTGCGATCCGATTTCCATGGTCTACCGAGTAGAATGTGGCTCGCCTCCATGGGTAGCACATCGCACAAAATTTCATCTTCGTATTTTCCTATGGCAATAGGCACGGTCACTTGGCTAGTCACCTTCATTTCTCCATTTTCATTCAGCAATTTAAGCTTATAAGGTCTCTGGTGTTTTTGGACTTTTAATCTGAGCTTTCGGACCATAGTAGCACTTGCAACATTCGTGCAACTTCCTCCGTCGATGACAACGCTACAAACCTTTCCATGAACAAGGCAGCGGGTGTGGAATAGATTTTCTCAATGTTCTTGCTCGTCACCCTTAGGTTGTACGCTCAAAGAACGTCGTGCCAACAGCAACTCTCCTTTGGCCGGTTCCTCCTCACGCGTCTCATCCGAAAGTTCAGCCGCTTCGTCCTCGGATTCGAACTCGCCGTCGTCACGAAGGATCATGACTCTTTTGTTCGTACACTCGCTGGCGTAGTTTCCTCTCCCGTGACACTTGAAACACTTCACGTCCTGAGCCCTCGAAGTCATTGCCTTGGCCTTCCCTTTGTCCCGCTGCGCTTCTGGACCTAGTTTTGTTGCGTCTCGGCTCGCTGGAATGACTTTGGGTGTGTCGTGGCTTGCTGGAACCGTGTTGTCCTTCCTTGGATAGCTCGGTTTCTCATCCCGTTGATGGCCATATTTTCCAGCCCCATAGCCCGATCGTGAACTCCTTCGCCACAGGAGTTGTTGCTCGATGAGGATCGCTTTGTGGAGCATCTCTTCCACCTCCATGTAGTGTTGCATCTCTAGATGGTCTTGGATTTCTAGATTTAGTCCTCCAAAGAATCGTGACATCAATGCCACTCTATCCTCCGAGATGTCAGCCCTCAACATTAGCAACTCCATCTCTTGATAATATTCTTCAACGGAACAGTTTCCTTGGGTGAGCTTCCTTAACCGCCGATGTATTTCTCGGTGGTGATGACTTGGCACAAACCTCTTGCGCATAATGGTTTTCATTTCTAGCCATATCGCTACTGGTTCTTCACCGTTTCGTCGCCTAGAAATCATGAGTTGATCCCACCAACTCAAGGCGTAGTCGTAGAACTCCGTGGATGCCACCCTAACCTTCTTGGCCTCGGGGTAATATTGACAACCGAATACGAGTTCCACCTTTTTATCCCATTCTAAGTAGGCGTCCGGATCGGATTTACCATGGAACAATGGAATTTTCAACTTGAGACCAGCGAGGTCGTCCCTCGAGTCGTCTCGTCGTTCCCTCAGCTCACGCCGCCTTCAGTGACTACTTCGGGACGAGGATGAACTGCCTTGTTCGTAGTAGTTGTTTTCCTCCTCATGCTGGTTCCTTTCTCGTTGCTGGAACGCATGAGTGTCTCTCGGTCGGGTTAGATGTTCGGTTTGAAATTCTTGCCGAAACTTCTCCATTTTTTTGGTGATACTTTGCTCCTAACGAGCCGCGAGAGCCTCGATTAATCTCTCGTTCACCCGGCTGTTCTCGGCTCCTTTGTCCCCCATGATGCTTGACGGTTTTTGAATGTACACTTCTTGCACGCTAGCGCACGAAGCAGCCACAAGCGGAAAACAACGAAATACAATAGAAATGTACGAGTAGGAAGACTCGTAATACCAAATATACGTATTATATTTTTTTACGTTCAACACTAGCTACAATCAAACCGTGAATTGAACTAACCTTTTCGCTAGAACGAGCTCTGATACCACTTGACGCGATCCCGCTGGAACGACGCTCTAGACTAAAGGTTGGATTGGATAGGCCTTGCTGCAACGAATTGCACAAGGATGGTGGAACGCTTCAACGGGTTGCACAAGGTGGGTGGAGCGATTGGTCACACGAGATTTGCGGAAAGACTCTCGATTCACCGGCCCGTCTTCGATGGATATTACGAACCAACGAAGAACGAACAAACATTGGATGTGATGCACCAACGGATTTTGGTGGATGTTACGCACCAACAAGAAAGATTTCCCAAAGGAAAATCAAAGTTAAATTTCAAAATCAAGATTGTATTCTACAAGAACACATGGCCGGCCATAATAACAAGAACAAGCCATGCAACACTTAATACATCATTAAATGCAAGTCACCATGCAAGGAAACCAATTAATATCCTAGAAAATCACAAAACATTAATGGCCAAGTCGTAAATTGTGTCGTCGAGTTACGAACTTGTCTTGAAACCCTCGGGATAATAATTAGGTTACGCAAAAGTGATATGCGGCATCGTTAAAACCCCATTGTTGGAAAACCCCGTGTGACAAAACCAACGAAGGGAAAAGATTACATGCGGGTCACTTTACCTAATTATTAATCGTTGCGGGGCGGGCTTCGACTTGAAGAATGATACGTAGGTTAGTGACTTCACGTGGACTTGAATAATCTTCTTGAACATGGATGGTCGCAAGGATCCCGATGATTGCTTCCTTAAGCTTCGTAGCTTTGGCTCGGGTCACGGGACCAACTGGTAGGGTCAAGGCCTCCTCCTCCCTAGCCCTAGCTCGGGTCACAAGACCAACGTCCTTCCATCTGGTCGCGTCTGCCTTTTTTTAGCTCGGGACGACTCTTCCTTCTCACAGGTCGCGTCTCGGGTCGCACAGGTCGTGTCTCAGGTTGCGCAGGTCGTCTCGGGTTGCAGGTCGCGTCTCGGGTCGTGCAGGTCGCCTCTTCTTCAGCGTTGTAGGTCGCGTCCTCCTCTGCATTATTGGTTGCGTCCTTGACATCGTCTGGGATCATATCAGGAGGTAAAGGTACATATCAAACTTCGGAGACTTTGGAATTGATACATACAGATGTATGTGGACCATTTCCTTTGGCTTCTTGGAAATGTCAACACTACATTGTATCCTCCATAGATGATTACAATCGATATAGTTATCTTTATCTAATTTATGAGAAGTCGGATGTTTTGGATGTTGTTAGAGCGTTGTTAGGCTAAAGTTAAACGTCAACTTAATAATCGCGTTAAGGTCGTTCATTCTGATTGTGGTGGTAAATACTACGGTAGAAATGACGGATTAGGTGAACAACGTCTAGGGCCATTTGGCAAGTACCCTTGAGAAGTGTGGAATCATTCCCCAATACACAATGTCGGTACACCTAGCATGAATGGTATTGCAAAAAGATGAAACCGTAATTTTTAGGAAATGGTGAGAAGTATGATATCGTTCTCTACTCTCCCAAAATCCCTGTGGGTGAGGCATTAAAGACAACGGTTTATATCCTGAACAGAGTACCAACTAAAGCAACAATTAAGACACCTTATGAGTTATGAATGAGTAAACGTCCTAACTTAAGACATTTTCACATTTGGGGATGTCCAGCCGAGGCTCGATTTTATCGACTCGAACTGGATTCCAAAACCGTGACTTGTTACTATGTTGGATACTTAGAAAGATCTAAGGGGTATAAGTTTTATGATCCCACAAAAAAGACGATCTTTGAGATTGGAGTAACGACGTTCTTTCATGATAATGAACCTGGGAAAAGGATGATGAATTTTTTTTAGAGGATAAGGATGAAACATTCGATTCACAAAAGATGATTCCTATTCCGACTATTGTAGTTCGCGATGATTTAGATTATGTTGCTTGAGCTACAAATCAAGATACTCCAAATGTCATTCCTAGAATGCATGAGGAACAAGTTCATGAACCTCAAGAATAGCTACATCACGAAATTGTGCCACGTAGATCCACTCGTGAGAGGAGATGTGTTATTCCAGATGATCATATAGTATATCTTCAAGAACACGAGGATGACATTGGGTTGATGGAAGATGATCCAGTTAACGTCCGTCAAGCCATTCAAAGTGTTTACTCTCAAAAGTGAATTGATGTCAAGAAGGAAGAGATTAAATATATGGATGACAATGTCGTTTGGGAACTTGTACCTTTGTCTAAAGGTGCAATACCTATTGGTTGTAAATGGATATTTAAAATCAAATGGGATTCACAAGTCAATGTGGAAAGGTATAAAGCATGCCTAGTCGCCAAAGGATTTACTTAAAAGGGAGGCATAGATTACAAAGAGACTTTCCTTCTAGTTTCATCGAAAAAGTCTTTAAGAATATTGATGGCACTAACAACTCATTATTATTTAGAAGCTGCATCAAATGGATGTTAAAACAGCCTCTCTCAATGGTGACATTGAGGAGACTATTCATATGGTGCAACCATAAACACTTTGTGGTTGGAGATAAAAAAAAATGGTTTGCAAATTAAATAAATCCATCTATGGTTTAAACCAAGCATCTCGTCAATTATATCACAAAGTCCATCGTGTAATCATCTCATATGGTTTTGAGGTGAATCAGGTAGATGATTGTGTATACCATAAGATCAGTGGGAGAAACTTTATATTGATAATCCTTTACGTTGATGAAATCCTTATTGCTGGTAACGATGTAAGTTTTATGTGTGATACTAAGAGTTTTCTTTCGTAGCAATTCAAGATGAAACATCTTGGCTATGTCTCTTTTGTATTGGGTATAAAAATACACCGAGACCACTCTCATGGTATATTGGGTTTATCACAAAATAGTTACATCGATAAGGTTTTAGAGCGGTTTGGCATGAAAGGATGTAAAGATATAGATATCCCTATTTCTAAGGGTGATAAATTCAACCTTAGACAGTGCCCACAGACTGAACCGGAGATTCAAGAAATGAGGAAAATTCCTTATACTTCAGCTATAGGGAGTCTAATGTATGCACAGGTTTTCACGCGACCTGATTTGGCACACATTGTTGGCGTTTTGCGAAGATACTTAAGTAACCCCGTGATTGATCATTGGAAAACGTCCAAGCGGGTGATGCGATATCTTCAGAAAACAAAAGATTATATGCTTTTATAGACGATCTGACCAGCTCGAGATCACTGGTTATTCAGATTCAGATTATGTTGTGTGCCTCGATAGTCTTCGATCCACTTCGAGTTATATGTTTCTCCTCGATGGTGGAGCTATTTCTTGGCGTAGTTCTAAGAAAAAGCTTGTGGCATCGTCCACAATGGAGGCAGAGTATGTAGTATGTTATGAGGTATCCAATCAGGGTTTATGGTTGTGAAATCTTGTCACTGGGTTGCACATTATGACTGGTGTGGATAGGCCCCTAAAGATTTATTGTGACAATCGTTATGCGGTATTATACTCGAACAATAACATGAGTACTTTGAAGTCAAAGCACATCAAAATTAAGTATCTTGTTGTTCATGAAAGGATACATAGTGGGGTAATCTCGATAGAGCATATAGGTACAAACTCTATGATTACAGATCCGCTGACTAAAGGTATTATACCTAAAGTCTTTCAGGAGCATATATATTGCTCGTATAGGTATTACCCTTTGTGACAATATTACGGTTTAGTGGGAGTATTGTATCTATTCCAGTTTGCTCTTGGATTATGATGATGTATGCTTATTCGATTTCAGTATAATGTTCCGGAACTATTAAGTTTTAAACTTAAGGTATTCACTCTGTATCATTCGGGTTAAGTTGATCTCGATAAGGTAGGACTAGTTGGAGATAGACACGTATCGATTACTTCACGTGTAATTTTCATGCTATGCATCCACATTCAGATCTATGTCGTTCTTTTGTATTACGTTAAATGTGGGTCTAACTACGTTGATATTGTGGTTAAATCTCTTTGGTTCTACGTTTATATGGTTTATGGATGAGATTGGTGTCAATACCGATTTGATGACAACAATTGGTGAGCGCTCTTAAGGTTATTTCATGGTTCTATGGTCACATATATGGTCCAAGTGGGTGATTATAAGATTTTTTTGGTTTAATCTTATATTTGTGGACCGATATATGTGAATAATTTTGGAATAAGTGTTGCCTTCGATTTAGTCCAAATTAAATGGGATCGGATTAAAGTTTAATTGATTGGACTTTGGTATTTAACTGAATGGGGAGGATTATATGCATAGAGACCTTTAGTAGTATTGTTTACATTTCATGATGGGCGAAATTAAACTATACAACTGAGAACCGGAATCAACCGGTTATCTGTCGGTTTCTGGTCCCCGGTTCACGTGCCTATATAAATGAGATTCATTTGGTTTCTGAAAGTGATTCATTATTATCACCTACGGTTTTACAGAAAAACTTCAGAGAGAATCTCATCTTGATACATTCCATCAATATCAAGTTCTCGATTTTGCACGAAGAGCGAGAAGATCTATTCAGTTGCATATCGTATATCATAAATCCAAGTATTTATTCCAAATCTTGATATAATTCACAATAGAGTTTTGGGGGTTTTCGGAATCTGAATTTGGTTAAATCGGATTCCTTCAATGTCAACACACATTTTTCATTAGTATGATAAATATGAAATTTTTTGAAAACTTCACTTGTAAACCGTTGTCACACAGTTGACTGATGTTAATGAGATTTGCTTCACTTGAGTGACCATTTTCCCATGATTTTTCATTTACCTCCATCTTTGAAAGTCATATGTCCACTTTTGTTTTCAAAAAATCTGAAAGTAATTCATGTATTCTTGTTACATGCTTAGAACAACCATTATCGAAATACCAAGTAACATCATAGTTGTCGTGAATAGGAGTATAAGCGGCATTGCAATGTAAATCGGATTTTGTTACCCAAACTTATTTGATATTTTTGGATTTCCAGTGAACATAGAGTCCATCTGCAACTCTTTCTGAGGTTTTCAAAGATGTCGAATATTCATATGGAAGTTGGAAATAGTTGTTAATTAAAAATGTGTCTCGATCCATTTAAAATGAGACTGAAGTCAAAGGATGATGGAATAGGAGAATAGACTTAACTATCATGCTGGTCAACAACTCATATAGCACAGTATTGAAGCTGAAGACGCTAGCCTTCCGATCACATGGTTTATGTTCTATAGCCTTCATCGCAAGAAATAGTTTTATTCAGCAAATTAACTTTTGAAAACATGAGATTGAATAAAAATGTATAAACTCATCAAATACACATACTCCTTATCTATAAGCCTTTCGACTTTAGGATATAATGTAAGTCTAATTTAATATTTCATCAAACGTGATATAATTCTATATTATGTAAAAATATGTTCCAGTCTTTTTTATGAGCACAATGAGAAGATGATATAATCACTGGACCGTTTTTTAAATAATAACCAAAGAAGTTTTGGTGAGAAAGAAAATTCATTTCTTCCAAGACTTTCAATCTAGTCCTTTGAATCAAAACGTGAGAAACAATATTTCAAAAGTAACAGTAGCTAAAAACATTATGAAGCAAATAGATATAGCATGTTATAACTTGGAAGTCTTAATGAATCATGAAAAAAAACAGAGCCTATCTTTTATTGATATGAACAAAGGACCACTCTTAGAAACCTGCCAAAAATAATTTTTTAATTAAATGAATGGATGACTATGAGTTTGTAGTATTTCATTATTTCAAATACCATATAGATTATTAGACATAAAAATCACTCATACTACATCATTACTAAGAGATTGTGCATATCCAAACTTGATGGCAATGTTATGCTCGAATTCATTCTTTAAAGAGGTGTTGTTGAGATATACTATTGTGAACATTCCACTTCTCGCATCAATAATATGCAAAACAATTCTTCGCCTAAATGAATAGACAAATTCAATATGTCTTCGGTACAACACTAAACCCTAACACTCTTCAAAGATAATACAAAAATATATAACACCTAGAACTCAGTCTCTTTTCAGAAAAAAAAATGTCTTACAAAATAGAAAAACCAATTGTCTCTTTTGTTCATATTTTCCTATGCATATTCTGATCTAAGCTTAGCATATTAATCAAATTCGAATCTTTGAATAAAATTGGAAAAACAATATGAACATATAAAGTACATGATCTCAGATTAACCAAAACCAAGATCCATATGCGTGTAAGAAATTCAAATTAATAAATTCGATAAAATTGAACTAAAGTAGAAACATGTCAAGTCAGATGGAAGCATACAGAGGACAAACCCAACATCAAATTAGGCCATCGAAAGTTGCGGTAGATCGCCTTCTAAATTTGGTAACAAAGGCGAGCAACACAGGGTGAAGACAAGGAAGAGAAGTGAAAGGGAAGCAGCAACGGTGGAGCGTGGCTGTGTGAAAGCGAGCGGAGCAGCGAGAAGGACGACGTTTGTCGTCTCTGATTTGGTTGCGGAGATGGAGAAAACATTGAGATATTGATCCAAATCCTGTAGGTATTTTGATCCTGAAATTACACAACACATAGCGAACAAAACGATATTCCTAATGTTTCGATCGAGAGTTAGAGGAGGCACAAAGATGTCTAGAAGTAAAGTCGACGAGAAACATTAAAGCAAAGTGAAAAACACAGAGAAATAACAAAACTTTTTAGCATAGCTTGAGCTATCAATGGAAGATATCATGCGCCTGATTCATCCAACTTCAAATTTATCCTTAAAACCAAAACCCTATGGATTAAATTGAGATAATGGGAATATGAAATTGAGGCTAGTTGTAAGACTTATGGATCACCTGAACTATCTGTATTCCAAAACTGCAGTTATAGAAATTTATTCATTAACGTTTTTCTTTCTCATGAGTGTTATTGTATAGTTATTTTATTTTTTAAAAGCTAATTGATCACATTAAAAATTGTAACATTTTATGTGTTAGGCTCAATAAAGCCCACATATTAGTATATATATATATATATATACACATATATACAAGAATACAATGTCATTAGGTTAATTAGAGGGAGGAAAAAAATAAGAGATGTCGTAGGTTCTGTCGAGGAGACGAAAAAAAGAAAAAAATAGAAGAAAAAAAAGAGAAAAAGAGAGAAGTTGAGAAAAGAGGAGAGAAATTGGAGAAACATATTCAATTTTTCATCATGTTCCTGGGTGAATTCTTATCAAGATAAAGGTAAATCTCTAAAAATATTTTTGTGATTGTTTCCTTAACTCAGAGACTTATATTATAGAAATTGATTAATTGAATGATCTATAATAGAGAAAAATTGATTGGTGTTGTTGTTAGCAATATTATCAAGAATTGTCAAGTCATCGAAGAAGCTATGGTGATGATTTTCTTCATCCTAATTTCAGATTTTTTGTTGATTTATGGAAGATTTTATACTTTTACACGAGTCATGATCACAATAGGATTTATAGGATCATAATGGAAAAAGTGAGACGTTACAAGTGTAATTGGATCAAACTCTAGATTTCTCGTATGAAAATTGATGACACGTATATGAGTTGTATAAGTGACTAAAGATGATCTAGAAAATTGACGTTCGACCAAATGTTGGGGTCGAAGAACGTAGATATTTTGGTTCGGCGTTAAATCCGAGTGAACATCTTGTTAGTGTGCTCGATCGAGTGATTTCACACTCGAACTTTCGGAAGAAGGCGTGTGTGAGCATGTCGGTGAGAGTTATCACATGAAGAGTAACAGTTCAAAGATGTTACTATTGTTACACTTGGATTTGGGTCGGCGTCGTATCGTGTTGGGGTTGTGGTAACCTTACAACCGACGAAACGTCGAGTTAGTCGGATTAGTGGATATGCCAGCGTCGTATTGTGTTGGGATTGTGGTAACCTTTTGAGCGACGAAGCGATGCATTGTACTGATGGCTAGGGTACGTTGTGACCTTGCGAGATCTTCAGTGTGCTGGGGTCCTTTGGACTTTACGAGCGTATGTCCGAGCTAGATTCCTGCGGACTCTATATGTTATGATCCGTGTGGTACTAGTCTTAGACTTTGGATACTCAGTCGAGTTGGGTAGAGTTGTTTGTATGTCTTTTGTTTAGACTTTGGATAGATCGTTATTTTATGTGATTTAGTTTAGAGTGGGAGAATACGTGGCACAGAGTATGTACACGTAATGATCTCACTGAGTGCGTATTTCGTACTCACCCTATTTGTGGGCTGTCATGGATAGACATGATATAACGAAGAAAAAGAGCAATGAGGTTGAGTGATAACACGTAAAATGTATCAGTTTTAGGTTAGGTATTAGTATCATTTTCGCATATATTTCTTAGTTAGAGTTACATTTCCGATACGATTCTTCTTTACATACGCCCATTTTGTTGGTTTTCAGGTTTTAAGGCGACAAGGCCTAAACGAGCGTAAAAAGATGAATTCTTGACCACTACCACTCAAATTGAAGATACAATTCACTCGGAGCCAAAATCAAGCCACGGAACTCAAAGGAACACCCGAGCTACGAGTGGAAAAGAGCAAAAACATGGATTGAAGAGTGCCCGCTCGGGCACTAAGGTCTACCCGCTCGGGCAAAACCTACGGGGTTTAATTACAACACCTTGCATGACCCGGGCACGAAGACAACATGATCGGGTGCTCATACCCGATCAAGCGCAACACGGTACTCGCTCGGGCGTTAATTGTTCCTGAAAATCCCCGAGAGTTTACACGACTCGGGCTGTTCACTCTATGCGATCGGGAAGCAATGCCCGATCGGGCTCAACACTCTACACGATCGGGCGTGGCTCTGCACGATTGATAACACGTAATCCGTAGTAGTTTTTATGTCATTCTTAGGTATAGTTTTTATTAGATTTATTAGATTTCATTCATTTATCGAGCTTATTCGAGGATTTCATCTACATTTCGTGTTTTGTGTAGGAAATGAAGATATGAGGAGAAACACGAGAGATATTGGCAATCTAACCCCGAAAATGAAGTTGTGTATAGACCAATTATCTCGTTAGAACTCCGTTACATTGTCATGCAACTCTCGATACCTATGGTGATTAGTCTTAGAGTCATTCCTACCTATCTTAGGTTTAGTTTGCATTTAGGTTAGTTTGCATTCCACTACTATTAAGATCCATCACGTCTTATTCATTAATCTAATAGCTTTAGAATCGCATCAATTCCTTGTGTTCGACCCTAGTTGCTACACGATCCGTATCCTTGCGGAAGCGTTAGTCTAGGTAATTTATTACTTGAGTCTACGCACATCAACGATCGGGTAAAAGGTGTACCCAACCGGGCCGCCTTTCTCGCAACAACCTAGATCTAGAGTTTGAACGAGCGAATTAAAAGAACAAAACAGATCTACACGCAAGGGGGCGACGCTAGGGCAAGGAAAGGCTTGGAAATCATCAGGAAAGGCTCGGGAGACGTTGGAGAAGGAGAGAAGCATCAATCCACACATCGGTAATACAATAGGAAAGATCGAGGCATCGAGTTTCCTAGGGTTTATCATGTTTAGGGTTGTGTTATCTTCTTTGTTAGCAAACTCCATGACTGAGTAGATTCCCAACTATGGGATAGGGATATCGGATTGTAACAGATGTACAAATTTATGCGTTAATGCTTAGATCTATCGTAATTGTTTTGATATTCGGTCCTACAATCAACATCATAACTCTTATACTAGTGTTGCCCGCTCGGTAACATAGGAATTCATATTTTGCTAGAAGGTTAAAGTATGAATCCGGAACCGTTGAATTATAGGTTAAGTTCGATTAATGAGAATCTGACCGGTCGGTTAATCGACTTAGGAATTACGATTGTGCTGAATTGTAGGTTAAGCTCGATTAATGAGAATCTGACCGGTCGGTTAATCGACTTAGGAATTAGGATTGCGCTCGTAACGCTGCCATAGTACGGGTTAATCGCTGCTGGAAGGTAGGGTTGCACGTATTCATGGTTAGGAGGTCTAGGCTCGGCAGAATAATTCCTCACAATAGAGAATGAATTTCCCATTATCAAGATAATTTGATAGGTTTATGATCTTTAGTCGTCATCGTCAAGTCTTCCACATCCCTTCATCGCTGTCCTTATTTAGCGTAGTTTTCTAGATAGTTACACCACGCCATCGTCTATTTCTCATGTCTTAGTTTAGTGATATTCTTAGGATTGGCTGCATTAGTCCCTAGAGTTCGACCCTGGTACTACACGAACAGTATACTTGCGGTGAAGTGGTCTAGGAAATATTACAACTTGATATTCCCATCATCAAGTTTTTGGCGCCAATGCCGGGGACTAATTACAGCCTAGACTAGGAATTAGCTAGATTAAGATCTAGTCCTTTCCGGAATCTTCTTTTGTTTTTCGCATTTTCTTTTTCGTTTTTCTTTTATCGAGTCTATTCTATCTACCGCGGATCTACACTTTGGTGTTTTGTTTCTTGTTGTGCAGGAGCCTTGTATGAGAAGCTCCACTCAAAAGCTCCTCATTTACGATCCCGAGGTCGAGCGAACATTACGGAGCCTACGCAAGAAGAGAAGAGTTGGACTAGCGGATTCTGAGTCCGAGGTAGAAAGAGCGAGCAATCACGAGACATACGCCTCTGAAGAGGAAGAAACCAATAGCGCAAGCAGCGGAGAGGACAACGCAAATAACCCCGACATGGCTGCTGTCGATGAGACTTACGGAGCCTACATCGCTCCGAAGCATACGCAGTTACTTTCGTGCATGGCCCGCACGATAGACAATCAGGTTGAGCTACAACCGGCCTTCATCCAAATGCTCAACAACTCAGCCTTTAGAGGAATGGAGAACAAAGATCCGAACTCACACCTTACAGACTTCAAGATGCTTTGCAGCACCACCAAGGTTGGAACGGGAGTTACTCGGGAGGATCTTTACTTGATGGCATTCCCATTCTCACTCAAGGATGCGGCACAACGGTTCATGCAACAATTCTTCCCGGATCATAGAACAATGCTCGCCAAGAGTCGCATAAATTCTTTCCTACAAGAAAGAGGCGAGACATTACACAATGCATGGGAGAGATTCAAGAACTACCAGCGGATATGCCCACACCACGGAATGGATAATAAGTATCTTATCACGATTTTTATCCAAGGTCTCCAAGAAACCACCCGATTCATGATCGTAGCAGCGGGTGGTGGTTCCCTTAGCAATCTTACGTTCAATCAGCTCGAGAACCTGATCAAGAGCATGGCGAGGGAAGGAGGCAAGAAGGTAGGGGAATACAACCGCGATTACCCATCAAAAGCGGCAGTGAACGAGCTAGGCATCGCCAATCTGGAATTAACGGACTTGAAGCAGCAAGTTGGCGAGATACATACGATGATAGCTAGACTCCATGTGGATCGACATGACGCATCTGTAGGCCAAGGGATGGAGGAAGTGAACTACATTAGCAACCGGGCCTATCAGCAAAATTACATCAAGAGCCATCCCAACCTCTCCTATGGCAACACGAGCAATGTAGCAAATGCGCAAGATCTCCAACCGCGGATAATGGCAAGAAACCAAAATCAAGGTTTCCAGCTGAGAGGAAGTGACCAAGACTACGGATATCAGCCTCGCGCACAATCTTCAGGTGATTCTGAGATTCTTTCTATGCTCCAATTGATGCATCAAGAGCAGAAAAGTGCGCTTGGAGGGATTAGGGCTGAGCAAGAGGATATGAGGAAGAGAATGGACGGATTTCAGACGCACTTGAGACTCCTCGAAACGCAAGTAGCATAGCTAGCCCAAGGTTTGAGCCGACAACCCGGACAGCTTCCTGGGAAACCCGAGGCGAACCTCCGCGAGCAAGTAAATGACATTTTCCTAAGGAGCGGGAACACGGTAGGGCAACCAATGCCTTCCACGGCTGCAAGTGAAGAGCCTTTGAGTGATAAGATCGAACAACCCATCACTCCAGCCGTGGAAGAGAAGGCGATCGAGGAAGAAGAGAAGGAGTTACCCTACGTAGCACCTCCCCCGAGGGTACCACCATTACCCTTTCCGCAGCGTCAAAGGAAGCAAAGTGACGAGGCCCAATTCTCTCAATTCGTGGAACTTTTGAGGAAGCTACAAGTCACCATCCCGTTCTACGACGCGCTCACAAAGATCCCATCATATGCAAAATTCCTCAAAGACATCATAATGAGGAAGAGAACCGTGGACAACGAGATGGTAATGGTCACGTATTCCCTTATACAGCCCCTACCATGGTCGAGAAGATGCCCGATCCAGGTAATTTCGTCATTCCCTGGAAGATTTACGACTATGAAATTGAGCATGCACTAATAGATATCGGAGCGAGTGTGAGCTTGCTACCATTATCCCTTCTTGAGAAGCTCAATAGAGTAGGAGATCTTCAACCCACGCGAATGCAAATCATCTTGGCTGATCAATCCGTACGGAGTCCCGTGGGTATATTGACGAATGTTGCCGTGCAAGTGGGAGAATTCTGGTTCCCCGCGGATTTTGTCGTTGTGGACATGGAGATCAATCCGAAGATCCCCGTCATTTTGGGAAGACCATTCCTCAACACGACAAAAATGGTCATCTATTGTGCGGAAGGCAGACTAGTGACGAAATACGGGGACGAGTCTATCGAGTTCAAACTCGACGAGGCATTGAAGAAGCTATATATGACCGAACCCGTAATGCACGTTACCACGACGGATGCACCAACGGAGAAAATTGAACGTGTACATTGTGACATTCATCTAGAGGAGATACGACTATCCGAGTGCACCGGGAGTCAATTTCAGTCGCCAGCAAGATTAGACGTTTTCACGCAGTTCAAGGACAAGCCAAAAATCCCTCAGCAGAGAAGTGACCCGAGCAGGCAACATACTCCACCCGCGCGGGCAGCATCAAATTTAGGAGACCCGGTCGGGCAGCAGGACTGGATAGGATCCCGCCCGGGCGACCTCACAGCCCGACTCGTACACAACCCACGGGGGTAAATTACACTTCAGGCTACCCGAGCGGGGCACCAGAGAAGCACCACAATCCGCACGGTTCAACCGAGATCTCATTGCGGGCAACGATTCTACGGCCACACGCATCATCTCCCACACCCTCGATGACCCGGATACACTCTTATCCACCATGGAATACCGAGGAAACGATCAATCAAAACCGATTCCGAAGGAGATACGAAGGAGTCGTGGGATCGAACGAGAAGAACCAAGGATCGCAAGTCAAAAGCCCTCCAGGGTTCGAGCCACGTCATGCAGATCAGCTAGAAGACGGAAGAGGCATACCTCCTCTTTCCGACATCACACACGTATGAAGACGCTAGGGTCTAGCTAAAGACCGAAAACAAGCATTTCTCGGGAGGCAACCCGAGCCCCGTATCCTTTCATCGTTTTCATCTTATTTCTATTATTTTGAACACTTTTTAAGACTTGGATAATTTCTTAGGATTTAGGAATTTTAATGGTCTATCGAGCTGCATGGTTTTCCTTGAAATTTTTTTTTCTGTTTTGCAGCATTGCCCGGTCGGGCAGATAGCTCCACCCGAGCGGGTAGGTCAGAATGAGAGACGCCCGATCGGGCGACTTCAGAGGACTCGATCGGACACCGTAAATTCTGCACAGGTAAGTTTTATTTCGAGTAACCCGAGCGGCCACTCTCACTTCACAAATTCAACCCGAGCGTGCTCCCAGAACTTTCAGCCCCTCACGCCACAAACTCATCCGCCGGAGTCGCTCGTGCGCCGCCGCCGTTCCATCGTCGCTGGTTAACCAACCCTCGGTTACTCGAAATACCTTTCTTCCTCCCCTCTCTCGAAAAGACCGAAATCCCTCAATTTTCTCTCGAATCCCAGGTATATTCATGAATTATTTTGTGATTTGCACTGCTGTGGACTAGATTTAGGCCTGGTTAGAGAAAATTTAGGTTGAAATCGTTGATTGAGCCATGGAATGCGAACTGGATGTCGCGATTTCGCGATCAAACCGATCGGGCTAGGGTTAGAACCCGATCGGGCAGTTTGAATTTGTACCCGATCGGGCAGCTTTTCCACCCGAGTCGGGCGATACCCACGGGGGTAATTCGACGAAATTGAGCCCGACCGGGCTACGTGTTCTACCCGATCGCGCATCTTGCAAACAGTGACTAACTTCCGTTTTTTCTTATTCGTTTGTTTTGCAGATGGCCCCGAAGATCTTCCAGAGCTCAAAGAAACGCCGATCCGACGCCTATGATCTAGAGCATGGATGGCCAGCAAAGTCGGATGCCGCCACGGAATTGACACCATACATGCCGATCACTACGTCTCACCAGCAAACAACTACCGGTCACGGAATTGACACCATACATGCCGATCACTACGTCTCACCAGCAATACAACTACCGGACGACAACCTTCTTGTCCGGTCAGAAATCGAGATTCACCGAGCTACAGCCGCAGATTTTCCCATCCCGCTTCCTATCCTCGGAAGCTATGAGTGCCCTCCACATCGAGGAACACATAGACACCATCTTCAACACTTTGGGATGGACGGGAATGAGGGACATTCAGGAGTACACCTACCGCAACCTCACAGCGGAATTCTTCGCGTCCTACACAACATTTTTCCCTGAGTCCGGAGATCGGGAGAGAGCTTTCATGGAGTTCCGTCTGCTGGGACATAACTATCGGCTCAGCGTCAGACAGTTCGCCATCATACTTGACGCTCCGCATTGCAACTTCACGAAGATGCCCGAGCACAACCGGAGCCGTCAAGTGCAATTCTGGGCTCAGATTGTGTACGGTGATTACTCGACGAGGTCGAAGGCCAGCCATATATGCCACTCCGCTCTAAGATACTTTCATTACTTCTTAGTCTCGTCTATACTAGGAAAAGGAACACAAGGCGGAGTCAACCACACTGAGTTGGCGTACCTTAGGCGGGTGGTACAGTCAGGCTTTGCTGTGGACGAGTGGGATATTTTAGACGTCGACTTGGCATCGCTAGTCATGCGGCATTTCCATGACATCGCCACCGAGAAATGTGGCACGGATACGATGAGCATGTGCGGTGGCATTGTCACGATGATAGCACACAGAGTCACGATCAACCTTGGCATCCTGACTGAGGACAAGATCAACGAGGAACCTGAGCTGAACCTTCAGAACTTGCGCAACCTAAGGGCGATAACGATCGAGAGGTATAACGTCGTATGGAGTTACAAGGACGAGCACGGTCGCAACTTGGAAATCGACCAACGCGGGATTCAGATGTCGGGTTTAGACGAGGAGGGCTCCCGATTCAGGATTGATTCAGCCATCGGACACATCGGCCCGGTACTAGGTGAGGTAGATCCACCTCCAGCCGCTGCACCACGACCTTCGATGTCCTGACAGCGCAGCCGACGCGCCACTCACTCCCGTACCCGCCCAAAGTATCCTCATCATCGCTCTGACTTCCCTTCCATGGAAGGTGTCTCCGACGTCCTCAGGTATGTTGCGGAGGAGAGCAGGTATCAGTCTTACACGACAGAGCAGAGGTACGACCTTGAGGCGACGAGGCACGACATTGAGGCTGCGAGGTATGCGGAGCAGCAGCAGTTGCAGGAGCAACCGATAGAGCACACATACTACCTCACGGAGTCCGTCCGTAGATTCCAGGAGCTCAGCATGCAGCATTACCAGGAGCCGTACGTGCCGATCCCGCAAGATTACCATACTGGCGCTATCCGTATCGCCCGCACATCCCATACGAGCTACAGTCTTTCTCCTTCCCACCTGGGGAAGGGGCACCCGCGGAGCCAATAGACCCTCCGGCCACCTGCGGTGGAGAGGAAGAGGATTAGGCCACCTTTCTTCCTTTTTCCTTTTTCTTTATTTTTCTATTTCTTATTTTATGGACTATATTCTCTTATTTCTTTTTTTTTAGTTTTTGCGCATATGTATGCTCTTTGAGACTTATTGATTTAGTATTCTCTTCTCAATCTTTTGCATTGCATGATTGTCATCTCAGGTCCTTCACGATAACACTTGCATTAGAGCAAGAGACATATCACAAATCCGGATGTATCACAAATTCGAGAAAGCTAAACACACCAGGTGTACTCGTTCTTCTTTTTTATATTTTCACGAGTTTTGGCATGTGGGTATCCCTCATAGATCTCGAACACCGGGATTGTTTTCCGTTCAGGTCTTGGAGGGGGGTACTCTTCGTTTTGAGTGATACGATTTTTTTTCTAGAGTGACATATTTGCGCTTAGGATTAGGATTAGGAATAAATTGATGGATACATAGTACAAATTTTCGAGCCTTAGTCATTTTTTGCGACCCTATCGAATCGTAAACAATAGTCTAGGTTTGCTTAGAAGCCTTTTGGATACCGATTAGTCGAGTAGTTTTGTTTGAAGCCTTTATCTATAGTTGAATTCACCCCTTAGATTTTGGTACCAAGTAGCCATATCTTCGTGTATACCGTTTAGCCTTTGCTTATTTGATATATTTTTACCGTTCATAGTTATTAGATGCCACACGGTTATACTCCGCTGTCATCTAGGATAAGTTTATGACTATTCCGAGTTAGGATTGACATGTGTACATCGATGATCGATGGTTCGGGTCTAAGTGGTGGGTAGAGGCGCTGTTCTATGCCCTAAGGGTTAGAGTGATGCGTAATCAAGAAAAAAAATAAAAAAAAGCGAAAAAAAAGATCTTCAATAACGCACCTCTTCACTCCGCTAAGGTCACACGACCTTATGAGTGTGCCATAGGCAGCCTGGGTCTAAGTAAAAAGCCATCCCTCTTCGATTTCGACGTCCTAGGAACCTAGCGTGGATCTAAGTATCGAAGAAGAAAAATAAGAACGAGAAAAACGTGTTTAATGATATCAAAAGCTTAAGGGAATTGGTATGGAGATCGCTTGGACGTCATCTAGGATTGTGAAATAGACTTAGAGTATTGGTAGAATTTCATGGCTCGGAACTTTCGGTAGATATAAGGCTATACTCGGTACGCTTAGGCTTTTGTTCATGTGACGCGTTGATTTGCGGAATGACTAACTTTTCGAATAATTTCGTGCTAGTATCCATCGTTATTAGATTCTTCCTACACTTGTCTCTAGTTTTATTTGAGGACAAACAAAGGTTCAGGTCTCGGGGAGTTTGATAACACGTAAAGTGTATCAGTTTTAGGTTAGGTATTAGTATCATTTTCGCATATATTTCTTAGTTAGAGTTACATTTCCGATCGGGCTCAACACTCTACACGATTGGGCGCGGCTCTGCACGACCGGGTAAAAGGTGTACCCGACCGGGCCGCCTTTCTCGCAACAACCTAGATCTAGAGTTTGAACGAGATAATTAAAAGAACAGAACAGATCCAGACGCAAGGGGGCGACGCCTAGGGCAAGGAAAAGCATTTCAATCATCAGGAAAGGCTCGGGAGACGCTGGAGAAGGAGAGAAGCATCAATCCACACATCGGTAACACAATAGAGAAGATCGAGGCATCGAGTTTCCTAGGGTTTATCATGTTTAGGGTTGTGTTATCTTCTTTGTTAGCAAACTCCATGAGTGAGTAGATTCCCAACTATGGGTTAGGGATATGGGATTGTAACGGATGTACAAATTTATGCGTTAATGCTTAGATCTATCGTAATTGTTTTAATATTCGGTCCTACAATCAACATCATAACTCTTATACTAGTGCTGCCCGCTCAGTAACTTAGGAATTCATATTTTTCTGGAATGTTAAAGTATGAATCTGGAACTGTTGAATTGTAGGTTAAGCTCGATTAATGAGAATCTGACTGGTCGGTTAATCGAATTAGGAATTAGGATTGCGCTCGTAACGCTGCCATAGTACGAGTTAATCGTTGCTGGAAGGTAGGGTTGCACGTACTCATGGTTATGAGGTCTAGGCTCGGCAGAATCATTCCTCACAATAGAGCATGAATTTCCCATTATCAAGATAATTCGATAGGTTTATGATATTTAGTTGTTATATCCATACGATTCCCGGTATCCCGACACCCGTAGTGTTCGTCATCATCAAGTCTTCCACATCCCTTCATCGCTGTCCTTATTTAGCTTAGTTTTCTAGATAGTTACACCACGCCATCGTCTATTTCTCATCGTCTTAGTATAGTGATATTCTTAGGATTGGCTACATTAGTCTCTAGAGTTCGACCCTGGTACTACACGGACCGTATACTTGCGGTGAAGTGGTCTAGGAAATATTATAACTTGATATTTCCGTCATCATTGAGCAGCAACATGAGAACTCATAACGGACTGATGGGAAAGGCGTGCAAGAGGTCTCGATGAGTTTTATTTTGCATTTCGTATTTATTTTATTTACTTACCGTGATTATAATCTTTACGTATTTCATTTGCTATATGGTCTAGACCACTTTTATTTCGGAATAAATCATTTATTTTATTTTATAAATTCGTTTGAGCGGTAATATATATGGCCACCTCTTGGGGGTGATGGTGGAGACACCTAGTCCTAAGGTAGTTCCATGACAGGGGTGTTACAAAATGGTATCAGAGCCTGGTTATCATTTTTGTATTTATCGTTTTCACTGGATTTCATAATATTTTATGAAATGTCTTAATATAGCCACGAGATCGTAGCACACATGTCTAGAAATATCTAGTGGGGTTTAGAGCTATGGAAACGATAGTACCGAGGAGGATAATTACTAGAGCTCTTGGTCGCAGGATGAGCGGAGGCTCTCGTTCCACTAGCCAAACGCAGTCTCAATCATCTGAACAAAGATCGCGAAGTGGAATAGATAGATATTTCATGAGAGAAATATTGAGACAACTATTAGCAGAAAGTCGACAACATGACCAAGATGAGAGTTCGACAACGCCACAAGTACTGCAGCATGCACCGATACGTACCACCACCAGTACAACCACATGCTCCACCATAAGTATTGTTGCCACCACCACCAACGACTCCTCCAGTGTTTAATCAGAAGCATGTGGAGACATCGTAGTATTTTGTATGTCATGGATTACATGGCTAAATGGGGTACAAAACCATTTCGTTGCGGTGCGATACCTCCCACGAAGGTAGAGGAGTGGATGTTTTGATTAGCGCGGAACTTTCGATCATCTAGATTTCCTTTAGAGTTTAAGATGGATATTGCACTCCACTATTTGGAGGGAGAAGCAGTGTTTTGGTGGGACGAGATTCAAAGGGATCATCCAGATCATATATTTTCTTGGGTTGAATTCAAAAACTTTTTGAGTTGAAATATGTACCACATGCTGCTCGTGAAGAGATGGAGTTGGCATTTCTACAGCTCACAGAAGGTGACCGTATTGTTGCTAGTATTTGAAACTTATTTGGAGTTATCATGGTTTGGGTTCAAATCAGTAACATTAGAAGTTCTTAATGTCAACAATTTTTTGCAAGGACTACGATCAGAAATCAGACGCATGATTGAGATAATCAAGCATGGATCATTATCTGAGCTACTTCAAAATACTAAGTTGGTAGAGAAGGGACTCATTGAGGAAGGCATCTTGAAGTATTCGGAGAGTAGGATGCTTCCGATGTGGAAGTTTAGAGCACCAGTTTCGTGATTGCCCCCAGAAAGTGGGAGGAACTATGAGGAGAGGACAATTAGACGGATATTTCCGTTGTGGCAGTATGGATCATTTTCAAAAGGATTGTCCGAGGCCATCACCCCCACCACCACTACTGCCACCAATGGGTCTAATGCCACAGGTTTGAGCGAGAAAGCCTAAAGAGCATGCATCAAAACGTAGGATTGTACAACCATGGGTATATGCCATGGGAGGTTACAAGGATGAACGTAAGGGCAAAGAAGAAGACACTCAACCTATCATCGGTATGTCATTTTCTTATATATTATATGTGTATGCCTTACATATAATAAATTGTCTATGTGGAGGTGAGTTCCGTGAGAAAATTGAGAAGTAAATTCTTTAAAACATTCGTATTACATAGGATCTTTAATCGTGGCCTATCTACTCATATGTTATTTGACACCGGTGCAACACATAGTTTTGTGAGTCCATCGATGGATAATAAATTAGTTGTTCAACCTGAGGATCTAACAAGTATTGTCCAAGTGCATACTCCTGGAGGTCAGATGTTAGAATCCCAAAGGGTTGTCAAAGAGGTGCCCATAGTGATAGAAGGAGCGAAACTAGCTGCAGAGCCTATCATCATTCCAATGGAATGGTACGATGTGATTGTTGAAATGGATTGGTTGTCAAGACATCAAACTGTGATGGATTGTCGTCGCGATCAAGTACATTGCAGAAAAATGGCAAGGAGCTTAAGTATCAAGGAATCTGACCGGGTTAAGGGATTCACATCATCTCAGCGTTGCATATAGAATGATTACAAGATCAAGGGTGTGACCTATATATCGCTATCATATCGATAAAAGAAGTGGGTCCATCTATGCAAGTTGAGGAGATCCCTATAACGCGAGAATTTGTAGATGTTTTCAGAGAATTGCATAGCTTACCACCAAAGCGAGGAGATCCATTTGAGATTGAGCTAGAACCAGGTGCTGCTCTAATATCAAAGTCTCCATATCGAAAGGCTCCAGTGGAAATGGCAGAGTTGAGAAAGCAATTACATGAGCTACTTGAAAAAGGTTTTGTATGACCGAGTACATCACCATGGGGTGCACCAGTCCTGTTTGTAAAGAACAAAGATGGGAGTTTCAGATTGTGAATTGATTATAGGGCTCTTGAGAATGTCAGAGTTCGGGAAGCAATTAGATGAACTACTTGAGAAAGGTTTTGTACGACCAAGTACATCACCATGGTGTGCACCAGTTCTGTTTGTAAAGAAGAAAGATGGGAGTTTTAGATTGTGTATTGATTATAGGGCTCTGAATAGAGTCATTGTAGAAAATTGTTACCCGCTACCAAGGATCAATGAATTATTAGATCAGTTAAGAGGTGCGACTTGGTTCTCAAAGATAGATTTAGCATCAGGATATCATCCCATTCCAATTGTAGAAGGATACATTAGGAAAACCGCATTTCAAACTTGATATGGGCATTATGAATTTACGGTCATGCCATTTGGTTTAACTAGTGCCTCTAATGCGTTCATGAAGCTAATGAACAATGTGTTCCGGGATTACTTGGATCGTTTTTTATTTTATTTATCGATGATATTTTGGTCTACTCCAAGAGCCCAGAGGAACACGAGGACATCTACGCTTAGTGTTAGAGCATCTCAGAGAACAACAATTGTTTGTAAAGTTAAAAAAGTGTAGTTTCTGTAAGAGACGTGTGGGATTTTTGGGACATGTCGTATTAGAGGAAGGAGTTTCTGTCGATCCTAAGAATGTGTCAACGATTGTAAATTGGAAACAACCGAAACATGCATCAAAGATAAGGAGCTTTCTAGGGTTAGCAGGGTATTATCGATGTTTCGTTATGAACTTTGCTAGCCTAGCGAAGCCAATGACGAGACTTACGGAAAAAGATGTACCTTTTGTTTGGAATGAGGATTGTGAGAAGTCATTCAGAAAGCTAAAAGAGAAAACGGAATCCCTAGTGTTAGTCTTACCACAATCAAGGATTCCATACATAGTTTACACGGATGCATCAAAAACGGGATTAGGATGTGTACTTATGCAAGGAGATAATGTAATTGCTTGTGCATCAAGACAGTTAGTAAGCATGAGGAGAATTATTCGGCTCATGATTTAAAGATGGAACTTGTGGTCTTCACGATAAGTATTTGGAGGGCATATCTTTATGGGGAGAAGGTACAGATTTTTACAGATCTCAAAAGTCGAAAGTACATATTCACGCAACCAAAGTTGAATTTGCACCAGATAAGGTGGATGGATTTTGCCGCATACTACTAGGTGGACATCGCGTACCATCCGGGGAAAGCAAATGTTGTTGCAGATGCATTGAGCTGCAAAATAGTTGAGGTTTCAGCTATGCAAGAATTCGGTGATTTGATTAGCTAGATAAGTGCTTTAAGACTAGATGCAGTACAGATTGAATCCAAGAGGGTCGGGTTACAAGTCGTAAATCAGGCTGGTCTATTGAGTAGAATTCATACATCACAATTATCCGATGAGAGATTGCAGAAGATTCATAGTAATCAGCAAGACCCGAGGTACACTTTGTATCAAATCAAGGAAGACAGTCTGATGATGATTAGTGGTCGAGTTTGTGTACCGAAGGATCTAGGGATCAGAGAAGAGATTCTAAGTCAAGCTCACCAATCTAAGTTTTCGATTCATCTAGGATCAATGAAGATATATCGGGATATTTGCCAGCTTTATCAATGGCCAGGGATGAAGAAGTACATCGCTCGATCGACAGCAAAATGTCCAACATGTCAATTAATTAAAGCGGAGCAACAAGTACCAAGCAGAAAATTGCAAAGTCCATCGATTCCCGAATGGTAATAGGACCATATTACCATGGATTTCGTGACGGGTCTTCCAAGGATGCAAAATGGCAATGATGCCATTTGGATTGTTGGGGATCAACTAACTAAATCGGCTCATTTCATTCCGATGAAGTAGACTTTTGATGTGAATCAGCTAGCAAGGATATGTATTACGCAAATTGTGAAGTTGCATGGGGTTCCGTCAAGTATTGTGTCAGATCGAGATGGGAGATTCACCTCACATCTTTGGCAAGCATTTCAAAGAAAGTTAGGAACCAAATTACCTATGAGCATTGCGTATCATCCACAGACATACGGACAATCTGAGAGAACTATAAGGGTGCTTAAGGACTTATTACGAGTATGTGTGTTGGAGTGGCCTGGTAGTTGGGAGAATCATTTACCGCTTGTTGATTTTGCATACAAGAATAGCTATCAGCTAGCATTAGGATGCAACCATATGAAGCATTATACGGGAGACCATATCGTACTCCCTTGTGCTAGACTGAAGTGGGAGAGAGATCTATCTTTAGAGAAGAGATTGTCGAGGAGACCATGGAAAATATAAGAATTGTTAAGATGAAAATGAAGACGGCTCAAGAACGTCAGAAGAGTTATGTTAATCTAAAAAGGAAGGACGTTGAGTTTAACGTCGAAGATATGGTATATTTGCGGATTCAAGCGAGGCAAGGGAGATCAGGTGGGATTCGAATGAAAAAGCTATCACCACGGTTCATGGGATCGTTTAAAGTGATGGAGCGAATTGGAGTAGTGACCTATCGATTGGAGCTTCCCTCATCTTTAGAGGGAATACATGATGTGTTTCATGTATCTTTGTTGTGTTAGTGTTTATCAGTCCCGGAGAAGATACTTGACCAAAACCTTGAGAAAAGACTTAATGTATAAAGAACGTCCAATATGCATTGTGGACCACCAGATGAAACGATTGAGGCGTAAGCAAATTCCAATGATAAAGGTTGTGCGGGAACATCATGGGCGTGGAAGGAGCAACATGGGAATTAGAGGAGAATATGAGACATGATTATCCTGAGTTGTTTGAAGATGAGTTGTATGGTTCTTCTATTTATTGAATACAAATGTTGTCATAAGAATTAGAGACATAGAACTTGAGGAAGAATTCCATTATAGTGGGGGAGAATTGTGAGGCCCAATAAAGCCCATTGATTAGTATACTTACATATATATATATATATATGTGAGAATACAACGTGGATTAAGTTAATTAAAGGAGGAAAAAAATAAGAGACGTCGTAGGTTTTGTCGAGGAGAAGAAAAAGAAAAAAAGAAGAAAAAATAGAGAAAAGGAGAGAATAAGAGAAAAATGAGAGAAATTGGAGAAGCATATCCAATTTTTCATTGTGTTCTTCGCGGATGAATTCTTATCAAGATAAGGTTAAATCTCTAAAAATGTTTTTGTGATTGTTTCCCTAATTCGAAGATTTATATTATAGAAATTGATTAATTGAGTGGATCTATAATATGGAAAACTGATTGTTGTTGTTGTTAGCGATATTATCAAGAATCGTCAAGTCATCAAAGAAGCTAAGGTGATGATTTTCTCCATCGTAATTTCGGATTTGTTGTTGATTTATTGAAGAGAATCTACTTTTAAAATGAGGCATGATCATAATAGGATTTATAGGATCATAATGGAAAAAGTAAGACGTTACAAGTAAAATTGGATTAAACCCTAGATTTGTCGTATAAAAATTGATGACAAGTATATGAGTTGTATTAGTGACTAAACATGATCTTGAAAATTGATGTTCGACCAAGTGTTGGGGTCAGAGAATATCGATATTTAGGTTCGGTGTTAAAGTCGAGTGAACATCTTGTTAGTCTGCTCGATCGAGTGATTTCACACTCAAACATTCGGAAGAAGGCATGTGTGAGGGAGTCGATTAGAGTTGTCATGTGAGGAGTAACGGGTTGACGATGTTAGTATTGCGGCACTTAGATTTGGGCCGGTATCGTACCGTGCTGGGGTATTGATAAACTTAAGAGCGACGGAGCATCGAGTTAGTGAGATCAGTGGATCTACCAGCGTCGTACCGTATTGGGGTTGTGGTAACCTTTCGAGCGACGGAGCGATATATTGTACTAATGGCTGGGATACGTTGTGACCTTGCAAGATCTTCAGTGTGTTGGGGTCCTTTGGACTTTGCGAGCGTATGCCCAAGCTAGAATCGTGTGTACTCTGTGTGTTATGATCCAGTGTGGCACTAGTTTTAGACTTTGGATGATTAGTCAAGTTTAGTAGAGTTGTTTGTATGTCTTTAGTTTAGACTTTGCATAGATCGTTATTTTATGTGATTTAGTTTAGAGTGGAAGAATACGTGGCACAGAGTACATACACATATTGATCTCGCTGAGTGCGTATTTTGTACTCATCCTATTTGTGGGTTGTCGTGGATGGACATGATATGACGAAGAAAAAAAAAGCAATGAGGTTGAGTAGAGAACTCATAACAGACTGATGGGAGAGGCATGCAAGAGATCTCGATGAGTTTTATTTTGCATTTCGTATTTATTATTTACTTACCGTGACTATGATCTTTACGTATTTCATTTGTTATATGGTTCGGATCACTTTTATTTCGAAATAAATCATTTATTTTGTTTTATAAATGCGCTTGAGCGGTGATATATATGGTCTCCTCTTGGGATGATGGTGGACACCCCTAGTCCCGAGATAGTTATGGGATGGGGGTGTTACATTATGTATATGATAAGGTGGCTAACATGTTGATGTGGCATCACCAGAATATACCAAAAAAGTGAAATTCTAATTTAGATTTCTCTTTCGAAAAAAAATGCATTTATATTCAACCGGTTTAACAACATCAAAGAATTTAAACAATGAATTCAAATATTATTCTTTTATTTAATAAGTTTAATCCTATTTGATTAGTGGCTTTCATTAACATACATTATAATTCTTACATAAACTCTTGAGAAATTCTTTGTAAAAATAAAAAAAAAATTGTTGAGATAATTTAATTTATATTTATTAATTAATTTATAAATGTAAAATTAATTTATATTTTTTAATTTATTTATAAATGTAAATTAATTTATATTTATATATTAATATAAATTAATAATATTTATAATATTGTAATTACATAATTTATTAATGAATTTATAAATATAAAATTAAACTAAATTTATATTTATAAATTAATAACGTTGTTAAAAGTTTTAATTATAGAATTAAAAATAATAGATGTCATTTAAATTTATTTGAAAATTTAATGACATCATAAAAATAAAATATTTTATTAATTATATATTTTAATAATGACTTTTAAAAATAAATTAAATGATTGTGGGTTGAGCTTTTCCTCAAATGAAAAATATATTTAAAGGGAAAATATATTAATATAAAGTTATTATATATATATATATATATATATATATCGTGGATTTACACATGAAAAACCCACTTTAATGTATTGTTAATGATTCATGAATTATAATTATAAATGCATTAAGTAGTGATAGGATCAAATTAACTACAAATTAATATTGTATTATACATAATACATATTTATAAATATATATATATTATTGTGAATAAGTTAATTTATAATTTATTGTTAATAAGTTAACATATATATATATATTATGTAAAATTAATTTATAATTTATATTTATAAACTAATATAAATTAATAACGGTTTTAATATGTTAATTACATAATTATTAATTAATTTATAAATGTAATAATTTATATTTACATTTATAAATTAATAACGTTGTTAAAAATTTCAATTATTAGATGTCTTTTACATTTATTTGAAAATTTAATAACATCATAAAAATAAAATATTTTTATTGATCATATATATTTCAATAGTGACTTTTAAAAATAAATTAAATGATTGTTGGTTGAGTTTCTCATCTATTTAATGGTTAATAAATATTATTTAATGTTTTTTATATTATAAATTCTATTAATGTAATGTTATTATATATATATATATATATTGTGGATTTATACTATTGAAAATATCACTTTAATACATTAATGCATATTAATATGAGATAAGACCAAATTAATTGTAAATGAATAATAATTGTAAAGGTAATAAATAGTGATAAGATCAAATTAATTATAATTTAATAATGTATTATAAATATAATACATATTGGTATATATATATATATTGTTAATAAGTTAATTTATAGTTTATTGTTAGTAAGTTAATATATATATGTAAAATTAATTTATAATTTATATTTATAAATTAAAAACGTTTTTAATATTTCAATTACATAATTTATTAATATAAAATTAAATTATAATTTATATTTATAAATTAATAACGTTGTTTAAAGTTTTAATTTTATAATTAAAAATAATAGATGTCTTTTACATTTATTTGAAAATTTAATAACATCATAAAATAAAATATTTCTATTAATTATATATATTTTAATATAATTTTTAAAAATAAATGAAATAGATTAAATTGTTAATCTTATGTGATGTTATATATCACAAGATATATATATATATATATTCATTAATTATAATAATAAATGCAGTAATTATATTAAATTTAAAAACAAAACTTTATTTGATATTTAAAAATAATTTGAAAGAGATATTTATTGAGGGATAGCCTGAGAATACAGTAAATCATCATTCTTTTATATATATAATTTTGAACATTTATATATTATTGTGGAAGTATAATATTAATAATATATAAATGTGAACAAAAAATTAAGCTTTATTGTTATAGTTAATAGGTTAGAGATTAAAGAAAATAAAAAAAAGAAATACTTTGACAATCTTCAGTTTAAGAATGATCATCATTGTAGAACTTTTAATTGTTTGTCGACAAAAAATTTGAAATGATGTTAAATTTATGGTGAGTTAAATATGTAATGAATCTGACATGACATAAGCATATTTTATTAAATAAAAGTTTGAACGTTGAATGTTTAATCAGTAATGACACCAATTTTAAAGATTTTTTAACGAACAAAAAATGTCAATTAAAAAAGATCTAACATTTTTCCTTATCTTATTACAAAAATTTATTTTTCCAAAAGTAGAAATCAAAATCTCTTAACAATTACAGGTATTAATATTCATTTTCTCTATAATTCTTATTAAAAAGATGGTGCAAACTACATATGGACAGAGATATGGGCATCACTTCAACGCTTCTTCTTACTTCCCTTTGAAGGGGTTGAGATCAAATACACAAACGTTGCAACAATGGATACCACTGAGACCTGAGGTCCGTACTTAGCCATCAACCGCTGCGCCAAATATCCATCACATCAGTTTTAATTCATTTCTGTGTAATCATAATGAATGACTCACCATCTTATTCACATTTGATGTAACAATGGTAACTAAACACAAAATGTTATTCTATATTTTAGGGTTTTTTCAATATTATATCATGTCTCGACCCAATGTCAAAATATTCAAATCGAGATAAACCAAAATCTGATATCATATTAAATATATATTTGAGTTTAACAAAACCCGAGACTTAAACTAAATAAAATTTGTCCAATCCCGTATATATGAATCAGATTCATATGCTAGTCTGTCTAACCGATTCAGAACAATGCAAGATATGTGTGTGTGTGTGTGTAACAGAGAATTCGATTTTCCAAAGAGAGAGACAAACACAACATACCTTTGCCTGGATAACAACATCAAGCAGCGAAGAAGAATGACATGAAACAATATACAATTGCGTGGGTGAGTATAGGAAGAACCAAGCAAGTCTTATGCATCAAGTTATTCTACTAATTTCTTACCAACGCAAACTTCTTTTCCGAGGCTCTCTCTGCAACAACGTCAAGAGGCAGTATCGGAGTTGAATATGCCTGAATTAAACACACAAATCAGACGTTGGTATGACTATAAGATATAAACTTCTTTCATTTTGCTTTATATCCTCCACAGAAACAAGCATAAATAGGAAGATATAGAGGACTATACCTGAAGAACACCCTTTGATGGGACACGGAAAGTAACCACTGCAGGTGAACCGTAGAACAGACCCTTCGTCTTGGCTTCTAGTTCAAACGAATGCGACAGAACATCCCCGCTGCACGAGTCAAACATGTGTTTCAATTTCTACAAATAGCCTGTTTACACAGGATTAACACAGTAGATGCTAATCAGAGGGAAGAGTAACTCACACGTCAAGCCTCTCCCACGACATTGAAATGTTACCACTCACAATATAAAAAAACATCTGAATTCCAGCTATCATCTGCCACAGTCACCTCGTAAGAATAGGGTTAGCTAGGGTTTTGGAATTGACCGCCATTGGAGGAGAAGGAAGAATCGAAACGGTCGGGAGCTTATTTCATGTCTCCTTCACCTCTGCCCCTCCATTTGTACCTGCCTAAGAGAAATTGAGATAAGAAATCATAAAAGGAGGGGAAGGAAGAATCGAAATGGTCGGTAGCTTATAACTCGTCTCCTTCACCTCTGCCCCTCGATTTGTACCTTCGAAAGAAAAATCGAGATAAGATATCGGAAAAGGGGGGAATGAAAAATCGAAACTATTGGTAGCTTGTCCTCAGGTTCCTCGTAACCTTAAAAAAATTTGACGAAATCATTTTCCCACGACTACAATATAGTAATGGGAGAAGAAATCCTTGAAACGAAGGAATACAGAAGACGAAGGAATACAGAAGGTTTGAGATCTGAGAGAGTAATAATTGATGAATTAAATTGACCAATAATGGAGAGAAATAAAGAGTGGAGAGAATGAATATAGTGGAACGATGATTTTTTTTCTAAATAAATTAGAGTGCTGACGTGGCTTGCTGAGAGACAAGAATGGCTGAGAATTGAGGAAAGTTTTAAACTTTTAATATATAGATTTTGACATTTTTATAATGGGTGTTGATTATTATTTTCAATTTTTTAAGATATAGAGAATGAGAATATTTTATATTGCCATATATTTCATCATTCTGAACATTATTTGATATGATCGTGGACAACGTCGAGGATCCCAAGTAGGAAGGAAACGTCTCAATATTACAAGAAGGTCCCGTGACCCGAGCTAAGGCAAGAAAGAAGGACGTGACCCATGTTGAGGCGAGAGAAAAGGATGCAACCCGTGCTGATGAGGACACGACCCGTGCTGAGACGAGAGAAGAGGACGCGACCCATCCTAAGGAGAGAAAGGCGAACGTTACCCATCCTAAGGAGAGAACAGAGGATGCCGATCTCGTGACTCGTGCCAAAGCTAGAGAGGAGGATGCCTTATCCATACCAGTATGTCCCGTGATCCGAGCTAAAGTTAGGATGTTCAAGGAAGCTATCGTCGGATTACTCGCGGTCGTGCGGGTTCAAGACGAGTGCTCGAGTCCACAAGGGAGCTCCAACATCCGAGTCATACTACATGTCGAAGCTCAACTTGCAACGCTCAACAATTAGGGCAAGTGTGTCGTGTGTGCTCTTTTCCCAATGTTGGTTTTGTCCCACGTGGTTTTCCAACGACGGATTTTTAACGAGGCCGCGACTCATTTCTGTCCCCCTAATTATTGACTTCATACGTCAATCGTATTGAAGTACTTTATCATTACGTTTATTTTTATTTTGAATCTTAATTTTTTGTTCATTTAATTTACAAGCCTTGCATAGCTTTGATGCATTTATGGTATGCATTGAAGTCTTGTATGACTTCTCTCTTCTTATGGTCGGCCACCCCCTTGTAGAACTCAATCTTCCATCAATTTGAATTTTGAATTTTCTCATTCAGAAATCTCCATTATTGGTGTGTAATATTCAACAATTGTTGGTGTTTAATATCCAACACAAGTTTGTTCTTCTTGGTGCGTAATATCCTTGAAGACGATCTTTAGTAAATCGAGTCTTCCGCAACTCTCGTGCGATCTATCGTTCCACACGCCTTGTGTAGAGGAGTCTTCCTGCTCGGCTGCAGCAAGGATTATCCGTCATGACCTTCGTTCTAGAGTGTCGATTCAGCGAGGATCGCATCATTATTCCATCGATTATGTAGTTAATGGAGATTTCATTTTTCTATATATTATCATTATTATTTATCATTTTTATGTTAATAATCATCATCCACGATTATTTGAAGATCAATATCTTTGTCAAATTTCTTTCTTTTCAGTTGATTTTAATATTTAAATCAAGTTTTCTAAATTTATGTGTGTTATAGACTAATTTGAAACTATTATATCCTCATAATATTTTAGTATTTAAATGTGGTTGGGTGCATTTGCAGCTTATGTATTTGATTTTGTCACTTGTGTCTATCAATGAACTCATGTAGTAGAGATTTACGATATTTCAAGATTACACTATTTTGTATGATGATTAAGATATAAGAATGATTTTATTTTTTAATTCCAAATCTTCTAAGACTTGTTTTATTCTTCCTCCTAACAATGATAATTTATAATCATGAAAATGAAAATAATCAAAACGAGTTGTGATAGCAATTAATTTATATATTACACAACTAAATACTCAAAGATGAGATATATTTAATATTGATCAATTATCATTTGCATTAGGAAATATTTACGGTAAGCACTTGATTGACATTAGAAACTAAGAGTTTTGTTCCATTAGCAATGGTTGATTAATAAGTTGAAGACTTTTAATTAACAAACATGTTGTACCATTTTGTATATAAACATAAGGTACATGATGTTCAATCCCTATTATGAATGATGTACATTAATCATTGAAAGCTTGATAAGTAAATTCATTACCGTTATGTGTTTTCTTAATAGGATTAATAGAGAATCAAGCTCAAATTTTTGACATTTGAGCAAGAACCCTCGAAAATATTATGGGTTGATAATAAACAAATTTGTGACCATAACCTTGAAATATCGATTAATATCATAAAATATCATAATGTCCATTTGATTTGATTGATGAATTTGTTCACATGTATCCTCATGTAAACATTACAAAAATGATGGTAATTCATTTCAACCTTTATTGATGATTGTTTTTATTATCAATTTTCTTTAAAAATACGATTTCCATGAAATTAAAATATCTTTTCTATTTTTAATTTGGTGAATGTTAGAATTAAATAAAAATTGCTTCATTATTGATATAAGGTGATCTAGTTGGTCATGTTAAATATTAAACACGTCAACAGATTTTGGGTTTAATATGACATATAATTTTATCATACATTTTTGTATAATATAATCTAGAGGATAAGACCAATAGATTTTTCACCATATGTTTATTTCTAAAATTATTGTCGTGATACAGTGACGTTCATGACATTCTCATTGGTAGTCTTTATATTATAGCCATTATTGCATATACCCTTAAAACGCGATAAATTTTGTAAGACTTCAGAGAGAATAATGCATTACTTATAGTAATCTTAATCCCTCCAAACATCGTGAAATTAATTATTCTCGAGTCCATGATTATTCATATTTTCAGATATTATTGTAAAATGGATTCATGTATTCTTCAAATAAATAGTATTCATCTACGAGTATCATATAGATTGTATCACTATCAAATATACATATATATCATATTTAACCTTAGTGGCATTCTTACATTTCTAAAATAGCAACGAATATAATAACAATATGTCGGTTTTTATTTATTTCATTGATCATTTGTCATATTATAACATATCAAATGAAATTTGCGACATCCAAGTGACTCATATCTCTTTCATTGTAAAAAAACATCGCCAACATAAAAAAACAAAATTTTTTTGAGCATTTTTTCATTTGTTCTTTTGTGATTACTGATATAAATCAACACAATATCTCAGCATCTTATAGGTTTCTGACCAATGGTCATTCATACGACATTGATAACAAAAATTGTCACATTACCTTTTATTTGCACGATCGTTTTTGTTTTATATGATACTCAAATTTTTTTATATATCCATTATATAATTGATGTGGCTGAAAACCTCAACTTCTTCCTCGTCTATGTCCACATCTACAATCATGTTGTTAGTTATATTTTGTTTGTAAGCTCGAGACAAAACTAGATGAGCAAGTTTGATTTTTCATTAAGACCTAATTATTTTATTCTACGATAGAGACTATTTGTATCAAATCTTTATATTTTTTTGAATTCCTTTGTAAGAAACTATTGTTGAAAAAGGACATTATTAACATGAAATATGGATAATATTTTCCCATCTTATCATATTCTATTATTGTCCCGCCATATAATTATATTCTGGAGATTATTTTAAAAATTGTTGAATTGCATTTACGCATGAACTTAAAATCTTAAGATCTTAAATTTAGCTAATCATGTTTGGTCCTTAGAAAAATCAAATATTTTTTGTGATCAAAGTGATTTTTGTTATTTACAAATAGTAGAGATGATTTCTTTTTTCGTCAAATTTTAAGGTAATATAAATTTTTTCCATATGTATTGAGCACATCCATTTTATAGTTGATGAAGCCGATATAATAATTTTATTTTTTTATAAAAAATATAAACAAAAAGTATTGATGATATGTTAAAAACAATACATGTTTATATATAGATATATATGCATTATATATATATATATTAGGCAAGGTTCAAGAAATCGGTCTAGACGGTGCCTAGGTGCTGGGCGGTGGTCGGGCGTCCCGATTTCCTACAAATCGGTGGTTCTAGGCACAGGGGCGGCCGATTAGGTGCTCGACAGCCGCCTAGCCGACCTTTTTTTTCTGAGTTAAATAAAACGACGTCGTTTTGGTCTTTTGAAATAAAAAAATCAAAACCCTAACCTATATCGCATTCTCCTCCGTCTCTTTCCTCGGTCGCCCGCCGATCACCCCGGAAACCAGTCTCTCCCTTGTCGCATCCATCCCTGGCTTCTTTTTCCCCTCCGTCGCTCATCTGTTGTCGCTTGTCCAGTTGTGTCCCGTTCGTCCTTGCCTTCGTCCTTGCCTTCGTCGCTCGTCTGGTTGCCTCCTGCCCATCGTCTTCATCTTTTCGTTGTCGCTCGTCCGGTTGCCTCCTACCCCTCGTCTTCACATTTTCACCTAGCTATCGTCTAGGCTCCGCCTAAATGCTTCAGACGCTAGACGCTAGGTGTACGTCGTCTAGCCCCTAGGACTTTCTTGAACCTCAATTATAAGATATGAGATATGAGAAAACGAGAGAAATGATGAAAACATAACAATTAATCTTTAAATGTTTTAACGGCGTACATGCTTAATTAACAGTGTACATGCTTATTTATATTTTTTAATATTAATATAAGATATTTAGATCTTATAATAATAAAAATGTTTTTGAGAAAAAAATATAATGAATTGGGAAAAATGTCAGAAATGCCCTTCTAGGGCTAAAACACTTCAAAACTACCCTCCTAAATCTGATGGAAAAAAATGGGAGAAAAGACATATGTGCCCTTATGTTTTGTTAATGAAAAACACATATGAAGGAGGGAAATGCAAATTTGAGAGGAGAGAAACAAAGTTGAGAGCTATTTCCTTTCCTTTTCGAGTGAGTTCCTTCCATTTTTCGAGCAATTTTCTTCCATTTTTGAGCGATTTCTTTCCATTCTCGAGTGATTTCCTTCCATTTTGAGCATTTTGCAGCAATTTTCGAGCGATTTCCAACAATGTTTTAGCCATTTTCAGTGATTTCCAGCAATTTCCAGCATTTTTTAGCGATTTTCGGTATTTTTGACGATTTCCAGTGCTTTGTAGGTGATTTCCAGCGATTTCGACCGTTTTTCGGTGATTTCTGGTAATTTCCGGCGATTTCTGACAGTTTCTGACGGTCGCACTGGGTCACAGGGTCGAACTGGGTCGCAAGGTCACAGGGTCGAACTGGATCGCAGGGTCGAACTGGATCGTAGGGTAGGGTGACAGGGTCGCAAGGTCGGTCTGGGTCACTGGGTCAGGATCGTTTTGGATCGCAGGGTCGGACTGAGTCGCAGGGTCGGACTGGATCGTAGGGTCGGACTGGATCGGTGGGTCAAACTGGGTCGGTGGGTCAAACTGGGTCGTATGGGTATTTTGGGAATATCAATATTTGTAAGGGTATTTTTGAAGTTAAATTTTTTTTCGAGAACAATATTTTTGAAGTGTTTTACCCCTACGAAAATATTTTTGAAGTTAGTCTAATGAATTAGTAAAGCAATTCTTTTAAAAGTCAATTATTCTTCTTCCAACATTTAGAAATTTTATATACAAATACAAATGTAATTCTAATAAAATTCAATACTTCTTCCGACATTGATTAATGGGTAAAACTCCTATTTCCACCCAAAGTTTGGGTACTTTGCTTATTTCCCCCTCATGTATCGCACTCATCATATTCCCCCCTCATGTATCACTCCTAATCCTATTTCCCCCTCAAGTTCTCTAATTAATCCTATTCCCCCACACCGTTTAAAATTCTGAATTTTGACCCAAATCCTAAAAACCCATCAATTTTGACCCGATTTCATACCCAATTTTGACCCGACCCTACCCGACCAAAATTAAAATTAAATTAAATCCGGTTTACCCAATTATTAACCCGGTTCGTTTAAATATAATTTTGACCGGTTTACTGAATTTTGACCCAACCCAATTTATGATAAGTTTGACCCGGTTTGCTGAAATTTTGACCGGTTTTGTTGAAATTGATCTGGTTTTTTCACGGTTTTGTTGAAATTGATCCGGTTTTTTCACGGTTTTGTTGAAATTGACCCGGTTTTTTCCCGGTTTTGTTGGAATTTTTATCCGATTTGTTGAAATTGATCCGATTTTGACCCGATTTTGTAGAAATTGGCTCGGTTTGTTGAAATTGATCCGGTTTTTTCCTGTTTTTGTTGAAATTGACCCGGTTTTTTCCCGATTTTGCTAAAATTTTTATCCGATTTGCTGAAATTGATCCGGTTTTAACCCGATTTTGTTGAAATTGACCCGGTTTTTTCCCGGTTTTGCTGAAATTTTTATCCGATTTGCTGAAATTGATCCGGTTTTGACCCGATTTTGTTGAAATTGACCCGGTTTTTTCCCGGTTTTGCTGAAATTTTTATCCGATTTGCTGAAATTGATCCGGTTTTGACCCGATTTTGTTGAAATTGAGCCGGTTTTTTCCCGGTTTTGCTAAAATTTTATCCGATTTGCTGAAATTGATCCGGTTTTGACCCTATTTTGTTGAAATTGACTCGGTTTTTCCCGATTTTGCTGGAATTTTTATCCGATTTGCTGAAATTGATCCGGTTTTGACGCTATTTTGTTGAAATTGACTCGGTTTTTCCCGATTTTGCTGGAATTTTTATCCGATTTGCTGAAATTGATCCGGTTTTGACCCGATTTTGTTGAAATTAACTCGGTTTTGTCTCGATTTTGCTGACAACTCAAAATACATCTTCGTTTTCCCCATACGTTTAGGTAACGTGTATTTCACCGATCATGCGTTATATTGTTTTTATT
>CM071872.1:8853773-8891774 GCA_036759665.1 Gynandropsis gynandra | reverse complement strand
CAAATCATACAACTGGAATATGCTGGTCTCGTTGGGTTGAAGGTTATGCTTTTTAAATGTCAGTGGTTTGACCCAATTGTAGGACGTGGAATACGAAAAAACCGTTGGGGAGGAATTGACGTCAACCCGGCACGAAAATATGGTAAATATGATCCATTCATCACAATAGATCAAGCAGATCAAGTATGTTACGTGCAATATCCAACAACATTGAAACGTCGAAGAGAGGAGTGGTGGTCCGTAGTAAAGATCAAGCCACGAGCGATCATAAGCTCTGTTGATAAAGAAGATCCGTTGCAACCCGATCATCCGCAGACGATTCGTTTAATTGATACAAATTGCAAGGAGATTCTTGCGAGGAATGACATAGACGGAGAACTCATACGCGATTATGAAGACGTTGAACCGGAAGATGCTGAAGATGAAAACGGCGATGAATTCAATGAACAAGCGAAAGACGACTCGCCCATCGATGAATCTACTGAAGAAGAAATGTAAATACAATAATGTTTATTATGTGTAATACATGTATATGATGTGTAATGTAAATGACGTATACCGTCAATGAACGATGTTTCACGTTTGATGTATGATGTGTAATCTAATAATCGAAATGTTAATACAATCGAACATGTTATATAACGATGTTTGATATATAATAAATTAAAATAATTAATACCAATGTTGACAGTTACCCGTTGAAACTATTAACGGTTGTTGAACCACGATTTCGCACCCGACACTTAGAAAAAATTTCTGAATTTTCAACAATCCCAACGGACATCCGTTGAAATTGCAACGGATGACCGTTGGACCGTTATAAGGGTAAATTCCAACCTGACACTTAGAAAAAATTTCTGGATTTTCACAGATCCCAACGGACATCCGTTGGAATGTTAACGGATGTCCATTGGAACCATTTAATGGTAAATTGCCGCCACGTGTTGACCCTTGACGCCACGTATTGACGCCATGTGTTCCTTGCCAACGGGCATCCGTTAGAGATTGTAACGGATGTCCGTTATAAACGTAATGATGACTGCAAAATTTGCAACTTTTCCCAACCATTTTTCAGGTTTCCAACGGCCGTCCGTTAGAAATTGCAACGGACGACCGTTGGAAAGGCAGACGAGCCGCCATTTAGCCGTCTGCCGCATCGGGAATGCAAATTTCCAACGGTTATCCGTTGAAATTTCTAACGGATGCCCGTTAGGAATCCGAAACGTCACGTCAATTTAATCATTCCGTTGCGATGACGTATTTTCCAACGGCCATCCGTTTCAATTTCTAACGGATGACCGTTGGAAAATCCAATATATATATGTTCCGACGGATTTTTTCTTATTTCAACACCAAACAAATCCAGAATTCTAAAACACTACAAAACCTTACAAAAATGAGGCCTAGACGATTTATGAGAATGGGGGGAATGTTGGCCGGTTCCACGGGAGCGCCTCCTCCGCCGCCACCACCACCATATCGTCCTCCGTCTCCAGTATCGGCACCGCCGATATTTGTTGACGAGGAAGATATGGTTGACATCGATGCGTTGATCGATGATTTCGATGGGCGTCCAACCCTTCCGATCATCGATCCCGAACGTTCTCCTGGAACGTTATGGTAATTATAAATATAATTGTTATGAATTTTATTTAAATTTCGTAAATATTATCTAACTTTGTATTTTGCTATGCAGGTTTGATGAGGATGATGTGTTAAGACACACAAATAATAACATGATCCAAGGATCGTTACAAGACGATCTGTTTTATTCCTGGCAAGTTACGCCAGAAGTTGTGCGCCAGCGATGGTGGCGCACTTTTGTGGTAAGTTTTTTTAATTATATTTCAATTTTATAATTACATATATATATTTGAAAACTACTAATAATATAACTTCGTTTGCAGCGTTCATACAGATGGCGCCGAATTCATACCACGCGCATCTTCACTGCATGGGTGCACGACATGCAGATTCGGATGCGCATCATGATGAATGGTGCAAAGCGGAACTACTATGCCAACAACAGCAGACCGAAATGGGCAACCAAAACGGTCTTCAACAAATTGATTGAGCATTGGGAGTCCGCGGCATTCAGGGCCAAGAGCGAGAAGGCCAAAAAAAATCGCTACGGTGAGAAGGTTCCCGGAGATGGTCCCCATCGCCATACTTCGGGATCAAAATCTTTCACGAAAAGAAAAAAAGAATTGGTAAATTTTAAATTAATTCATACAACGCGCATCTTCACTGCATGGGTGCGCGACATGCAGATTCGGATGCGCATCATGATGAATGGTTCAAAGCGCGAACTACTACGCCAACAACAGCAGACCGACTCTTCTTGAAGTGGTATTAGAAACCCACGCAAAGAAGAAGTCGGTTGTCGGGGAAGAGGCTGAAGAACCGGAACTCGTCGATCCTCGAGCGACCCGAACCGTGAGAGCTGTGACGGAGAAGATCATACAGCAATCTCAGGCTTGCGGTTCAAGCCCCGACGACCTCAGTCCTTTACAAAATGACCAAATTTATTTAGAGGTAAGAAGTTATTATTTTGTTTCTAAATTATTAATCAAATAATTTGTTAAATTCTAACATTATTTTTATTTGTTTTGTAATCGGTGAAACCGTATAAGGGACGTCTGTACGGTCTCGGAGCGCTTCAAAAGGACATACTCGAGGACGTCACGTCGATACCTCCATCGGTGCAAGAGAGTTTTTCTCAACAACGGCGGATCGAAGATCTCGAATCAAAACTTCGAGAACATCGAGCTCAAATGGCGCAACAATCATCTAAAATACAACATTTAGAGAACGTCATTGAGTTGTTGTCGGACCAGGTGAGGGGATCAACACCGCAGCAAGAACCGGGGCTCGATTCGGATGCAACTCCGTCTCGAGGTGGTGGTGGTGGTGATGGTGGGGATGATAACGACGCAACCGACCTAAACGATATGTAATAGGAAATAGTTTTAATTTTGGTGTTTTGTAATATAATTTTAATATTTTTATTAAAAACATTTTAGTTTAAAAATTTTTTTTTTTCAAAAGTTCCAACGGGCATCCGTTGGAAATGGTAACGGTCATCCGTTGCACTGGGTTTCCCGCCAAATCGTTTCCCACCAGTTTGCAACGGACATCCGTTAGCATTTCCAACGGGATTCCGTTGAAAATGTTTTCGCGCCAAATCTTTCCCGCCAGTTTGCAACGGCCGTCCGTTGCCAGTTCCCGCGCACATGGCAACGGATGTCCGTTGCAAAAATGAATTTTCCCCGCCTAATTTTGCAACGGACAGCCGTTGCTTTCCAACGGTCGTCCGTTGAATAATTGCAACGGTCATCCGTCACAACCTTTTCCAACGGACGTCCGTTACTTTAACGGCAACGGCGTTTTCCGTTGCCATTCCGTTGCAAATTTGTAACGGATATTATCCGTTGGAACGCCGTCACGAATTGCAACGGATCATCATTTGCAACGAACTTTCGCAACGGACGAAAATCCGTTGGTGTCCGTTGGAAACGGCTGTTTCCAACGGATTTTGGGCGCTTTCCAACGGATATGTCCGTTGGAAAGCGCCTGTTTTTTTGTAGTGCATTCTCACTTTTCCTTCTAAAATATGTTCAAAATCGAAAAACAAATGTATATTTGGTGTCATATAGAATGAACACCATGAATATATAATCCATTGTTCCCTGATGTCATCTAAAGTTGTAGTCATTACCAAGATTTCTAATGTGGTCAAAATATTTGATTCAAAAGTCACACTAGCAACCCCCGTTACCTTTAGACTTTGATATTCCTTTTTTTCTCCATGACTATCTAGTTGTTCTATCTAACTTCTAACCTTCTCCATTTGGATTCTAGCTCAAGTTCTTTGGATATTGATGTATTTTTCACCTTTTTAGTAGTGATCGAGGCTCGTTAGTATTTTAAGACTTCCTTAAGCTCATCATATGTTGGTGGTAGTGAATTTAATAAATACACAACTTGGTATTCTTTGTATACCTTTATCTCAAAATTTTGTGACTCTAACAACATCTTTTGGAATACATCCTAGTTATTTTCAGTTGTTTTCACCGATTCTGAGCCACGTTATTCTTTTTGTTTGATACATTTGAATTGATTGTAATTGCTCCAGAAAAAACTTTTTTAGTAAGTCTCCAAATTTCATACATGGTCATTTTTTTAGATAAAGTCCTTAGTATTTGATCGGCTAGACAGTAAAATATCCAAGTTAACTTTTCGAAAAAGATTTCTGCTTGCACATGAACCAGAAACCAAAAAATACCACAAAAATGAAAGAAGAATTCGTAAAACAAAGTAGAAAACGAATTTGCGGAATATCACGTAAGGTTTAGCACGTTCGGACCGAAAGTTATATTCGTCCTACATCTCGAAAATTGACATTTTATTACTATGGTTTGATACAAGAGCATTGAATCAAGAACCGAGTTAAAAACCCTTTCACTTTCATACATCATCCGTTGAATATCGATCCATACTTATCCACAATCCCCTCTTTTTTCAAAAAACAGAACCTAACAATTTTAACAACCATTAACTGCACAATGATCTTTTGCAAACTAACACCGGATAATAATTTGTAAAACACTTCTACAGTATCATTAGAAAACATATTATTATATTTAAATATTTATTATTATATATTTACGATATCATCAATACATTGTCATTTCTATTTGCATTCACAAGATTATGTCTATCATAATTTTACAAAAAAAAACTATGACTATGATAATTAACTAATGATGCAATTTAGTTATTATACTGAATATGATTTAATTTAATATAATTGGTGAATAAAGAATATAAAATAGTTACGTCATTTTAAATTTAGATTTTAATTTTAGGTAAAAATATTCATATTAATTATAATTCAAATCATAGATTAATATAATAAATTTTCAAAATTTTAATATTCATGAATTATTTATAAAATATTAGAAAAACATAGCTATTATATAAATATCACGCAGAATTAATTTAGATATTACATATAATGATATAGCCAAGGATTAATACCATGCAAATGACATAAGGTAACGATGTTACCGAAAATTTTATATAATTTTTTTTTGTTACGTCTAAAAATTAATAATTCTATAAATTCGCATATATTCTATGGATAATAAAAAGAAACAAATATGAGAACGATAATTTTAGAACAAACTGTTCATAGATTTACTTCCGAATATAATATTTGTTGTTTACGTAATTTATATAAATATATGTGATAATAATATAAACATTATTTTTATATAAAGAAAAAAATGCAATCCCAAAATTTCCGAAGTCAAACTTTCCAATTCAATGATAATTTTCTAAAGAACTCTATATTAAATCTGCGATATTTTGTTTTAGTCTGATATTAGAAAATCATAATATTTAGTATTAAAATAAAAATATACAAAATTAAATTAATGTAAAATAAATACATAATGTTACATACAAAATTGTGAATAATAGAAAAGGAGAGTTTGACTGGTCCAAGCTGGTCATGTTGCATGACTGAGAGAGACCTTTCCTCGAAGCAATAAATTTTAAAGGAAAAAATATCTCACTTTTCGAAGTTAATTTTGTCTATACATAAATATAACCTATTTGGTACTCTTCGAGGTTTTGTCGTTCTCCAATCACTCAACTTTGTGATTCATTATCTTCTCACATGTACCTATCACCATGTATGTACTTCATGTATTATATATTGTTAGATATAATATGTTAACAATTATTTGTATTATATTGCTCGAAATTACAAATTAAGATAAATTTTCTAGATGAAGTGTCCGATATTTTTCGATTCTAAAATTAAAAACGTTTTTTAGTTCATATGTAAAATAAACGCGAATTTTTTATACGATCTAAAATATGTTTGAATTTTCTGTAATTTCATAAAAAATAAGAATTGATGATAAATTTCTTTTATGTAATCTTCTCTAGTTTGAATTTTTTTAGAAAAAAAAAAGTATATACGAAGAAAAATCTCATTTGTTTTAATTTGGAAAAGAATGAAAAAATAATCGATGATGAGAATATCTTTCAATTACTTTTTAATAAATTATTTATTTTAAATAATAAATAATTTTTATTTTTAAAAATCAAAATAAATTTCGTATGATTTTGAAATAGAATTTTTTATCTTTAATTTTTTATAAATATCAATTATTGACGATCAATTGCAGACGAATTTCAACTAGAAACATTTTTTTAGATGGACTAGAACGAATTCTTTAGTCTCTAAATTGATTTTGTTTATCATGTTGCCAATACATAAATTAATAAATATATTATATTTTGTTAAATATTATATAAAATATCTTACCATTATTTTAGAAAATTTATTAATTATTGGTTAATATTTGTTTAAATTGCATTTTAGATTATGAAATTTGTATATATATATATATATATACGCACAAATAATGAACTATACCAGATCAAGTTTTATAAATTTTTCATAAATATAGAACTTCAACCGAAAATGTTTAGAAGAGAAAAAAGGAAAAGTGAAATCTTAGTCGATATTGTCAATTTTTCTCCTCACAACGTTCGTGTTTCTTTTTTCCGTCTGACTCGCCCATGACCCTCAACAAATCACCACTACCCAACTCTTCACATTTGTGCTTCATCGGTCATGTTGTTTGCTGTACTAACTAGTTCTATCGTGATTGGTGGTGAAGATGGTATTCAGAAGAATGTAAATGTTTTTATATTCTTTTTTCGTCTGGTCAAATGATCAATCCATTAATATATTTTCTACCGTTGAGCTAACTAAAGAGAACTACGATAATGGAATGAATTGAGACAATTTTTTGTCAAAAAAATATTACTTTATCTAAAAAAGTAAAATGATTTTCTACCGAATTTGAGATCTCCATATTATGATGATTAACAAATATATAATTCTTTGCTTATGAAAATGGTCATAAATTATATCATATTTTCACCTATTATTTTGTTTATGATGAAGTAAAATTTTGTCACGCTGCTTTTATATTTATACACCACAAAACAAATATTAGATATTTTTATCAAACTGATTGAACACCTTATTTTAATCATTTACATGGCAAATTAGATATTCGAAAATTTTCACAATCCAATTAAAAAAATATAATAATGGTTATACATATATTTTATCTATATTTAAAGGTATTTAATCAAATAATAGTAGGATAACATTTTATCACTTATCTTTTAGAAAAATGTATTATTTATCTTTTAATTTAGATTAAATTTCAAATGATGAAACTTTTATATGATAGACGAAGAACCCATATACTGATTTTCCCAAATCTGTCAATTCGATATAAAATTTAATATGTTGACAATTGTAGGATAGAAAATTTAAAATTCTATGTTATTTAAATACGTTCAAATTTTGTGGGTTAACTTGAACAAAATAGAAAAAATTGCAAAAGGAAATATTACTGTATTTTACTATATTCTACTATAAGAAAATCTATATCTTATTTTAATATCTAAATTTTCAATATTTAATACACTATAGTATATTACACTTTGTAAAATATTACAAAAAATATAATTTTATTGTTTTGTTTCTTCTAAATAAATCAAACGATATAATTTAAAAATCTTAAAATTCTAAATATTAAATATAGAATATGTAAAAACTGGACGTTTAAATAGAAGCTTAAAAATTAATGTATTGAAATATAGAAATACACATAGATCCTTTTTTTTTGGATTATATATTTAGAATTATATTATTTAATTAACTGATTTAATTCCACGGTGGACGAACACGTGAATCCTTAAAAAAGAACAAAAGAAAACTATTCTCAAGGAAACTTTGGATGCTTTGTGGCACAGTGCATTAAAGTCTGTGGCTCTCATCTACGACCATCAATTTTAATCTTTTTATTATTATTATTATTAAATGAACAAGATTTTAAATGTGTTTCTTATATATTTCATTTTTAAAATTGAATCGTTGATAATGGAAAAACAGTGATGAATCAATAAAAAAATATAAAAGAGCAAATCAAAATGTGTTGAGGTGTGAATGTTCGACAGATCGAGCAAGTGGATGATTTGTTTATGAATAAAAAATTTGATAAATCATATTTTAATTAAAAAAAAAGAAATCCACATACAATTTGAATTTGATGAACAACATTTCAATAAAAATTATAAAGAAACTGAATTAAATAATAAAAATTTTATTTATTTATTTTTGTTATTTCTTTCAATTTTGTTTAATATGCAATTATTAAATAATTATAAATATTTAAAATTATAATTTTAAATTAAAATTATATATATATATATATACCCGTCTAATCGGCTTAGCCACCACCGCCGTTGTTCCGCGAGACGTTAGATGATGAAGATGGCATAATTGTTACACACCAAACATTTTAACTTATCAAGATCGCATAATTAAAATATGTATATGATGAGATTCCACCTTTCTCTTTTGTTTCTATATATACATATATATAATTACTAAACGTATAATACCTTTATAAACACCATTGTCGCTTTCACCAACACTGTCCTGAAGAAACAAAACCATCCTGATCCACTTCCTTTCGCTCTCTTAATTTCTTTATATTGCTCGTTCGAGTGTTTTTTGATTCATGAAACATTAATGGCTAAAACGAACCGTTCGTCGTCGTGGTTCGCCGCCGTAAAGAAGGCCTTCCGATCATCGTTGAGGGATTCCGACAAAAAGAAAAATCCAACACCACAAGAAGAAGATGAACAACAACAAAAACAAGAAGAAGAGTATAAGGTCGCTTATATATACACTTCATTCTACTATTTAATGCCCTTCAGTTTAGATTCTTGGATTTTGAGATTTAACTTTAAAGTTTCGATCTTTAGTTGCAGAAGAGAGAAAAAAGAGGCTGGTTGTTTCGGAAGACAAAACCTGAAACCACTTGTGTTAGCGATACTGTCGGCACGAGACCTAAGACGGTCGAGGAAGACAAAACAACGGTCACGATTGCAACCGCGGATTCTGCGGCTGCGGAGATTGTAAAGCTAACTGCGACTACTCCAGGTTTCATTAGACGTCACTGGGCTGCGATCATCATTCAAACAGCTTTCAGGGGCTATCTTGTGAGTGACAATCAAATTAATGTCTTATTCTCCCATATAAAATTAATATTAAGTAGATTATTGTTTCTAACAACTCATGAAAAATATGGAGTACATATCTGAATTTTGCGATGCTTTCAATGGAATTTTGAATTTCTAACGATTTTTGAATGATTTAATTTCGACTAAATCCCATTAATATATATATAAATTATGAACTTGTTTGGAAGTGATACTATACATAAATTATTTTTTCTTTTCATTTTTATACATAATATATTGTATATTTACAAAATAATATAAGAAATATAAGACTTATTTTAAAATTAATTAATATATTGTATATCATGTAGATTTACGTGTGAAATGTTATGTATAAATTTTTGGATTAATCTGGAAATAAATGTCATAGTTTAGTTATTATTTTGAAATAGTTATCATTCATCTATAAAAATGAAAAATAATATATATATATATATATTTCCGTCTCTGAAACAAAATCAATTATTTTTTTATAAAAGTTTACATTTAGTTAATAGAAACTTTTATATTCTTTTTACTTTAATCAAATGGTCAACTTAACTAATTTAAGTCCACACCAATAATATATTTAAATGATACTATATTAAAAAAATATTAGTTTCCGTCATCAAATTAATTTTTTTACTATAAAAACAGATTCTGTGATTCCTTAAAACCATGGCTATTAAAATTTTGTTGGGAAAATCAGTTTGATAGTTTCTTTTGCTAACTTTTTTTTTGGTGAGTGGTTGTGGTAACAGGCGAGGAGAGCGTTACGAGCGTTGAAAGGGATCGTGCAGCTGCAAGCGTTAGTGAGAGGTCACAACGTGCGACGACAAGCAAAAACAACATTGAAGTGCGTACAAGCTTTAGTCAGAGTTCAAGACCGAGTGCTTCGCCATCAACGTTCTAGGGTTTCTTCTCCTTCTTCCAACGAAGCCCGAAGAAACTCCATGTTCGCTGAATCTACCGTCTTTTTGGACTCCAAACATCTCCAAGAGCTCTGCAACCGTCGATCTCTGGTCACTACAATATCTGTCTTCTTATCTCAAACTGACATAATCAGTACCATGCACGTGTGTTTTGCCCTAGGATTACATTTGTCTGATTTTCTCATGCAACATGTAACATTTCCGTGATTCGCAGTCGAGAGATATGAGCTGCAGCACAGGTGAATGGGACGATCGAATTGTTACGAACGAAGAAACTGGATCGATATTGCAGAAGAAGCTTGAGGCTGCTTTGAAACGTGAAAAAGCCCTTGCTTACGCTTTCTCTAATCAGGTACTGTAATGATTTTTAACTTCACTGTCTTTATGAATGTGCAGTAATAAGTTTGATTCGATTAGCATCTGATCTGTTCAAATTCGGATCGATTCGTGTTAATTACCTGCTCTGCTCTGTTTCTAGAATCAGTCACATTAATTGGTTTGTGAATCCCTGAACTTAAGTTTGTCATTTTATTGTGAAGGTAAGGAGTCGATCTCGCCGGAATCCGTCGGCCGGTGACGAAGCGGAACTTCTGGGGAGAACCAAATGGCTCGACCGATGGATGGCGACGAAGCAATGGGACGGTGCCATAAGCAGTAGAGCTTCAACCGACCATCACCACGAGGTCCGAGTCCCGATCAAGGATCTGGAGATCGACACCATCAATTTCAATCCACAAAAGACACCGACCCATCAGATATTCTCCGCTGGGAACCAGCCGTCTCCGGCGACGCCGCCTCTGTTCAGGATCAGGTCTGCGGCGGTGAGGTCGGCGAGTCCGAGAATACCGTATCGTCCCAGTTCTCCGTCTTCATCGCCGGTGGTGAGGCCCAACTACATGTCGGCGACGGAGTCAGCGAAGGCGAGGGCTCGGCCGCAGAGCACGCCGCGTCGGAGGCCCGGAGGTGATGGTGGTACGGCGAAGAAACGGCTGAATTACGCGGAGGACAACGACAAAGGGTACGACAGGTTGAGGAGTCCCAGCTTTAAGAGTGCCTACAATGGCTGTTTCTGGGGAGATCATGAATCGGACTACTCCTGTTGTCATGCTGATTGGTTCACCGGAGAGATCTCGCCGTGTTCCACGACAGATCTCCGGTGGCTAAAGTGAGAGACTTTCGGAACTAATTGATTCATTTCTTTGTTGTTTCCTTCGTCCAATGTTGTGGATTGGCAAAATCAATTAACATCACAGAAGGGATCCACCAAGTTTTCTCTGATTAGCGGTGAAGAAGTTCAGCATTTCAACAGTTTATGGCATTTTTCTCTGAATAAATTCATACAATAAACATGAATCAGGAAGAGAGAGAGAGAGAGAACCACAAACATTTCCGAACACAAGAAATTGGATTGAAGAAGGCCATAAGATTCCAACATCTACTGTCACAAACAACACGACAATGAAGTCTTTAGCTAACCGGTTCAAATTTCGATCAAAGTTTCTGACTTAGCTACTATTGTCTTTTCAACTGGAGCTTCGGCTGCAGCTACTAGTGGTGGTACTACTGATGCCGCAGCTGCTGGCGTTTGAGACGCCAAGGCACAATGCTTCAGCCAGTGGCCCACCAGGGGGTGAACCCAACCACGACAACCCCTCATGACACATCCACTGATGGTTCGTATCTATTAGAGGATCAACTGCTTCATTTCTGCTGCGTTCTACTTCTCCAGCCACTGACAGTGTGAGAGAGCTTCCGACTGCTTCATTTGCAAATGCGTCAATGAAGTGCCTTGTCTCTTGGACTTGTGTTGGGTTTTGACTCACAAGACCCTCCAACGAGCCGAAGCTCTGGCTTTCCAACTGGCCCTTCTGCCCGAAATTCAGATCGTACTCGAGTCCGAGGCTGTTGTTACAACTGGTTCGCTGTTCTTGGCTTGATCCCACCTTCAGATCAATCATTGCCCTCAAGTCTTGGTTTGAAGAATTCATGACAGAAGTATCGTCATCTTTCATAAACCACCGCAAGCCCCTACATGGAAATGACTTAGTATAATCCTATCAAAGGGTTAAAAGCTTTTGTGTACAAATCAATGGCTAAATGATAATCCAGTGCATTAGTGGTTCAATATTGTACCTGAGACCTAAATGTCCATGTCTAAAACAAATCCTATGTTCTTGTTGAACAAGCTCAATAGCATACGTAGAAATCATTCCGCTGAAGAAAATACAAGAGCATGTAAACGCACCTGTGTTGATCATATGAAGAGTAAGCAGAAGCCGGAGTGGGATACATAGCTAATTGGGTCTCGGATTGTCCATAAAAGGTAGGGTTTTGAAGATAAGTCCTAGCATACTGGTCAGTATTGCTCTCAGCGGCGGCGGTAATGGAGGATGAGCTATGATTGATAGTGTGAGAAGGCAATTCCACAGGCTTTCTTGAACGGGGGCGGTTTTTGTGAGAGTGTCTTTCACAGTACTTGTGATCAGGAATGACATTTCTTGAACACCGCCATTTCTTCCCGTCTGTTCTGCGGCACCGCCATGGCTCTAGATCCATGCTGTTGCTTGCCCTTGAAGCAACCCCTAATGCCAGAGATCCTACTTTTTCCACTGTAACGGGCGTAGACAATGAAATCAAACAGAGTTCCATCAACCAACAAAACAGATTCTCTTCTACAAGTATGAGTTCCCAGATTCTTCTACCCAACACACTCACATGATCCACACATGGATCAGATAATGCAAACGTCGGATTTAACGTACTGTTCTCACTCAATGAGAGAGTTTCATACAATTGATTAGTTCCATAAGGATGCCAAAGTTAATACCTTTCCAGATGAAAAGAAAACAGAAACAGAAACCCATGAAAGATGAGCAAGCAAAAATAGTAAAAAGAATTTACCACTTGGATTAGCGTTTGATGGGTCCATCAAGTATCTATATATATTCCTCTGCCTCTCAAGTTCTTGCAACTGAGCTTCACTAAAAGCACTTCCCTTCTCACCTATACTTGTTCCCGCTTCCCCTAAATTCACACCAAATCACATTAAAACCCTTCAAAATCACAAATTTAATACCCATTCATAACTCCAATTTCATAAAGAGAACAGCTTTAACATGTGTGGAAAAGGGTCAATGGATGAAGCAGCACCACTGGAACAGACGTGGTAGACGTTGTTATTGGGACAAGGGGTGAAAGTCTGGTAGTTTGAAGCACAAAACATCGGACCACCAGTGCTACTGCTACTAATACCTCCATCATAACAGCAACAGAACGACGAAGAGAAGGACGTTGTTGATGATGATGATGATGGTGGTGATAATGATGATGAATTGTGATGGGGAAGGACCGAGACTCCTTTATGAGAATGTTCTGGAACTACAAACCCAAACCCATCAGCAAAACCTTGTTTACGTTCTGCTCTAGCTCCCATTAACAAATCTCTTGAACCCATGGAGCTCTCTCTATATCTCTAGCTGTCTCTTACTCTTTCTCGTGTATATCCACTAGAAAAGGGTGAGAAGAAAACCCCCACACCTTATATTTTCCTTCAAAAATCTCCTTTTATTCACTCAAATAACCATTCAGCACCTCCCAAAATCTTACCACACCCAAACAAACACAAGAACAGAGTGAAAACAGAGATAGAACATAAACCCTTCTGTTTTATGTAGAAGGGAAAAAACAAGGTCTAGTTTGACGCACCAATCCCTCTTATCGTAAACTTGGAAATATTCCACAAGAAAGATCCCAACTTTTAATCCTTCAAACAACCATTTTCAACCCCCCGAGACCTTGAAAGAAAGAAAAAACCCATACTCTGTCATATATATAAGTCTCTGTGTAAGGGATAGAAGAACGCGAAAAATGAGGGGATGAGGGAGAAATGGTGGGGGAATTAGGTTAAAGGTGTGGGGGATGTGGTGCCGCCATTTTAGAGCTCCATGAGGTTGTGGCCTTTTGCTTCCTTAGCTTCCAACATTCGAACTTGTTTCGGAATAAAGACAAATCTTAAATTATCTGTCCGCTACTAGTACTATTACTCCTATCCTCTTCCTCACATTTAATTAGTATTTACACCTCTCTCTCTCTCCCCGCGTGGCGTTTCCTTGGCTGACGCCGTTAAGTCCTCCTTCACTGCCTTCGACCTACGGTGACGTCCTTTTTCTTTTTTTTTTTTCTCTTACTAACCGTGGAGTTCATGATCCACGTTCTCCTCCAGTAAAGTTTTGAAAAATACTTTATCAATTCTTCTAAAATACAATTTAATTTACTTTTTATATATCGTTCTGTTACGCCAGAAATATACATACTATAAAATTTAAAAATTAATCTCTAAACCTACAAATATTAATTGATATATATCTATCTATCTACATATCATATTCATACATCTATATATATAAATACTAATTGATATATATATATATATCATATATTTATACATTAATTTAAAACTAATTATCATATCTGATTTATAAAAAAAAGACTAATATATAATTCCAACATTTTAAAACAAAACAAATTCATATATTATAAAATTTAAAATATACATTCAATAATTGTTATATTTAGTTTTAGTTCCATAAATTTAATTTTTACTGTTTTAAACCTTTAAATATCCATTATTTAAAATTTTATTATACAATTATGTTTTAAGTATAGTGGTTACATCATTTATTACAAAAGACTAGACAAAATCCCACGCGATGCGCGGACAATGATTCGTATAATTTTCTTTATAAATGTGTTGGAATTATGTAAGAATTTTTAATAAAATTTGATTATGCTATAAATTTGTCTTTTGTAGTGGAAGATATATAAGAATAGGAAAAAACAATGATATCATATGAAAAGAATGACTAAAGAAGAATTGAAAAAAAAAACTAATTAAGTATGATGGATAATAGAAATGTCAATATTGTCTGCGGATTTTAACAAAACAAAAGCATGTTAATGATCTGTTTTGTGATTAGTGCAATTAAGAGAAATGGATTGATCCATAAAATGAATGCAAATGTGCAATATCTTCTGAAATATTATAAACGAAGAAAATATTAGGACAAAAGTAATGGAAAAAAATTACAGGTATCGATGTATATAATTTAAAAGGTATTAGAACCAATCATAAGTAATAATTGTAATAAACCAATAAGAAATTTTTTATATGATGTCAACCTGCATAGAAACAACCTTGATCAATATGATTTCTGACAAATAACAATGTATGACTGAAGATGATAACTATGAATTTAAAGAATTATATTTACCTACATACCTTGTAATTTTGGGAGACCGTTTAAAATTTCTCGATAGATAAATTTTGCCTACTCTTGGCATTTATATATAATATCTTTAGTTTATTCGCCGAAATTACTCTTGAAAGTGAAATATAAAGCTGGTTGTGGCTGAAAACTGGTTTTGAAAGATAATCCGATTTGTTTAAAACTTTGTCCTTGACTTTTGTTGATTGTCATGGTGTAGCACAATCTGACTGGTAATTATTATCTTCTCAATCTAAATAAAAGATCTGAATCAGTAGATAATAAAATAATCCTCGGTATAAGGACTTTGTTATGAATTTACAATAATATAGAAAAATAACAAATTGAAAAATAATAATAATCTAACACGATTCATATTATATATTACAAATAATTGTTAAATATATATGATATTATTTGTATTTCAAGAGTCATATATATTTTGAAGTTTTATTATTATTATTTAATATCATTAAAAAAATATATCAAATAATGTATGGTAGTGTATCTCATTATTTTATTTAATAAAATATAATTATATTTTATTTTTTTATATGTTTACCATCTTTCTTTTTTTTGGTAAAAATAGCTGATTTTTAATTATAATTGAATAAAAATATTGTGTTGTATGAAAATATGAGGTGTTACTTAAAATCTAACATTTACAGCCAAATGATGTTATAAGAAACTAACAATTAAATTTTAATTTTGTTTGGTAAATTAAAAACATTGAGATATTATATTAATATTTATATAATTTTCAAATAGAATAATATTAATATTGGTATATATTAATTTGGTGTAAAATTCACATTTTTTGAGTTTTTTCTTTAATTTTAAAAATAAAAATTTTTATATTTAAGATATAACTTCCTTGCAAAGATTATTATATATATATAATTTAAAATTTTATTAACTTGTTGTTAAAATTAAATGAAATATAAATAGGTGAGATGTTATATTAATGATTATATAATTTTCAAATAGAATGATATTAATATTGGTATATATTAATTTGGTGTAAAATTCACATATTTTGAGTATTTTTTTTAATTTTAAAATATAGAAATTTTTTTTATTTAAGATATAAATTCCTTGCAAAGATTATTATATATAATTAAAATTTGCATTAACTTTTTGTTGTTAAAATTAAATGAAATATAAATAGGTGAGATGAAGATTTTTTTTTGTGAAGAGAATTTAAAAAATTATTAATTTTTTGTTGTTAAAATTAAATGAAATATAAATAGATGAGTTGAATAGATTTTTTTGTGAAGGGATTTTTTGTGATATTAAATAATCCTCGCTGAGGTGGCTTCACCAGAAGCAACCTTACAAGGATTATTATATATATAATTCATAATATTTTTTCAAATTTATTTTAAAATTATAAAAATTTTATTTTATTTATAAATTTATCTTTTATTTACAACAGTAATTAATTATTACTTTATTTTCGAAATAATATATAAATTTAAAATTACTTTTAATTGATTACTTTTAGGAATAAAAATATTAATATACACTATAAAATAATAGAAAAAGTTATAAATTAATATATAAAAAGATAATAGAAAAAGTTATAAATTAATATATAAAAAGATAATGTGTATTTGTTTTTGAACTTAACACAAAGTCAATAATATTGTAATGAGAAAAACGAAACAAAAACGAAAATTTGACGGAAGACTGGATTGATGAGAGGAGAGTTACGTTAAATAACGGCGTTAATAGCTTATGACGAGCATGGGAGAATGTGCTATGGAGTGGGACCCGAATGGGATTTTATTAGATGTAATGCTCTAACTAATTAGCAATTAACTACCCTTCTTTTCCCTCTTTCGTCAATGTGCTACTTATTTCCCCGTTTCTTTCCTAAATTTTCATTTTGACCCCAGACGTTTTTATTATTCGCTTATTACACCCTAAAAAGAGATCTCTCGCTGTACATCGTACATTTTTCTGAAAATATTAAAAATAAATATTTTTTTGAAATATATGAATTTGCTACTTTACTATATATGTGTGAGAACAAAATTTATCAATTGATTAATCAGACTAATAAATACCGTTCACATTATCTGTAAGTAGCCCTCATTAGTAGGAAATCAGACATACATGTTTTGGCCAATTGGGACCATCTTTCTTCAACAGACTAAACTTGAGTTTTAAAATTTGCAACCACATTAACAAATTATTACGTTACAGCAGAAACATGTTCCAATGTGTACTGCCCAAGTCTACCAGTTCTGTATAGATTCAATAACTTAGAAGCAACTCTTATATCAACATACTCGCTTGCTTCCCCAGAAACCCTAAGCACTGGTCTTAGTGCGGCGAATTGCGACTGTATAAGAATTTCCATGTCAATCTCGTCCTCTAAATTTCCATCGAATGCTGATATGGTTTCATACAGAACTCTACGAACATCGCGGACTATGAAATCCTGCAAGTGAAATAAGAGATTCTATATATCTATGCAAGAAACTAGATTAGCCGCAAAATTCATGATTCAAGGTGCTGGTACCTGCGTATGATCTGTGGGATATTGCCTCTTATGCATAGTATATGTGGATGTGCCATTGGGCTCACGACCTGTTTCATCCTCAGATTTGCAAAGTTTTGCCCATTTCTTGTATTCGTGACCGGAATTAAGAACGGTCAGAAAGAAACGAGCAAGTTCCATTTCCCCAACTCGATCATCTCCGACAGCTCCTGCATTTTGGCAAAATAAACCGAAATGTTTATAAATGCAATATGGGAATTACAATAATGGCATAAGGAAAACCATTCGTTTGAGTTAGGTGTAAGTCAAACCTGTCAATGCCAACCTCGAGCAGATCACAGCATCTAGAAGATTAGGAGACAAAATACCTGGTGTGTCCAATACATAAACGTTGGGATGACTTCCAATCTGAAAATTGAAGATTCTTAGGTCGTAAACGCATACAATACATATAAATGGAAGGCATACGTGTAGCATTGAGCATGAACACATGAGGGAAACTGGATTTTTGAAGTCCCCGGGTTAAATGGCTACGCTAGCAGTTCGAAGTAACAAAAATTGGGGCGTCTTTCTTCCTCTTCTGAGCGATATATCTTAAAGTTTATGACGAAAAAGGGCATACCTTCAAGCTGATAATCTCTTTCGTATCTCCAGGATGTGAACTGACTACCGTATGCTTTAGCTTTCCTTTCTCTAGACATATAAACGACCAGAGAACCTCAACCTCGACTTGATCGTAAAGAACAGAAAATCGTGTCAACAGGAACAAAGAAATTAAGAAATGGGATATACCGGCAGCACTAATCCTCCCGATTTGATGCAGAGCATTGGCAAGAGCTGACTTCCCAACGTTAGGAATCCCAAGAAGCATGATCGTTGTAGTATGACTAGAATGGCCTTTCTTCTGCAATTCCCTAACTTGACTCTGCAAGAAGTTGAGAAACTTAAACAAAAATAACAAACACCAAGCCTTAGTTGCTGACCCATCAAGGTATAAAAAAACGCGGAGAAGAAGCAAGTAAAAAAAAAGTTACTTGCTTGACACACTCTTTGTTATGTGAATTCACTGCATAGGAAAGACAATTGCTCAGCTCAAAGTAGTCCATCCACTCCTTCAATCCCAAAGGATCCGCGAGCTCCATCTTGTTCAACACGATGATCCGTCTCAAAGGGGAAGTCGTAAACTTTCTCAACAACTCGTACTCGGAAGAAAATGGACTCTGCAAGATTGAAAGTTACATCATCAAACAAAACGTGAACTTGGTCTCTATTAGACATTTGATCAAACAGTTGGTGGGCGAAGAGCGAAAGAAAACCAAAAACAAGGAAGACCGTAGGGAACGAACACGAGCATCTCTTATCTCGAGAACGAAATCGACCAATGGGATACGATCGGAAATGGCCCGAGCTGCGGCCGCCATATGTGGTCCGTACCATCTCTGGTTAGGGTTTCTCGAGGCCCTGATCACAGCTTCTCCAATTAACCTCCCAATCTTCCAGTTTCTGGCCGTTGACATTTGGTTGGCGCTGAGCATCTCGCGTGTCTACACGTTTAAATAACGGTGAAGAACCTACTTGGGCCCATGTATAATTTCATAGGCCCACTATGGGAAAATATTCCACCCGTTTGGGCCCAAACTTATTGTGGTCGTAAGATTAGTCATTATGATTGGTTAACCCGACTCACTTCATGTTCGATAAGAGTATTCGAACAGAGTCTCAATAAATTTAAGGCCTATTATTTTCAAAAAAATAATTAATATTTAAAATAATTGTATATTAAAAAATATAAAAGAGTCTATTTTAATTTTATGGTACATGACCTTTTTTTTAACGTTTTTTTAATGGAGCCGACCCTGCGTTAACCACCTTGACCATCCAAAGAAACTGTATATTTGATTCTATTATAGATATAAACTTTACATTAATATATATATATATACTTATAGATATAAACTTTACATTAATATATATATATATATATCAATATTATAAATCCAACACAGCAGAAGTAGAACATATGATGAGGGTCGTCGAGTTCGTGCTAATCTGAGTTTGATTCTTGCAAGGAAAATATGACCTACCATAAACGGTTAACGGCTAGCCTCGAACGAAGAGACATACTGTGGCAGAAGGCTCAGACTTACTTCATCGTTAAAAAAGAAAGATATATAAATCCAGATTAGGTGATTCTAATTGGCGAATACATAGTGTAAAGATCTCTGAGATATTAGATTTAGAGTTCTAACGTTTATTTTCTGGTGTTGGATAATGAGATAGTGATAAACTCCTTGACCAAGTTGGTGTTTTTGGTGGGTCACTGACTTTGGTTTAGGTGGTGGTTACGAGAGAGCCAATAAAAGGTGTTCTACATTGGAAAAGAAGAGCTCTACCACTACAATTGTCATCGCTTCTGGAAGCTAAAAATCTGTAGGATTTATGTTTTTCTTCTCGATTTTCTCCTTGATTTTCTTAGGATTTCATGGATATCTACTTGTGAATTGTGAAATGGTCGAACAATTCTCTATTCTGAAATGATGAAATCGCTGAGCAATTTGCCTGCTTATGAATATTTTAGTATATGATAACGTACATTTCACAATTTTTTTTTTTAAATCGGGATAATAATTTTGTCAAATATAATTTTGGGTAACTAAAATAAAAAATTAGTTCAAGAGTTTACGCTTTTCAAATACTATATATAGAAGTCCATGATTCATGTACTAACATATGCATGATAACACACTGTTATATTTCCCATGTCTAGACTCGACTTTGAGCGTAGACATCGCAATCAGGAGTCCAACATCGAAATATTTCCAATCGGGATTAATTAAACCATTTTACAATTTCAAATATTGGTTTGGAATCTAATTGAATGTACATGTTTACTCAAGAGTTTAGAGTTGTCTAATATACCATATATATTATTATAGGATTCATATCCTAATAGATGTGAGATAACATAACATAATAAATTTTTAGAGAAACTACAGAAATTTTAATTTTTTCTTTATTTTTTACATAAAACAAAAATAAGTATATTAAGTTTTTTTTCTCATTTATAAAAAAAACATATTTTTCGTTAGAAAATTCGAATTCGTGATACTTATGAATTGGTTCACATAGTAAAGCATTTACTACATCTCTTGTTCTGCCACAGTATTATCAAATTTCACCATCCAAGTAAAACTATTTCTAAGAGACATAACCAAACTTGATACATATAATAAGCATTCTGTTAATCGCCTCAAATTGTTCTAAAAGGTAAATGTTATGTTGTGTTGTCTCACATTGGAAGACTACACACCTTTTAGTATCTTTTGAGATTAATTAGATCCAAACTCATAATTAACATTACATCAAAACATGGTTTGTCCTTATTTAAATATTCTGATGATGGATCCTCAATTATGATGTGCACACTTTTTTTAGCTAATTTTTGGGATTAGTTAAGCCTAACCACATATTTAACAATGGTTTATTAGAAAATCTTAAAATCATAATTTAGTTTCTAAATTATATAAAATAATTTATTTCATCGAAATAAGAAAGCACCGAAGACTATAATGGTTTTCTATTTTGGTTCGGCTAACCGATACATGATAATTTTCATAATATCAGAATTTATGAGTGGAACCTTCCTTTTGAATCTTGTGTCTTTCAAATTTATTGCTTCAATATATTACTTAGAATTGTTTGAAAAAGAAAATACATTCTCTCTTTACATTTACTTTTTGCATGTAACGAGAGAGAATGTATCTTTGGAGCATGGAAGGATAGATAGAAGGCAAGGCTCTTTATGTGTGGGAGTAAAAGAAATATTACGTTTGAGAAAAGCCAATGTAATAACAACAAATTATCAGTGGTGAAGTTTATTATGGTTTTTCTCTCTTTCTCAATGTTTAACTCCAAAAATTGGAAAAATTAAGCTCGATCAAACTAAAAGTTACGGATGTCCAACTCGGATAACCCGGATTGACCATGATACATGCCTTGAATCTTGGATCTCAAGGCGCATACGAAGAATCTGTTATACTCGACATCTCAAGAAGGATGCTTTGGATTGCAGAGGATCTCTTGACTAGTTTAAAGGCACTCTTCAATAGTTCGTTCGGTTGATGGTTGAAGTTATGATCACACAAGAAAACGATGGATTTATGGGATGAAGATAATGGGAATAAAGGGGTTTGATGGAGGGAGTGACACAATAAGAGGTTTGAAGGCCTCTTGATACAGTAAAAAATTATTGTTCTTGGAACAAATTAAAGACACCGTATTTTTTATGAATGGTAAAAAAAGCAAAAAAAAAAGTTTATTTCTTACAAAATTCAATTTTGAAGTTACAAATGGGGTAAATTCGTTTATTTAGGAGAGGTTACACATTAAAATAAAAAACACGTAAATGAAAGATCACAAATCGAGCTACTAGTCGTTAGAAAGATTTTTTAGTCATTGAAAGATCTTTGGAGGAGAAAAGTAGAGGGTCGGTGGTATATAGATTGGTTTGAGCGATTTTCTAACCGTTGGATAGGATAAGGTAAAATATTTATCTTCAATGTTTCCTTATTTGTGTCTTTTAAGTCCCTAGATTTAGGTGTGTAGGTCAAAGCTCGATTCAATGTAGAAAACCGATGTGAATCTCCCTTGAGATGGACCCAAATCCTTCTTTTAATCAAAAGTCTCCCATGCCTCTTTTAGTTTCTTGGTTGCTTTGTTCCACAAGCTCCTTGTTCATCCACATGTGATTAGGCCATGAGGAAAGTTTTTCCATTGATTTATTTTGCAATTTAAAAAGGTTTTATATTTTAATTTATAAGGTTTTCTGCTCAGTTACTTGAGTTAATCTTCGTTCGTGTGATCCTCCTTTAGTGTGGCCTCGTGTTTGATGTCATCGTCATTCCTTCCCCATTGCAAGCATTCCATCCTAGAAATATTATCACCTACATCATAAGAGGATAAATAAAAAAGTTAAAGTTGTAAACATATTATACTCACCTAGAAGATCAAGGCGGTAGGCGTTGTCGTCGATCCACTCTATAATGCAAAATAGGTCGTCTCATTGGTGCTAGCTTCGAACTCCTCTTATTAGGGAACCTTGTATTAGGTGTATCCACACCCAATCTCCTTCTTCTAACACCATGTTTCTTCGTCATTTTTTGACTTGTTTAATTATTGAAGGTCATATTCCATTGTCGCTTTCACACATGCAGACTTAATGATATACGCTTTTCAGATTGATCTTTGAGAACATCGTTTTCCCACTCAACTCATTAAGCATGTAGTCCAACCATATAATGGGATGTTGGTATTGGATTGTTATGTTGTTGATAGCTTGACAATCGACACACATCATCCATCTCTCATTTTTCTTATAAGTAGTATGAGAACAATACACGAATTTAGACTTTCTCGAAAGTGAATTTTATCCATTCGCCCTTGGACTTTTCGTCGTATTTCTTTTGTATACTTAGGGATCATTTGGTATGCTGGCCGATTCGACAATGGTGATCTCCAGGATGAGCTCAATTTGGTGTTCAATTCCTCGTATTTGGTGGTAGTCCAACCGGTATCTCCTCAGGAAATAAGTTGTGATACTTCTCTAAGATATTTGTGATCTCTGGGGGAAATTTTGTTGTACTTTAGTCTATAAAAAATATTTATAGACAATTAGTAACATCAAGCTTTGATTACTCAAAGCCTTAATTCTTTTTTTTTCGAGGATGAAAGAATAAAGATTGTCCTACCATCGTGCGTTAACTCACAACAGAATTTTCTTGACCACCTTAGTAGGATGTGTACTACTTGCATTCGCACGACGTTGCAAAATAGCTCATCGTGTTGCCTGGCTATGTATAAGGGCGGAGTTATTTGTTCGTTGCCCTTAAGCTATCCTTGATTGTTAAGCTATTGTAGCTTGTATGGATGTGGATGCTTATTTGATTCCAAATCTAGTTTTTTCACCATATATGCACTTGCAACGTAAGTATAAGAACTTCTACCTATGATGAGTCCATATACCTTATTTTTATCAAGATATTTTGTGTGGAAGATTGTATTGTGTTAGGCCATTTCTTGAGGGTTATCATGATCAAAATGTGTCTTGTCATGAGAAGTTCTCCCTTTTCTAGGTACTCAATTTCGTCACTTTTATCTTCACTTGGGTTTTCCTTGTTTACAGACTCATATTCTCTCGAGTAGGTGAAGATCATGATGCAATAGTAAATGATCACAAATTGATCTACTAATCATTGAATATTTTCGGAGGAAAGTAGAGATTCCGTTGGAATATAGATTAACTTGGATGATTTCTAATCCTTTAAGAAAGATAAGAAAATATATTTATCTTCCAACTTTCCTTATCTGTGTCTTATGAGCCCCTTGGTTTTGGTGTGTTGGTCAACGCTCGGTTCAAGGTAGAAAACCGACGTTAGTCTTCCTTGCGTTAGGCCTAATCCTCCTTTTAATCAAGAGTATATCATACCTCATTCACTATCTTAGATGATTTATTCCGTAAAATCCTTGCTTGTTCATATATAAGTAGGTCGTGAGGAAAGATTGTTTACTTGGTTCATTGAGTTAGCTCTTCGTTCATGTACCCTCCTGTGGTGCAGTTTCGTGATCGATGTCCTCATTAGACTCAGACAATCCAAACCATTTGGAACACGAGTTACTCTAAAAATCTATATGGTTTCAAATTTTAGAATCCGTCCGGATTTGGATCGGTTTAGTTCGGATAAAACCCAAAGTATCTGAACAACTCAATTAAAAAAATTAAAATATTTTAAAATTTTTAAAATAGAAAAAGAAGTAAAAACATTAAAAAATACTATAAGATTTTACTTTTATATTTTTATGTTATATTTGATATTTTTTTTACAATGAAAATACGAATTAACTGAAGAACTCTAAACTCAAATGATCTGAATTAGACATAATATCCAAATAACCTGAAATCCAAATAACTCGAATAACCCTAAGAACCCAAGTTATCCAAATATAATCCAGATTATTTCGGGTCCAATTTCTCCTCAACCTGGATAATCTGAATCGATCCCAAACAAAATTATTTGGATTCATTTTTTCAAAATCCGAAATATTCTGACCCGAACTCAATTGAAATTTGAAAAATCCGAACCGAATTTGAACTCGAGTTGAATTGAATTTTTAAAAAACCGAATTAAACACCCTTACTAAAAATACATTAACTTAAAAAATATGGTAAGTGTTCGGTTAAATACCAAATGACTGTTTAAGAGGTGAGTTATTCGACCAAAATAATTATAAGAAAGAACGAATCTGAGATCTTGGTGCATTTACTTTTGTCAAGTTGGATCATCACTTTTTTTTGTAGAGATATATAAATGAGATTAAACTATTAAAAGCATGAAAGAAAATTATTAAGAGATACTTTTGGTTTGTTTTAAATTTAGAACTCATGTGATGTGAAAAAAAAATTGAAAGGTTAAGATCTATCCAAAATACTCGAGAAAAAAATAGATTTATCGTTTTTTTAATTATTGAAAATCATTAAATTATATATTTGTTTTAAAAAAGTTCCATTTAGATTCAATGAAATTTTATTTTTATTGTGATTATGTATTTTTCATGATGATGATGAATGATGATAGTTGGTTTTGTTTAAAAAATAAATATATAACAATCACTATATGCAAAATTAAAAGTAGGAAAATTTTATAACTGTTAATAATTAAATTATAATCACATATATATATATAAATTATATAAATATAATTATAAGTTATATTGATATATGTATATTCTATAATATATAAATAATTTAATTTATACACTATTACGTGTGTATATAAATATATATAAAGTATACATACATATCTTTAATAGTCTATAAAATACAAGACCAAGTGAACAATAACACTGATCATGTATAATATTTTAAACCCTTGGATTTTTTTTTAAATTTTTTGGCACTTTTCTGACCATTAGATGAAATCCTATTGTTATTAAGGGAATGACCATTTTCTGGTCGTTGGATATATGGTAAATCAATCTGAACCATGGATTATTCCATTCAATTATTTTAAGCAAAAATTTTCAAGCCATTAGATTTGCAGCATCTTTAATATTGACTTCCGATTTTAGGGTTTGGTGTTTTAATGGGTATTCCTCTCTCCGCTCTATCCTCTTGCAACCGTCTCCCTTTTGTTTCTACTCTCTCTTCTCTACTCGAACATGTTTTTTTTCTGTTCTCTCTTGATCGATCAATTCGGTTTTGATGTTCTTTTTCGATTTCCTCTTTGTTAGCTCATCGATTGCTCCGTTTGTTCTCGTTTCCTCCGTCCTTTAAGTTGTTTGTCGATCTGTAATTTTACTGTGTTGGTTTGTATTTATGTGATTTTCCGTCGTTGATTCTTTCCTAGGGTTTAGTTTAACGATTTCTCTTTTTTCCCCGTTTCGCATGTTCTTTCAGTTGTTTGTGATACGAGATTTGAATTGTTTGATGTTTTAGGATTTTTCTTCATTGTTGATACGATTTTGATGCTTTCTCTTTCGATTTCATTTTTGTTAGCTCGTTGATTGTTCCTTTTTTCTCTTTTCTTCCGTTCTTCGAGTTGTTTGTCGATCTATGATTTCGTCCCATTGGTTTGTATTTTTATGTGATTGTTCCGTTGTTAATTCTTTCCTAGGCTTTAGTTCATCGATTGCTCCGTTTTTTCCCCATTTTGTTCGTTCTTTAAGTGGTTTGTGGTATGGGATTTGACTGGTTGAATGACTGCTCTCGGTGTTTGATGTTTTAGGATCTCTCTTCGTTGTCGATTTCTACCTTTGTTTAGTTTTGCATCTTATGTTCATTCTTGCTTGTGGATTTTTCATTTTCTCCTGTTAGTTTGTATTTATGTGATCGTTTTGTTGTTTTGGGATTGTTTTCATATATTTTTACTGATTTCTCATTTTTTATCTCGATATTTCCTTTCGATTTAAGTTTTTTCATACGGATTTTTGGACTGTTAGAGTTGTCGCTTCTGTGTTTTTAAAACATTTGGTATTTCTTCGCTTGTTCATTCTTTATTAGGCTTTAGTTCCTTCTATGATAATTTGTAAGCTATTTACCGATGCAATGGATTGAATGGTTTCTAATTTTTTTGTTTTTTTTCAATTTAGAGCGCTTGTGTAAGATTTTTGGTTATTGATCTAACTGTTTTGTGTTGTTAAAGCTGTTGGTTAATTTTTGGTTTATCATCGATTCTTAGAGTTTGTTTCCTTCACTGATAGTTCATATGCAACTGATTGATGCTATGGATCGATTAGGTTGTGCTAAATCGGTATTTAGATTCAATTTAGGCCTTCTCGTGTAGGTGTTTTGGTTGTTTAAGCTATCGGTCCTTTGTTGCTTTGGCTTTTGATTTTTCTTTTGTTGTTCATCCATTGTAAGACATTACTTCATTTGATTTTATCACTCACGTTGTATCATTGAACCTATTTGAGAATCGATTTGCTATATTTGGAAATGTATGATCATTTGTACTTTCAGATTGCACTGTTTTTTAAGAGGATAAAAATATAACAATGATTGTATTTTTCATATCAAATCTTGTGAGGCTTGCTTTATTCTTCCTCCTAAAGTTGGGAATTCGTTCTAATTAAAATAACAAGTAGTAAAGCAAACTGTGAACATATCACCAGTTTGTGGTTCAAGATATCTAATGATAAATGATAAACTATATCCAACATAAATTCTCAATCTTCGTTGTGGACCGTTTTTGTCCGTTATGGGGGAACAATCGAAACATATATTGTACAACCAAACTACTTTAAGATAATATATATTTGTTTCTTGGTCATTTGCTAATTGCATTATAGAATATTTATGGTAAATACTTTGTCGTATTTGAATTAGTGCTACAACGTGTAAAATGGTATATCCCTAAGCAGAAATTAGGATTTTTGTTCTCATCAGCAATGGTCGAACAATAAGTTGGAAACATTTATTTAATCAGTGTTTGTCATACAATTTTGTTTATGAACATGTGATACGAGATGTTCAATCTTAACGCCAAACGATGTACAATAATCATTGAAAGCTTGAAAAATAAATACATCAACATTATCAAACTTCACTTTCTTAATAGGGTAATTGAGGAATTGAGCTTATAATTTTGTTATTTGAGCAAGAAACCTCGCATATGCAATATTGTTGGTTGATAATAGACAAATATGTGACCATCTGCTTGAAGCATCACTTAATACTATGAGTATCAAAATGGTCCACTTGATGGAGGAATATATTGGCATATACCCCCATGTATTCGTTCTAAAAACGAAGGTGATTCATGCCCAACTTTGAACGGTAATGGTCTTATTATCAATTTCCTTTTGAGAAAAAGAAATATTTGTGATCTCATGATATTGAAATCTTTTTTTCATTTTTTAATGGATGACCATTAGAATTTTCAACGATTCTTCGCATCATTATTGACCTACGGTGACCCGATCAATCACGGTAAATCTTAAACATGTCTTTGTACTTTGAGTTGAAGGTAGCATATGATTCAACCATTCTTATTTTTGTGAAATATAATCCAGAGGATAAAATTGGTAATTTTTCCACAATTTGTTTGTTTCCATAAATCATTGTCGCGCTATAAAAATATTCACGATTTTCATCATTCATTCTTTCAACATGATAGCATTTGTCTTCATTATTGATATTTGATTGTAACATATTCTATGTTACTTTGATTCGAAGAAGATATTGATGAACATGAAAAAATAGGAAACAAAAATTGCAAATAATATATAAAAATTGAACGAAATATTACAAAAAATATGATCAAATAAAAATTAAAACAAACACAAAAAAATTTCAAAAATAAGATAACAAACTAAATCTTAAAAGAGACAATGACAACAAAAAAAATTCACGTCGATATCTCATTTTCTTTCATCATTTTTTATTTTGAGGTTGGTCCACAAAATCTATGATGTCCAGATACATTCCACCCTTTTCGACATCATCATAAACAAAGTTCGTTTAAATATCTTTGCCTCAATTCGTTCGTAACTTTTTGAATAAGTCAACAAAAATCGTTTTTAGTCATATTTTCATGTTCAGTCATTCGATAATCTTTCCTTTTATTATCTCCATGACCAAAATTATTTGGTGGATCGTTTTGGCCTCATCCTCTACAATCTCCATGACCAAAAACGGAAGACGTCCGCGATCTTGACCATGACCACACATATACCCACGTCCATGATCATGCCAATGGTTATATAATTCGAACGTCTCATTGAAGGGTGCAGAACTAGTTGCACGAACATGATAATTTTTCATTAATAGCTCATTTTGTTGTTCTGCAATGAAGAGAAGCTATAACAACTCGCATTATTGTTGTTTTAAAATGACATTATCAGCAAGGAATATCGATAGTGTTTTTCCAACTTATCATAATCACTTATCTTTTCTCCACATAGTTCCATTCTAAATATTATTTCAAACATCAAAAAAATTATAATTGTCCATCGACTTATAATTTTGGAATCTCAAATTCAGCTTATCATTATTTATCTTTGGAAGGATCACATATTTTTTATGATCAAATCTATCTTTAACAGATTTTCACAAATCTGCGGGATCTTTTTAGTACAATATTCATTTTTTAGCTCATTGGCAATATGATGGCGTAAAAGATAATGGTTTTTGTCTTTTCTTTTTATGAAATATTATTTTCTTTATCAATCGTGTTAATGAGCTGTTTGCCTTAAAGATGCATTTTAGCATCAAACGTCCATGTCATATAATTTTTTTACGAGGCAACAAGTGTCGTGATTTTGAGATTCACCACGTTCGACATGAAAATCTATTATCATTGAATATATATATATATATATGTTATACCTTTGAAACAAAATTTAAAGAAATGATTGTATAATAATTCAAGTGATAGAATTGTTTGTATTTAATAATAATTGATTTTTGGATTGTTTTCACTATTTAACATTAAAAATAAATACATAATGTAAATAGATAATGGGGTAGATTATTCATCATTCACATAAATAAAACAAGTAACAAAAACAAAATAAAAATATAACAAAAAAATGGGTGGCATAACCATCCTCGTAACATAATAAACAATAGTTAAATATTCATAAATATTATTATTATCTATCAGTGACTTAAGCGGAATATAATATATTATGACAGAGATTTAGTCTACACTGTATTTATAATATGATATATAATTTAAGTATGACCAGGGATATACAGTTCGCGAGGTGTATATAATCTTTTACTTGAATTGAAACCAAAATCGATTGAAAATCGAAATCATAAACTTTGAAATTAAAAATAATGCAAATAAAGTGTATATATATATATATATATATGATTAGAGTATCATATGAATAATGTGTTAAAAAATGAATTATAATCATATATATTATATAAATATAGCTTTATATTATATTAATATATGTATATTATATAGTATATAAATAATGAAATTATTTAGTTTATACACTATTCAAACATATATATATATATATATATATATATATAACCAGACCAAGTGAACAATGTCACTTGTCAAGTGTCACGTTTTTAACCATTAGATTTTCTTTTTTAATGCGCACTCTATTTGTCATTAGATCATGTTTTGTTACTATTTTGGAAAATGTGGTTTTCTTACCATTGAGTATGTGTAAGTGCATCTCAACCATTGAATCTGTTATATTATTTTCAAGTTGGATCCTTTTTAAATGTTATGACATAATCTCCAATGTTGGATCACTTTATTCACCAATTACAGATGACTTTTTTACAACCTTTGGATATGCAAGTTCGTCCATTTTAAGCTTTGGTTTTTGTTGTTTAAAGATTTAGGGTTTTATTATGTTTTAGGTTGATATAATTATTCTTTTGTTTTTTATGGTGGGTTTTTTTTTTGTTTTGACGGTTTGTGTCTTCGATTCATCTTCTTAGATCTTTGTTTTGGGTAATTTTTCACATAGTGTTCACTACGAAAGAACAAGCATTTTTCAACGGACAAATCCGTCGGAAAAATGCCTTAAATCCGTTGGAAAGAGTTTTTTCCAACGGACGACAACGAATCCGTGGCCGTTGAGAATTGTTCGCTGCAAATCGAGATCCGTTGCGATTTGCAACGGAGTTACAACATATATTATCCGTTGCAAAGTTGTAACAGACGACCAACAGATGAAGCCGTTGAAATTTTGTAACGGTTGCCCGTTGAAATAATTTGTAACAGATGCGTGTTACAAACTTGCAACGGACGACCGTTGAAAAATTGTAACGGATGTCTGTTAAAAATTTTAACAGACGCCTGTTGCCATCCAGGCGGGAAAAAAGAGTAGGATTTTAAAATTTTCAACGGGCATCCGTTGAAAACTGGCAGGAAAGGGCAACGGGCGTCTGTTACAAATTGGGGAAAAATAGCAACGAACGTCCGTTACCATTTGGCGGGAAAATAGCGTCCAACGGATGCCCGTTAGAAATTGTAACGGGTGTACGTTGGAAATTTGTTAAAAAAATAAAAATAATAAAAAATAATTTATAAAAATATTTTGTTTTTAATTAAAATAATAAAATTGTTTACAAAAATAATAAAACTAATTCTATTACATTCCATTAAATCGGCTGGGCCGATACCATCTCCCCGGTCACCAACACCTCTAGACGGCGTTGCATCCGAATCGAGACCCGCTTCTTGCCACGGCGTTGATCTTTTCACCTGGCCGGATAGCAACTATATGACGCTCTCCAACTGCTGTATTTGGGAGTTTTTTTGCGCCACTTGGGCTCGAGTTTCTCGAAGTTGTGCTTCGAGATCCTCAATATGTCGTTGTTGCGTGTAGCTCTCTTGGACTGTGGGAGGTACCGTCGTGGCGTCCTCGACGATATCTTTTTGAAGTGCCCCGAGACCGTATAGAAGCCTCTTATATGGTCTCACCGACTATAAGACAAACAAAATTAGAGTTAGATTTTTACAAAATATTTTATTAATAATCGAAAATAAAATAATAAGTTTTTACCTCTAAATAAATTTTGTTCTTTTGTAAAGGACTGAACTCGTCAGGAGTTGAACCGTAAGCTTGTAATTGTTGTGTGATCTTCTCCGTCATAGCTTTCACGGTTCTTTTTGCTCAAAGATCGACGAGTTCGGGTTCGTCGATCTCTTCCTCGACGACCAGCTTCTTCTTGGCGTGGGTTTCCAATATCAACTCAAGAAGAGTCGGTGCTCTTCCTATCTATTGCATTTGTAATATAAAATAAACTTAATTAGATAAATATTGTAAAAAACCCAAAATTTAAATAATAATAAATTTACCAATTCTTGTTTCCTCTTCGGGAATGATTTTGATCCCGAAGTATGGCGATACGGACCATCTCAGGGAACCTTCTCGCCGTACCGGCATTTTTTGGCCTTCTCGCTCTTGGCCTTGAAGTCTTCCGACTCCCAATGCTAAATCAATTGATTGAAGACCTCGTTCATTGCCCATATCGATTTGCGATTTTTGGTCTAGTAGTCGCGCTTGGCGTTGTTCATCATCAAGCGCATCTGAGCCTGCATGTCGCGCACCCATGCCGTGTAGATGCGCGTCGTATCCTTCTTCCGCCATCTATATGCGCACTGCAAAATAATTTATAATGTGTTAGTTTATAACATATATAATTAATCATTTTAAATGAAATGTAGTTTGAAAACTTACGATAAAAGTGCACCACCATCGGTGGCATACGACTTGTGGCGTAACTTGCTAGGAATAATATAGTTGGTCATGTAAGGACCCTTGGATGATGACGTTGTTCGTATGTTTTAGCACACCATCCACGTCAAACCTGAAAATTAAAAATTAAAAAGTTAGATAATATTTATAAATTACAACAATATAAATGCAAATAATAATTTTTTTTTACCGTAGGTCCCGACAGGACGATCAGGATCGATATCCACCATATCGTCATCTTCATCAAATATCGGCGGTGCCGATATTGGTGAAGGAGGGCGATATGGTGGTGGTGGAGGCGGGGGAGGAGCTCCCGCTGAACCAACCAATGCAATTGGAATGAGTCATAGCATGAAAACGTGACAATCGTGACTTTTCAACCCGATCAGCCTCGAACCAACAATATCAACACACCGAGCAATGTTTGATGCATATCCATCTGGAAACTTAACGTCTTATTTTAACCAATTTAATAATGTCGTTTTCTTCGGACCAGACAATCTGAATATTGGGACAGGTGACCTTCCATCTCTTAGTTCCAACTGTGGTCGTCGGCATATTGTCTTCAAATCTTTTCTTGATTGTATATTATCTTTAGTTTTACCCGCCACATTCAAAACAGTATTGATGATGTTCTCGAAAAAGTTCTTTTCGATATGCATAACATCTAAATTATGTCGTAATATCAATGATTTCCAGTATGGTAGTTCCCAAAAGATACTACGTTTATACCAGTTATGCAATTCACCTTGGCCTTTTGGTTTACGATGTCCACAATCTCCACCGCATTCTACCGATTCTTGTAAATCGCCCATTGTGTTCAATCTTTCGTAAATGATTTATGTTCCGATTTGTATGCACGGTGCCTCTTCTTTTTGTACCACGTTCTTTCGAAAATATTTTTTATCTTATCGGAAAGCATACCCACGAGGAAGAAATCTTCTATGACAATTAAACCAACATGGTTTCTTACCATGTACTAGTCGAAATGAATCTATATTCTCCATACAATATGGACATGCCAACCTTTCGTGCGTGCTCCATCCAGATATTATTCCATAGGCCGGAAAGTCGCTAATTGTCCACAACAAGACCGCTTTCAATGTGAAATTTTGCTTCGTACTGACGTCATAAGAAAGAATTCATTCGTTCCACAAACGTTTTAATTCATGAATTAAGGGTTGCAAAAAGACATTGAAACTTTTCTTCAGATGTTCTGGTCCTAGAATCAGCAACGTCAGAAACATTACCTCTCTTTTCAAACACATCTCGGGAGATAAATTATACAGAGACAAAATCACCAGCCACAGAGAATATTGACTTCCAGATTGTCCATATGGACTAAAACCATCAGTGCTCAGGCAAAGATAAACATTTCTCGTTTCATACGCGGACTCGGAAAATATTCCACTGAAATCTTTCCAAGCCTTACGATCCGATGGATGTTGCATTATACCTTCGGCCATCGAGTGTCTGCATGCCATCTCATTGTTGCGGTGGTTTTTTCGATTCAACTAACCTTCTCAACCTGTTTGCTACAGGCATATAGAAAATTTTCTTGTATGATACATATTTACGTGAAGATGGTTTTTTGGCCGAAATCTGCTTGTACCGCAAAACTTGCATTCCAACAAGTCTTTATCATTTCTCAAAAACAACATGCATCTGTTTCTACAAATATCAATTTTCTCATATATTCCCAAATCTTTTAACACATTCTTTGTTTCGTAGTATGTCTCGGAGCTTGATTATTTTTCGGTAAATATTCATGCATGATTTTAAAAAATGAATCCATGCAATTTTCAGCAACATTGTAGTCTGTTTTTATACTCATCAATCTTGAAGATAAAGATAAGCGAGACTGACTTTCACGAAAACCTTCATATATAGGTTGTTTTGCCGAATCCAATAGGTTGCAAAATCGACGTGCATCGATGTTCGGTATTTCTTCATGCGTTTTTTATTAACAACTTCAGGAAAAGCGTCTGACACCATTTCCACATATGGATTGATCGTTGATGCTTCATAAATAACCTCTTCATTTCTTTCTACTTGTGCATGTTGCACAACATCTCTACATCGTAATTTTTGCCGTGAAAAAACCAAATTTCTAACTCTCAACGAAACCCACCTTGTAAAGATGTTTGCAAACAATTTATTGACTTTGATACTTTATGTTTTTGCATCTTTTGCATGGACATAACATTGTCCCGTGTTCTTGACACAAAGGTTGCATCGATGCAAAACTCATGAATTGCTCCAATCCGTGTAAGAATTCTTGTATAATTTCTCCAGTTATAGGATCTTTTCTTCTATACATCCACTCTCTCGATCTATATATATCTCTATTTGAAGAAGACGATATTTTGTTGAAAATATGTTTGTTATTGATGGTTTGATGCAATCTTTGGTTTTGATCTAAATAGTACAATTTTCAACGGGCATCCGTTAATATTAGCAACAGATGCCCGTTGAAATATTTTTCCCGGTGTTCTAACGGACTTCCAACGAACGGCGCCAACGGAAGATATCCGTTAACATTTCATTAAAAATTATGACGGATTGCAACGAACGGGGCAACGGGCGGTATCCGTTAAACGTTCGTTGACATTTGTAACGGATTGCAACTGATGTATGCCTGTTGAAAGTGCTCATAATCCGTTACAATCCGTTGCCCCTTTATCAATGGACGAATTCGTTGCCCGTCCGTTGGAAATGGCGTGTTTCTTGTGTAGTGTTTGTTGATTTATCTTTTGTGCTATTTCGGTGTTTTAATTTGATTTAGGGTTCTTTTTTGTTGCTAGAGCTGTCGGATTGTTGGTTTGGAGGGAGGGGGAGGCTAGACGGGTGCTGGGGAGGCGAGGCGAGGCTGGTGTTGGACGAGGCGAGGCGACGCCGAGGCGTGTATTATGGGAAACGAGGTGGGTGCTAGACGACAGTTGAAGGAAAAAAATGACGTAAAAAATAAAGAAGAGAAAAAGGCTTATTTATAGACAAACATTATACCTTTCTTCAACATAGAAAAAGGTTTTTGGATTTAATTCATTTGATTTGATATTTACCAAGTATATAATAATAATGAATTAATTGTTTTTAAAAACACAATTGTGTTTCAATCTAACAAAAAGAGAAAGATACCGAACGAATGAAGGAAGAGTGTGAACTCGTATAACAGTTTGTCAAGCCCTGTGGATGACTACTGACTCCATGACCAGTTCTTTTTTTTTTCTTTTGTAAAATAATTTTAATTAAAATAATTATCAATTTACAAAAACAGAAAAGAAATAAACCTATTTATATTACTAAATCAGGACAAGTCAAATTTACCAAAACCTCGAACTTGATGAACATATTTATTGTGTACATTATATAAGATCATTAAATACCAACAGATTAATTAACTAACATCGATATCGAGATAATACTAATAAAAAATTTCTTCATCATCATACTTACCCTTACACAAAATATTCAAACATAAGTGCATAGGTTCACTTCTAATTATGTAATGAAAATATGTATCCTGTAATATTTTATATATAATTATAATTCTAAATATTATACCGAATATTATTCAACGATTCATAAACAAATATTACAATATTAATTTTAATATATGAATACTCAAAATTCTATTAACAAAATTAAAGAATATAATCATATGAAATGAATTATCCCCCATTTAGTATACACATAAAATCTATATCAAACGAAATTAATTTGTTAGCTAATATACACATAAAATCTATCATAAAACGAAATTAATTTGTCAAATATAAAAACCATATAAATCGACATGTATTCCTAAATAAACAAATCATAAATTAAATTACAAATCAATGCAAACAATCAATAATGCAAACGATCAATAAACAAATCTATAAATCAACACGATAACAATTCAAACATGAGTCTTTTTTACATTTATCATGGATTTCTTTAAATGAACAAATTATACCCTTAAAAATTTAATATACATCAATAATATTTTTAATGGTTAAGAAAATGGGATAATTCGGAGAAATATGATTATAATTAAAATTTAAAATATCAATTTAAATGAGTTTTAAAATTGAGAGGTGGTCAAACTAAAACAAAATAATCAATATGACAAACCTCAATTATTAGAAGAAGAGTAAACATATGAGAAAAGGGTATATATAATGAACTGTTGATTCGCGAGCCAACTTTAATTTTGAAGTATATCTGACCGAATCGAATTATACATTTTTCAGTTCGTTTAAAAATGAACTGTTTGGTTGAGACGAAAACAAATTAGAATTTAAGTGAGGTGGTTCGCGAATTGTTTACAAAACATATATTTTTTTATTTTTACATATTATACATATTTTTTGTATTTATTAAATATTAAAAAAATAATATATTATTTATAAATAATAATATTATTATTTCTTATTTATAAGAAATTAATATAATTTTATTAAAAAAATAAAACAATAAAATTTTAAAAAAACTATTATTAAAAAATATGTTTATATATTCAATATTTTATTTAATTTTCAATAAATTTCAATTAGTATTAGTATTTTTTATATTTAATAACTTTATATTCAAATTAATGTTTTTATACTTTATATATTTAATTTGTGAAAAAATATAATATTAATATATTATAACTTTTTTAAATTACATAATCTAATTCATATGTCATCTCGTTTTTAACGAACTAAAGGCGAACTGAATTAAGTTAAAATTTTCTAGCTCGTTTTGCAAACGAGCCGAGTTGACCCAACTCATTTTTTGGCGAACTAAACCGGACTGAACCGAACCAACTCATTTTACGCCCCAATACTTGTATACGAGAGTGATAATGTTAAGTGAAACAATGATACAAACACTATGAAACATGACAAAACCAACATAGATACAAACAATAATGTACATTAAATACCAATACTAATTTATGTTACTATATGAGAACTAAATATGTGCACACAGAGGGGGTGAATTATGACTTCCAAAATTGTGGCTTTTGAGGGATGTTATGGTTCCATCAAACTCAATGACTAGACGTGTGCTTGCGTCCTTCGCATGGATGCAAGCGCGAACGAAAAAAAAAAAAATTAGACCACAATAAGAGCATATTCTCATGTATATTTTCCATCTGGATCAAACGCTAAAAGAAGTTATCAAATTAGGGAGGAGAAAAGGTAAGATATAGAACAAACACATATCATCAAAAGCAGCAATCTAAATCAGTACATCTTCAAAAGCACATCAGAGCAAAGAGTATTATATTCATAATGGACGACACACCAGGAAGACAATCCACTTTACTCCTATGGTCGCCAAAAAGTGTCACCTTCACATTCAAACCTGAAGACCAAAAGAGATTCAACTTTTCAACAGCTAAGTGTATTCCAGAGGACGTTCATCGAAAATTCCAATGCTACTGCAAGACAATGTACTCGAACAAATCGAGATTGAAGTAGAGCAGCGT
>CM071872.1:8796370-8836082 GCA_036759665.1 Gynandropsis gynandra | reverse complement strand
CGTTTAGTGGAACCGGAGAGAGAGCTACAGAACTTCTAGGACTCATACATACCGATGTATGTGAACCTATGAGAGTTCAAGCCAGGGGTGGATATCCATATTTCATCACTTTCATCGATGATATGTCGAGATATGGATTTGTGTTCTTGATGAGACACAAATCTGAGTCTTTTGAAATGTTCAAGAGATTTCGCAGTGAAGTGGAGAAACAAACCGGAAAGAGTATCAAGGTATTGAGATCTGGCCAAGGCGGTGAATATCTTAGTCATGAATTCGTCGATTATCTAAGGCAAAATGGGATTTTTTTCTCAGTGGACTTCTCCTGGTATACCACAGCATAATGGTGTGTCCGAAAGGAGAAATCAGACTTTACTAGATATGGTCCGATCCATGATGGGGTTCACGAATCTTCCAATAAACTTGTGGGGTTATGCTTTAGAAGCAACTGCTTACATCTTAAACAAGGTTCTCACTAAAGCGGTCTCTAAGACTCCATAATAGATATAAAAAGGACGTAAGCCAAACCTGAGACACATCAAGGTTTGGGGGTGTCCAGCCTTCGTTAAGAGACTTCAGCCAGACAAGCTTGATGCTAGGTCTGATAGATGTAGGTTCATAGGTTATCCCAAGGAAACTATGGGATATTATTTCTACCACCCGTCTGAACAAAAAGTGTTTGTGGCCAGAACGACAATCTTTCTTGAAAGGAAATTCCTTGAGGAAGGAATTCATGGTGGAGAAGTAGTTCTTGACGAGATTCAAGAACCCAACGAACCAACACAAGCTCATGGACATGAGATGTCAAATGAGCGTTCTTGGCTGGGTGATACAGTGTTAGGCTCCGGCGCTTCAACTTCAACTGTTGAAGTAACAGTGCTCGTTCAGGAACAAGTTCAGGAACTCGTTCAGGAACAAGTCCAACAAGATATCCCAGTGCAGGTTGAACTTGCTACACAGCCTTTCTTGAGAAGGTCAACACGTTCTCGACGTGCACCTGACAAGGCCCTGATTCTGAGAAATGGTGGAAAGCCATGGAATCCGAGATGGAATCAATGAAGATCAACAAAGTATGGACTTTGGTTGATTCTTCTCAGACTTCCAGACCGATCGGTTGTAAATGGGTTTACAAGAAGAAGATTGGAGCAGGCGGGCAGGTAGAGACCTATAAAGCTCGTCTAGTTGCCAAGGGGTATAGTCAACGAGAAGGGATTGACTATGAAAAAACGTTCTCCCCTGTGGCAATGCTCAAATCTATTCGGATTCTGCTTGCGATAGCGGCGTACTATGACTATGAGATTTGACAGATGGACGTGAAAACAGCTTTCCTTAACGGAGAGCTCCAGAAAGAGGTTTTCATGACTCAACCTGAGGGTTTCACGTCGCCGACTCAAGATCATATGGTATGCAAGCTTCAGAGGTCTATTTATGGATTTAAGCTAGCTTCTCGAAGCTGGAACATTCGCTTCAACAAGCCAGTGGAAAAGTTCAACTTTGTTAGATGCGATGAATAGCTTTATGTGTACAAAAAGTTTAGTGGGAGCACAGTTGTCTTCCTTATGCTTTATGTGGATGACATAATTGTCATGGGAAATGACATTCCGGCGTTGAAAGAGATGAAGTCATGGTTGTCTGATCAGTTCTCCATGAAGGATCTAGGAGAAGCAGCCTATATTCTGGGAATAAAGATCTATAGGGATAGATCGAAGAGGTTTCTTGGATTGTCACAATCCCAGTACATTGACAGTATCGTGAGACGATACAACATGGAAAATTCCAAGAAGGGCTATCTACTGATAGGCACTAGAATTTCTCTTTCTAGGGAGGATTGTCCTAAGACCCCGGAAGAAAGAGAACGCATGAGTCGGCTTCCCTACGCTAGCGCAGTGGGAGCCATCATGTACTCCATGACGTGTACTAGGGCCTGACGTACCTACGCACTAAGTGTAGGGAGTAGATATCAAGCAGATCCTGGTGAGGAACACTGGAAGGTTGTTAAGAACATCCTTAAGTACTTGAGAAGGACTAAGGACCAGTTCCTCATTTATGGTGGTTCTAACTTGGAGTTAGAAGGATTTACTGATGTGAGTTTCTCGACAGACAAGGATGACAATCGGTCCATTTCAGGCTATGTGTTTTGTCTGAATTGAGGCGCAGTAAGTTGGAAGAGTTCCAAACAGGCTACTATAACCGATTCGGTGATTGAAGCAGAATATATAGCGGCTTGCGAAGCAGCTAAAGAAGCGGTTTGGATGAGAAAGTTCATAGATGAACTTGGTGTGGTACCTTCGATAAAGGAAGTCGTTCCTTTATTGTGTGATAACACCGAAGCTATTGCTCAGGCGAAGGAACCAAGGTCTCATCAGAAATCCTATTGCTCAGGCAAAGGAACCAAGGTCTCATCAGAAATCGAAACATGTTCTGCGGAAGTTTTACCTGATACGAGAGATCATAATGCGTGGGGACGTGTAAATCCAAAAGGTGGATGGAAAGGAAAATGCAGCAGATCCGTTCACGAAGGCGCTTGGGTCAAAGGAGTTTGACAAGCATAAGCTGAGGATCAGATTGAGAGAGATGACTAGCTGGCATTAGTTTATAGCCATGTAGCGAGTTGTAATTTAGACATCGATTTTATTTTTAATAATATATGACATTATTTACATTTAATGAATTTTCATAAGTGTATGATAGAGTCCAAGATTAAATCTGAAACTTTACATTATGATAGAGATCATAATAAAGAGAGTCAAGTTTTTGGTATGATTTAATCTGAATTGTTCTTGTTCGTAGGATCACTACTCGGACTACAGTGATCCGAAAAGAACAACATGTATGTGATAAGTTTCTATGGTGATAGAAATCAGTAGATCTCTTTTACTGAATCACATATATGGGTGATACACATAATGATGTGATCACTGAACTGACCTAAAGGGAGAAATGCTTAATGGTTAAATAACCAATGAATTGTCATAAGATTTCTCCAGATACTTAGATAGTTAGTTTTTCCTTAGACCTGAGATCAGCATAGTAACTAGCATCTCATCTATTATTCTTTGATTCTGGACACCTAGTATCTGAGAGTATTAGTTGAATAGATATTGAGAATAATAGATATTTGCGTAGTTAGTGACTGATCAAGATGGGATCCATCGACTCTTGGTAAGAGTTTGAGCTCTATGTTGTCAGTAATCACAATGATTGTACGATTCTCTGGCCAGAGTACATTGAATGGATGAAGAAAGGTGTTTCTTAGGTTCATTCATTAGTCAGTTGTGATTGACATGAGACATAGTTGATGATCCGTAAGGCTGACAGTTATGACCATGCCTAGGATGCATCCGGAGCTGTAAAGATGGAAGGAAATACTAACGTCAACTTCATCCTGGTTCGTTTTGGGTAAGGTTGTTAATCAAATGAGTAAGGATGTTACTTCACGCTATCCGGTCGTTGGGGAGTGTTGCTAGATGCCAACCTCGATTAGTTAATTAGTGGAGACTAATTGACTTCCGGTTTAGTGATGAACCAACAAGGTCACACGCATACGAGTGTCTCGGTATCTACTTGTGATTGTTAGACAATCAGTGTGGAATACAATTATATTTTTCCGCTAGCACCGAAGAATATAATTGTACTTGATTTTCTTTTGGGGTAGTACATCAGATGTACAGGCAAGTATGTGTATGGAGATACATATATTTTGACTATTTGAAATATTACATAAAAGCAATTGGAAGATTGAAAGTATTATGCCATTTATGTAATATATTGATAGTTTGGGTTTAAATCATAATTATTAAAAGTTAATAATTATTTAAGAAACTAAAAACGAGTTTTCGTAATCACATTACACAAACGCAGAATCTAAACCCTAGTAGCCGTAAAAAAACGAAGAACGAAAACAGTTTTCGTTCTTCCCGAATCCTGCATCAAACGTTGAAAGCAAATCCAATCTCGGCGTGGATACGCGTAGAGGGCTTGCGCTATCAAGTCTTGCATCCGACGATCACCTGTTCAACGCAAAAGGTATTACGAAATCGTTTCTAAATCTGTTTGTCATTGAAACCCCAAAAAACCAATCGTTAAACATGACTAGATCTCATATTCGGATTGATAAAACACGCTTCCGTATCCCAAATTCAACCCTGAAATAGGTTATGCTTTGATGTGATAGTTTGGATCCCCTTTGTACCATCTCACCCACGTTACCATTTGCTTGGTCATCTTTTTCAGTTTTTTTTATTTTCACACTTTGAGTTCCATTTTGTTCTTTGAAATTTTTTAGTGTAATAATGACATTGCAAAAACTCTTTGTCATTGTCCTTTTGAACTTATTCTTTCAATGGTTTGATCTTCCAATCCCGAATATTTCTCTTGTATTTTGGGTTTATCCACTTCGACACGGGAGTGACGTATTCTCCAATTCTTTACATTTTCACTCTTACATTCGAAATGAGATAAAAACAAATAAAGTTCTTTAGTGAAACTACGAGAAAGAATCTTCTCTTACAAAATTCTTGATTCCAATGTGATATTAATTTATTTTTCATGTCCACGTATTTCTCAACACAATGCGTGAGTCTAGCGCATGATATTCACCATCAACAAACTTCTTCAAATCCTTATTTTTTAAGGTTCCATGTCATCTAACTTTTAGGTGGAAGCTTTCCATGTTACGGTCCACCTACTAAACATTCTTCCATCAACTTGCCTCGCAAGTGAAATACCTTTACCTGACATCTCTATTACCCTAACCTATACGCCACATAACCTCACAAACTATCTCCCTATTCCATCGCTTGTATCTTTCTATGCTATCCGAACAATCACAAAGGGTTTAGAGATCTTGACATGAAAATCAAGTACATTATAATATCTCGACATGTGACGAAGTCCTCACCACCACACATTTAACTGAACCATGTGACTTCCTTAACCATGACGATGACCTCAATCCAATTATCTAATCCCTCATTTACTCACTTGTTGATTGACTTAATGATATTATCGACCCATCAAATCCCTGATCAACCACTCAAAACCATGACATGGTCCCATTTCCTATATCAATGATATCTAGAGGATCCTAATTGGCATAATATGATGCAATCCGAGTTTGATAATCTTATTAAAATTGGTATTTGAGACTTGGTTTTTACCACCATCTAACGCTCTTGTGCATTCTATGTAGTTTTTTCTTCATAAGTTTCATGGAAATTTTTATTTGTGTCCAGGTACAAAGTATGAACTGTGGTAATGGAAAATTCGAACAAATTGGTATTGATTGTGAAGATATGTTTAGTCTAGTGGTCAAGCTACAACCATTCAAAGTTTTTTTTGAGCATTGGGGTTTTTTATGGAACATTGACCAATTCATCAGCTAAAAGTTAAGAATGATTTCTTTTATGACATTTCAAGAGAACGATTTACATGTTTTAACCCCAGGATTTCGTGATTTCTTCATTTTAACCTTGTATATTGCCTCAAACGATCATTATACGATCTCAAGAAAACTCCGTCGGCATGGAATTATATATTTGTGATTTATGTGTCTAAGCTTAAATTTCTTAAACACACAATCATTCTATGTCATTTTACCCTCAGACGAGACAACCATCAACTATGCTTTTGCTATATATGGATGATATCAAATTGAAGAATTCTTACCATGAGCTCTTCAATCAAATCATTACATCTTTCAAAACATAATTTTTCATATCAGACCTAGCCATGTTGCATCATTTGTTCAGACTTACGACACAACATAATACTATGACATTATTTATTCATTAGGTATCCTATGTCGAAGCGTTTATTCATTGCACAGGCATAGATTCTTGAAACTTTCGTGTTATGTTAGAGGAAACAAGAATAAAGCTATATGCATATGATGGACCATTTTCCACTTATCTGAGCTTATATCGTTATGCCATGGGGATATAACGATATTTTGACATTCACTTGACCTAATATTAGGTTTGTCGTTAAGTAATTGTGTTTGTTTCTATATGACCCATGAGTTTCACACTGGAATGCCATCAAACATGTATTTTAAATACATCAAAGGTACACTTCATTATGGCTTGAGATTGTACATGTCTTTCCACGACACTTGTTATACGATAAAAAGTATTTATAAAACATGTAATTTTCAATGATATATCAACATGAATGTTTGTTGATAACAATTTTAAAAAAATTCAACAAGAAAAATACAAATGATAATTTAACGGGAAAATATAATAAAACTTTTGCTACAAACAGCTGAAAATATCATTGCATTGTCAAAACTATTAGTTATAATTCAATTGAAATTATCAACATGACACTTGAAAAAACTATTGATAAATGCAACGGATAATGATTGAAAGAATGGATTAAATTTATCAACAGACGACAATTGAAAAATCATTAAAATTATCAACATGTGACAATTTAAAATCATTAAAATTACCAAGAATGACAGTTGAAAAAAATGTTAGAAATTATAACAGAATGACAATTGAAAAATCATTAAAATTATAAATAAATAAAACCTAAAATATTTGGAGAATTATCAACTAATGACAATTGAAAAACCATTAAAATTATCAACAAGCGACAATTTAAAAATCATTAAAATTATAAAAAATAACAGTTGAAAAAAATGTTAGAAATTATAACTGGACGACAATTGAAAAATCATTAAAAATATAAACAAATGAAAACTAAAAAATATGGAGAATTATAAACGAGTGACAATTGAAAAATCATTTGAAATTTATTAACAAATGACTGTTGAAATTTATCTATGGACGACGTTTGAAATTTATCAACGGATGAAAGTTGAAATACCGTTGAAACAAAAGCTAAGAATACGAAAAAAATGAGATTTCTTGCACTTATTTAATATCGTCAACAAGCATTTATTGAAAACAGAAAAAAAAGCATAAAAAACGAGTGAACATTTTAAATATGTTTTTTTTTTCATTTTAATAGGTGTCTATTAGGGGTGGACAAATATCGAATATCTGCAAATATCCAACTATTTGTATTCGTATTCATCGAATATTTGATTTAGTATTCTTATTTGTATTCATAAATTCAGATATTCATATATTCGAATATGTGAAAATATTTGGATATTCGTCGGATATTTGCATCTATATCCGAAACGTTTTTTTAAATAAAAAATTTAATAAAAAACCAATAATTATCAAAGTAGAATACATAAGTAGTGTTCAGATCACACAAATATACAAAAATATATAATATAAATAAACAAAACACTAAATTTTCACATTCATCTCATATCAATCGTCTAAATTTAGCTTGATCGATGATCCATTAGTGTTTCCAATTCATCTAAAACAATGAAACAAATTATTAGATTATCATATCAAATTTCGTGTTTAACTATCTATTCCAATTGCAACCTTTGAACACTTCATCTTACAATGTACGTATAAACAACAACGAATCAACTAAACCCCAACATATTAATATCCACTATACATCATATAATTTAAATCTACTAATTTTCAGTATACAAATATCTAATATACATCATATAATCGGTCATTCTAAGAGGTTTCAACTTTGACGCCAAAATGTAAGAAGGGTTCTTGTATCTTATAGCTATGTACATATATATGAATGGATTGTAAAACAAGTACATGCATAATGCGAGATGGACACGATGGCTCGAGCTCATGGGCTACGTAGTGCAACCAATCTGATGCGGCTAAACTGAAAGAAACATACAAATGTCCAATGAACATTACAATATATACACCTAAACCAATGAAAATGGAAAACTCGACTAAGCAGGAGAAACAATGTTTGGGGTGCGACGACCGAAAACTTACTCGAAATGAAGGGTGTGCAACGGAGGAAGGCGGGCAATGGAGGAGGGCATGCAATGGAGGAGGGACGCGTGCGATGGAGGAGGGCGTGCGACGGAGGAAGGCGCGCTGCGGAGCAGGGCATCTGACAGATGGTAAATAGAAGATGTGTTTGGATGTGGCTAGTAGATGGTGGCTGTAGAGAAGAGGAAAGCAACAGTAGAATATTAGGTTAAAAAATATTAGGGTTAGAAGTTACTAAATTACATTTTAGTCCTTTAATTGTAAAGTATTTGTTTATATATTTTATATTTTTTCTTAAAATAAACTTAATAATGTTTTTTATTTATAACATGTTCTTTAAAATTAATTTTATTATATATTTATCTATTTATCAAATAAATTATCTATTTAATATCACTACAAAAAAAAACAGGCGATTTCCAACGGACATATCCATTGGAAATCGCCGAAAATCCATTGCAAAAAGAAATTCCCAACGGACGACAATGGATATGAGCCCGTTGGGAAACGCACGTTATAAATCAGGATCCGTTGCGATTTCCAACGGCTTTCCAACGGAAAACATCCGTTGAAAAATTGTGATGGATGCCCAACGGATAAACTCGTTGGCAAATTGTAACGGATGCCCGTTGAAAACTCTGTAACGGATGCCTGTTAAAAAATTACAATAGACGCCCGTTAAAATATTGTAACAGATGTCCGTTACAATTTTGTAACGGGCGTCCGTTGCCACACCGTCGCGGAAAAACAACGGAAATTCAAATTTTCCAATGTGCATCCGGTGCAAACTAGCGAGAAATGGCAACGGGCATCCGTTACAAAATAGCGAGAATGGCAACGGGCATCCGTTACAAAAAGAATTCTTGGACCACGGGAAATACCGTCGTGACGTCCTCGACCCTATCTTTTTGAAGTGATCTGAGATCGTATAAACGCTGTTTATACGATCTAACCGACTGTAAAAAAACAAAATTAGAGTTAGAATTTCTTACAAAATGTTTTATTATAATCGAAAGATAAATTCTAAATTTTTACCTCCAAATAAATTTTGTCCTTTTTGTAAAGGACTGAGGTCGTTGGGAGTTGAAACGCAAGCTTGTGATTGTTGTGTGATCTTCTCCATCACAACTTTCACAGTTCTTTCCACTCGAGGGTCCACTAGTTCGGGTTCGTCGCTCTCTTCCCTGACGACCGGCTTCTTCTTGACGTGGGTTTCCACTACCAACTCAAGAAGAATCGGTTCTCTTCCTATCTGTTGCATTTGTGATATAAAATAAATTTATTTAGATAAATATTGTAAAAACCAAAAATTTAAATAATAATAAATTTACCAATTTTTGCTTACTCTTCAATAGCCTAGAGTAGGCATCATTACACTTTGCAACGAGCATCCGTTGCAAATGGTAATGGATGCCCGTTATAATTCTTCTAACCTGCAGTCTTTACAAATTTATAACAGATGTCCGTTAGCATTTGAAACGAATGTTCATTAAAAATTGTAAAGTTCATACGTTACCCTTTCTTAACGGATGCTCGTTAGCATTATTGTAACGGCCATCCGTTGCAAATTTCTAATGGATCTCGTTACAATTATGGAAAACTTAGAATTTTTTTCTAAGTGTCGGAGGCAATTTCTTGTTCCAACGGGCATCCGTTAAGAATTCCAACGGATGGCCGTTGGTATTAGGTCATATCTTGGCTGGAAACATTGAACATCATTTATATATGCTTCGATTGTATTTACATTTCGATTTTTCGATTATACATCATCTACATTACATTACTCATCTAAAAACATTTAACATCATTTACATTACAAATTATTGTATTTACATTTGTTCTTCAGTAGATTCATCGATTGGCGAGTCGTCCTCCGATTGTTCATTGAATTCATTGTCGTTTTCATCTTCAGCCTCTTCCGGTTCAACGTCTTCATAATTGCGTATGAATTCTCCTTCTATGTCAGTTCTTGCGAGAATCTCCTCTTGATTTTCTGTATTAATTAATCGAATGGGCTGTGGATGATCCAGTTGCAACGGATCTTCTTTATCATCTGAGCTTATGATCCCTCGTGGCTTGATCTTTACTACAACCCACCACTCCTCTCTTTGACGTTTCAATGTTGTTGGATATTGCATATAACATACTTGATCTGCTTGATCTATCGTGATGAATGGATCATACTTACCATATTGTCGTGCCAGATTGATGTCAATTCCTCCCTATCGGTTTTTTCGTATTCCACGTCCTACGGGTCGAACCACTGACATTTAAAAACCATCACCTTCAACCCAACGGAACCGAGATATTCCACTTGTAAGATTTGGCGCAAAATGCCATAGAAGTTATCACCCTCTATTTCACTATTAACGCAAACACCATAATTGTATGTGCTTCTATGTTTTATGTGTTCGTACGTGTGGAACGTGTAGCCGCGAGTAAACAAGATTGGCTACAACAAGACCGCTTTCAATGTCACTAATTGTCCACAACAAGACCGCTTTCAATGTGAAATTTTGCTTCGTACTGACTTCTAAGTAAGAATTCATTCGTTCCACAAATGTCTTAATTCATGAATTAAGGGATGCAAAAAGACATCGAAACTTTTCTTCAGATGTTTTGGTCCTGGAATCAGCAACGTCAGAAACATTACCTCTCTTTTCAAACACATCTCAGGAGGCAAATTATACGAAGACAAATGCAACGGACACAGAGAATATTGACTTCCAGATTATCTATATGGAGTAAAACCATCGGTGCATAGGAAAAGATAAACATTTCACGTTTCATATGCGAACTCGGGAAATATTTCATTGAAATCTTTCCAAGTATTACCATCCGATGGATGTTGCATTATACATTTGGCCGTCGAGTGTTCTGCGTGCCATCTCATTCCCGCAACGTTTTTTTAGATTCAAATAACATTCTCAATCTATTTGCTATAGGAATATAGAATATTTTCTTGTATGGTACATATTTAAGTGAAGATGGTTTTTTGGTCGAAATCTTATTGCACCGCAAAACTTGCATTCCAAAAAGTCTTTATCATTTCTCCAAAACAACATACAACTGTTTCTACAAACATCAATTTTCTCATGTGGTATTCCCAAATCTTTTAACACATTCTTTGTTTCGTAGTATGTCTCAGGAGCTTGATTATTTTCCGGTAAATATTCACGCATGGTTTTGCAAAATGAATCCATGCAATTTTCAGCAGCATTGTAGTTTGTATTTTATACTCATCAATCTTGAAGATAAAGATAAGCGAGACTGACCTTCACGACAACCTTCATATATAGGCTATGTTGCCGAATCCAATAGGCTTAAGAATCAACATGCATCGATGTTCGTCATCTCTTCACGCATTTGTTCATTAACAACTCTAGGAAAAGCATCTGACACCATTTCCACATATGGATTGGCCATTGATGCTTCATAAATAACTTCTTCATATCTTTCTACTTGTGATTCTTGCACAATATCTCTAACACCGCAATTTTCACCATGAAAAAACCAAATTTCGTAATTCTCAACGAAACCCATCTTGTAAAGATGTTTGCAAACAATATCTTGACTTCAGTTCTTCATGTTTTTGCATCTTTTGCATGGATATAACATTGTCTCGCGTTCTTGACACATAGGTTGCCTCGATGCAAAACTCATGAATTGCTCCAATGCGTGTAAGAATTCTTGCGTAATCTCTTCGATTATAGGATTTTTTCTTCTATACATCCACTCTCTCGATCTATATATATCTCGATTTGAAGAAGACGATATTTTGTTGAAAATATATTTCCTGTTGATGGTTTGATGCTAAAATCTTGATTTTTATCATTAAATAGTTTAAATTGCAACGAACATCCATTGGAAACCTCAACGGATGACCGTTGCAAGCTCACGTGAATTTATTTCCACCGACAAACCTCTAAATTCACAATTTAAACGGCTATCCATTACGATTTCCAACGGGCATCCGTTACAATTTACAACGGATGTCCGTTGGAATATATATTTCCGGTGTTCTAACAGGCTTCCAACGGAGAACACCAACGAAAGATATCCATTAACATCCCGTTAAAAGTTGCAACGGAAGTGGCAACGGACGTATTCGTTAATTGTCCGTTGAAGTTTGTAACGGATGGCAACAGATTTTTTCCCGTTGGAAGTTCTCGTAAATCCGTTGCAATCCGTTTCCATTTTTCATCAATGGACGGATCCGTTGCACCGTCCGTTGGAAACATGCTGTTTTTTAGTGTATTTACGAATACGAATATTTGTACATACTATTTTATTTTTCGAATATCTAATTTCTTATATTTCATTTTGAATATGGTCTGAATACGAATATTTCGAATATTTTGTCCAAATCTAATGTCTATAGAAAATATTTATGTTTAAGACCGATTAGATTTCACTTTGTTCCAATCTTATGAGATTTTTACAATAAAAATTATCTAAATTTATTTTTACGTTAATGTTATATCTATATATGTAATTATACGTAGGTTTATTATAAACTTATGAAACCATAGGAAGTGCTAGATTATTAGATTTATATTTTTTTATATCTTTTTATACTTGTAATCACATTTGATAATATTAAAGTTATTATAATTAATTAAGAAATATTTTATTTTTTATATTATTGATTGTAAATTAAATAATAAATAAATAAAAATTATTATTTAGATTATTTTTTATGAAATTAAATTTGCATATTATTTTTAAAATTATTAATGAATGATAGTTAAAAGATCTGTTAAAGTTACCAATGAATGGATAATGAAACAATCAGTTGAAATCATCAATGGATGATAGTTAAAAGTATCAAACGATTAAAAACTAGGATTAAATTATCAACAAAAGTTATAAATCCGTTTATAATTGAAGCAAATGGAAATTGAAAATTATTATTGTGACAGATGACAGTTGAAAAATCTTTTGATAATATAAACATATGTTTTCGGTCAAAACCATAAAAATGTCAATGTTTTCCAATGAACTCATTTTTTCAATGCCTCAATATTAACATTTCAAAATCCATTGAAGTAATTTAAAAATGAAGAGTTTTAACGACTTTTCAGATTTCTTCAATGGATTTGACTATTGAAAATGTATATTTTTGTAGTATCTAATTTGTTCAACACCATCGAGATCGATGTTCACTTTGTTTGAGAGAAAGTTGCAATAGGATCCGTATGCATCCTACATATCCTAACCACCAGTCAATTTGTCAACATCTTTACTAAATTCCTACCGATCAAAGTATTCATTGAATTTTAGTTCAGCCTTTCATTCCTAGTACACACTATAAAACCAACTAAATTTGCACTAAAAACAATCGATTTTGTATTGGAATTTTTTTTTCAACGCAAAATTAATGCCACATTCGCATTTGATATCATAATGTTGGTAAATTGCAAACGTAGGTTCGATGTTATATATAGTAACACAATTGTGATGCCAATTTCTTTTACCCATTTTAATGCAATTCTAACGTCGTTGTATAACATATTATCACGCAAAAGGAGTTAAAACTATTTTTGGAAAAGTTGTCAAGGAAATTAAGGAAACTTTGCATTACAAATGGGAACGTAATTGCAATGCCAATTTGTATTACCACAACTAACTCAAATTTAATGCATGGTTGCGTTATAATTCGCTACATAGTATTAATATGTTTTTAATATTTGAAAAATATATATATATATAATAAAATTCAAAAAAACAAGAAAACATAAAAAATAAAAACTGCAAAATCATTTCTCATTCAGTAGATCTTTAATCTTGCAATATCGATTATGGAGAAGAAGAAGAAGATGAGGATCCCGTAGCACAAACTAGAATTGAGGTGGAAACATGAATGGGAGTGGGTATGGAAGACCTGAGATATGAAATGGATTGACGGAGTAGCTCTACAATCGATTCAAGATCAGCAATCTCTGCCTTATAATTCGCGAGCTGAATCGTCATATCATCAATATCTCGTCACACGAGACATACAACCTCGTGCATACCCCTAGGCATTCCATTGCCCGAAGTTCTGGTGATTAGAGACTTCAATGAGTGTAATCCGACTATACGTCCATATCGTTTAGGTTGGATGATATTAAAAATATATTATTACACGTAAAAGTAATACAAAAAGGAAGAACCGTCAAATGAAGTTTTGATACTTACATCTACAAAAAGCTCGTTAGTCAAGGATAGCAAGATATTTATTTTCGAGTCATCGCCTTAACTCGATGATCCCTCTTATTGCAATAAATATTCATTTTGTTTGAAAAAATATTGTCTGAATTTATGAATAAATAAAAGCTATACATTTAAATTGAATTTTTATGTTCCTTTTTCTCGGCCATATCTTCCACCTTTTTTGTCCTTGAGATGGACCGATGTTTCGTCCTATTCTTTGGTGGATCTTTCGGAATAGCTCCATTAAGGTTACCGGTTGCCCGTATTCTTGCTGCTCCAAAGAAACATGTAAACAAACATCATTAGATTGAAGAAAAATAGTTAAAATTTAAAATATTATGAAATAATTTACTAAGTCATAATAGACTTTCGAGAAAGGCTTTGCACCAGATGTATGCATCAAAGATCTTGGATCTGGTAAAACGGGAGCCTACCGCCTATGTTTGGCTATCTCACTCTGCCCAAAAAATTCCAGACTCGATCAATGTTTGACTAGTGCCTCATGGATCTTTGAACAGATGAAATCCAAAAGGCATTTGTTCGAAAGCAGTTCGACCTGCTAGTTCTCCTTTCTGCTCTTGAATAGTGACTTTAGTCACTTCATCACTAAAGCCTTCTATCGATCATATACAACGTTATGGTATTGGAATTTCCAATACTATTATTGCTATAAAAACTAAATAAAAATACCAGTATTTAAAAAGCCTAATTATTAGAGTAAATTAGAACGTTTAATATATTACTTAACACGAAAACTGTCCACTAATAGTCTTGTCTAGACTATGGAGTCGACATCTAACTGTGGGTCAAAATAGTTAGTCTTACATAAAATAAAATTAAATACGAAGTTGGAATCTTCTTCGGACGTAACCAACGAGTCTAGGTGCGCTCAAGATGATATTGAAGATCTTCGATATTTAGAACAGTTGAGATATAGAAACGATCATCTGCAATAGTCTATCTTTGTACTGAGAAAGATATCATCAGTTTTCACTACGATGATGCCGGGGAAAGAGGTGGAAGAGGCGAGCCCGACGGTAACCAACGTGATTATGAGCTAGCCTTCGTCGTTTGGAGTCCTCTTACGACAGAGAGTCCGCAAAATGAAGAAATCACCGAACCTCTTCCATATGAATGCTGAAACATCCCTTTAGAAAACAAAAACTAATTACTTTAAAAAAACCTAATGCAAAACAATTTCAATTTATATCTTAATTTTTAACTCTATACCCACTCTAAACCAAATAAATTTCTAACACAATTTAAACCCTAAATAAATCAAACCTAATTGATCTAATCCCAAACTGATACTAAACCGACCTAACCCAATCGATTTGAACATAACCGACCTAAATTGTTTTAAATTGATCTAAACGAACTAAATCGATCTAAATATTCAAAATATACCTCAATATATATACCAAAAATATGATTATTTATACTAACACAACTAAATCTAACATACATTATACATATATCTATTCTAAACCGAAATACTATGTAAATGAATCCAATAAACCAAAAGTAATTTGAACTAACCAATATATCTTCGTTTAAAGTGGTGTGTGATTGTATATATGATGAAAATAGGATTTTCGGTTAGAAGAATAGAAGAGAGGTAATTTTCGACTCGTTTTTTACATTTTTATCTTTGAATTTAGAGAATTAATGAGAAAGAACCTTCAGTTTAGGTTTATGAACATGGCCAAATCGATTTCTTTGCCCCAAAGTTACCAAATGTAATGCCATTACGTTACCCATTGAACACAGTCATGATAGGATGCCACATAATCCTGGAAAACATAAATCTAAAGCAAACGTTATTTCTAGCGCAATAGTGTCACAATTTCTAACGCATTTGTGTTATCCATGTCGATTTATGCGTTTCTAATGTAAGTGCGTTGATATTCCTAACAAGAGCATTAAATGTTGAATGCGCGACACAACAACATTAGAATTGTGTTACTAATAACAACTCATTTGCATTAAAGTTGAAATAGATATGATATATATCATTATCATTTGTTCAGATGAATTATATATATATAAACACATGTATATAAATCAATGTGCTTATATAGTTTTGCAGCCATGGAGAACATGTTTATTCTTTCATCGCAATGAGATCTTCATCTATCGAATAAAAATTATTTCTACATACCTCGTCATAAAAAATTCTATACATATAAGTATATATATATATGTTAATTATTTTTACATATATATATATGTATGTATTGGAATTGTTTTTGTACTTTACCTTTCAAATTGACATCGCTCTTTGTAATTTAACAAAATGTAAGTATGTGTATGATTAAACTCTTGATTGGTTAGAAATATTTGCATGAACATACCAAGAATATTGTTAAACATTTTATCATATTCAAAAAGAGGATTTTCGTTCTTGTTACGCAATTTTTTCATTGATTTTTCAAAATGAGAGGGTGAAAATAGTATTTTGTGAATTGTGTGAGTTCTTTGTTGTTGTATTGCTTTATAATTTATCCCTCGGATTTTATTTTGTATCGCTAAATGTATCATCGGCTCGGATTCATATAGAATATGTAACACCAAATGCTCCATAACATCACAACACAAAGAGGAAAGAATTTTTCAAGGTACTAACGATATATGGAATATTATCTTACAAAACTTGTACGTCAGTTACTTTTAATGTTCGCAAGAAATATCTCTGAAAATGAGTTTATATTACACAAAGACTCGTAACGGAATACAATAGCTACTGGACGTTGCATGAAAACATGAAAATCATGACTTTTCATCCCTCACAACTTTTTATTGTTGTAATCCACACGATGGTATATATTAGCATAACTGTCCAAAATTTTAACATCTTCTTCTAACCATTTTAGCAATGTATTACTCAATTCAAGTTCTTTTCGTGCGCATAAATCTATAATATTCAGCTTCATTTTGCATTGTCTTTCAACTTTCTAGAGACATTAATTATCATATCGATATTATTTTCAAAGAAAGTTTTTTTATAGGTATAACATCAAGGTTTTGATGAAAGAGATGGTATCGTGTGTTGAGAAGATCCCAAAATTAACTGTGTTTATATCATGTCTATTTCCACTGCAATCCACTTCAAAAAAATACGACATTCTCAACGGACGAATCAACGGATCCATCCCTTGATAAGTATTTCCAACGGACACCAACGGATGCCCTAGAATGATCAACGGTTACATATTCGTTGCAATCCATTGCAATTTCAACAGACGAGCAACGGACACAATCCATTGCACCTATTCGTTAAACTACTATTGGAAACCCCAAAAACCAGCCACTGGATGTCTGTTGCATAGTGCAACGGATTTCCATTGACAATGGCCACGGATGTCCATTAAAATTCTAAATTTCGAGGTTCTCGTTGGAATATTTTAATGTGGCATTTCAACGGGCATCCGTTGAGGGTTCCAACGGATGTCCGTTGCAAAAATCACTATTTAATTATCAAAATCAAGGCTTCTATCATCAAGCCATCAACAACAAATCTGTTTTCAAAAAAATGTCGTCTTCTTCAAATTGAGATATAGACATATCGAGAGAGTGGATATATAGAAGAAAAGATCTCGTAACCGAGGAAGTTACTCTAGAATTCTTACACGGAATGGAGCAATTCCTGAGTTTTGCGTCGATGCAACCTGTGTATCAAGAACGCGGGACAATGTTATGTCCCTGCAAAAGATGCAAAAACATGAAATATCGAAGTGAAGAAATTGTTTACAAATATCTTTACAAGGTGGTTTTCATAGAGAATTACGAAATTTGGTAATTAACAGCGAAAATTATGGCGTTAGAGATATTGTGCAAGAAGCGCAAGAAATAAAAAGAAATGAAATAGTTGTTTATGAAGCATCGACGACCAATCCATATGTAAAAATGGTGTCAGATGTTTTTCCTGGAGTTTTTGAATAACTGCATGAAGAGATGTCGAACAATGAGGCATGCCAAATTTTCAACCTATTGGATTCGGTGAAAAACCTATATATGAAGGTTATCGTGACGGTCAGTCTCATTTATCTTTGTCTTAAGATTGATGAGTATAAAAACATACTACAATGTTGCTAAAAATTTGAAAAACCATGCATGAATATTTACCAAAAAATAATCAAGCTCACGAGACATATTACGACACAAATAATGTTTTAAAAGATTTGGAAAAACCACATGAAAAATTGATGTTTGTAGAAACAGTTGCATGTTGTTTTGGATAAATGATAAAGACTAGTTGGAAAGCAAATTTTGTGGTGCAAGTAGATTTCGTCCAAAGAAACCATCTTCATGTAAATATGTACCGTACACATAAATGTTCTATATGCATGTAATAAACAGGTTGAAAAGGTTATTTGAATAAAAAAAACTGTTGCAGAAATGAGATGACACGCAGAACACTCCATGGGGGAAGGGATAATGCAACATCCATCGGATGGTAAGGCTTGGAAAGATTTCAATGAAATATTTTATAAGTTCACGTATGAAATGAGAAATGTTTATCTTTGCATGTGCACCGATGGTTTTAGTCCATATGGACAATCTGGAAGTCAATATCAATATAATCCGCAATTTAGCATAATTCCTGAGATGTTTACACCGATTGGATGTACAGGAGATAAATGCGAAGAATATTGGCTAACACCAGAGGAGTATAATCACGTCCATACATATATATTACTAAATTTTCAAGAGATATTACCTTTCGAAAGGTACAAAACAATGAAAATCGATCTTTTAAACACACACATATATATATATATATATTTAAAAATATATGTGATGAAGAAGTAATGGGTACATATTCACGTCTAAATGCAGATGAACTCACAAAAATGAAAGTTCAACATTATGGCTTGTGATTGAGAGATTACGTAAGTAAACATATATTCGTATGTTTTATATATATAAAAATAAAATGTTATGTTATAAAGTATTATTTTTTTATGTTATATAGATCAAATCTTCTGACGAGAGACGTCCTACATGGTTAAAAGATTTAGCTAACAGTCCTGCACGAAATATTATGTGTTGGCCAATTTTTTTTATTCATGGATACACATTCCACACGTACGAACATGAAAAACATAGAAGCATATACAATTACAGTGTTTGCGTTAATAGTGAAATAGAGAGTGATAATTTCTATGGTATTTTGCACCAAATCTGACAGGTAGAATATCTCACTCTCGTTGGATTGAAGGTAATGTTTTTAAATGTCACTGGTTCGATCCAACCGTAGGACGTGATACACGAAAAAATAGTTGGGAAGGAATTGACATCAATCCGGCACAATAATATGGTTAGTATGATCCATTCATCACAATGAATCAAGCAGATAAAGTATGTTACGAGCAATATCTAACAACATGAAATGTCGGAAAGAGTAGTGGTTGGTCGTAGTAAAGATCAAGCCATGATGAGTTATAAAGACGGATGAAAAAGAAGATTCATTGCAAACCGATCATCTGGAGCCTTTACGATTAATCTATATAGACAATCGAGAGGAGATTCTCGCAAGAACTGACATAAATGGAGAATCATATGCAATTATGAAGAAGTGGAACCGAAAGATGTAGAAGATGAAAACGACGATGAATTGAATGAACAATTGTAGGAAGACTCACCAATCAAATAATCTACCGAAGAAGAAATGTGAATTATATAATTATAATATATAACTTTTCTAAATTGTTAAAATTATTTTTTGAACTTAATATATTCACATTTCAACGGAAATCTGTTTCCAATGACAACATAAATCCTTTGAAACTTTAAATTCTGATCGACGCTTAGAAACTTTTCAAGGTTTATAACATGTCAACGGACATTCGTTAAATATTAATGAAATTAATGCATATGAACATGCCACAATGTGCTCCAACAACACAACATCTCATAAGCGGGATAATCGCTTTTTGTGCACATTGCACTACTTTCATATGAAAATGTTGTTTATTCACAACATAATATGCTTCAATACCATATTTCTACAAAAATTCAAATAATATCAATCAACGATTGTAAAAATATATCAAAGTTTTTTATGATGATTTGGATCAAGTATGAGAATATTCAAAAAAATTTCTTTTTAAAACACATTGTTGGTTGCAAATTTTATGGTGACACAGTTACAAACCACTACAAATATTGTTTACCGGATGATCATACAGAGCGAAACTATTTGTGCATAACACTAGGAAAATATTTTTTCAGAAGCAAATTCAGGATATACCTCGAGAAAAGGCTTCCACGCTTTCACATAGATGGATGTTGCATTTCTCCATCTACAAGATCATGTTCTACATGTCATATCATGTGTGGTTTTGCATGTTTTGATTCATACAATACCTTTTATAAGTCAGCAATTGGCATGTCGAAAATTCATTTGTACGATTTTCAAAACTACTTTCATTTATATCGCTTTGATTGAGTATAAAAATCATATGTTTGTTCAATAACGTGCATATGAGATGTCAATATGTTCATATCTCTACCATGATACCCCAAATATAATTGTTTTCCAAAAACCTTTTTTAAATATGTGTTTTAACACATTGTCTAGACTCATCACTTTTTCATTAATACACATAAATATGGACAATATAACTTATCTCTCTTTGCATATCTAACTTGATTTGTAAAAAAATGACATAAAAAGTTTTAACTCTTCTTTCGAATTCGACAAAGACATTGTTTGTGTGTAAGTAAAACCTCTTTTACATGCACCTTCGGAGTGACCAAATATCTGAACCACTAGAAGATAGTATAGACGAGTGAGTGAGAGAGTTTAGATGATTTTATAGTTTTAGATATGAGTGAGTTGATATGAGATCCAATATAATATATATAATTGTTAATGCAATTACATTACCCTCGCATTACTATCATTAACATATACCGCTCATGAACTATAATACGTATCAACTTCGTGTCAGCATTATAAATGAAGAGCGTTAGAAATCCATACGCGTTAGCGCTACCATTGTAATTCCATTGTAACGAAAATTACATTAAATGACTAGCGTTACATTTATGTAACAAAGAATAACGTCATTCTATCGCAAACCTTTGCGTTAACTTAGCATTCCACCTGTTAGGCTGATGCAATAGCCTATGCAAATTTGGCGATAAAATTATGTTAGTCTATTGTTAGAATTACGTTACAATTTTCTATGCTATTTTAATAAAAAAAAAATGGTTTTCTCTGTGTTAAAATGTCATTTAAATTGAATTATAATTAGAAACTAGGCTATAACGTGAAGATTGCGTATCAATTGTGTTACATTAGCATTGGACTTGCACAAATTCTTGTTGCATTCGTTCATCGCATATTTTGAATACGGGGAAGAGTTAATAATGTAAATATATGATATTTATTAATCTAATACTAGGTTCTAAAACCGTACGATGCGCGAGCTCTTAAAATTATAATTTTATTTTTATAGTTTTATCTAAACATAATGAATCATTATGACTTAATATAATTTAATGAATGTGTATTTAAACTTTTTTAAAGATTTAAATTTATTTATGATCAATAAGGTGGAGACAATTAACTATCATGAATTGATGTACTAAGAAAAAATTTATAGCATCATAAAAGAATATATTATATAAAACTACATTAATTTTGGAAAATGTGTAAAAGTTTGTGTATGTTTATTATGTAAACTTTAAAAATCAATTTTAAAAGCTCATATAATAAAAAATGTACGTAAATAAAAACCAAATACATAAAGAGATCGATGTTCTTTTATCCAAGCATTCCTTTAAAAATTGTGTATCATCTAGCTTAAAAACATATTGTTTAGAAATTATTTGAATATTATTTTTCAAGAATTTTCTAATGATATTCAATCCCCGTAAATTTTATTGGTATCGTTGAATAAAGTGACAATACACATGAATGTTAAATAAATTATACTATAATTAATAACAATATGAATTTTATATGAATTTTTAAAAGTCATATGACTTATCGTCAGTCATTTTAGGATTATAATTGTAATCACATTACTTTTCATACAAATTTATGGATAAAATGTTGGTTTGTCTGATTCCCCGTTACTTAAATCCCGAAGTCTTTCCTTAATTTTAACTGTGGCATTTTAGGCTTTTTCTTCAATTTTTCTGCAGAAGCCCATTTTTAAATCTATGAGCATTAACGCTTCCTCCTCTCTCTCTACAAACATAGTTTCCCTCTTCTTCTTCTCTACATACCTCTTTTTTATGTTTTGTGTTTTTCTCTCTCTTTTCATAGTTGACCCCCGTCACCGTTTCTTCTTTTGCATGCCATCGATATGTCTACCGTCGAGCTGGCCTCCATGCTTGTCGTCGTCGGGCTCTTCTCCTCTGCGCACGCCGATCTGCTCCCCTCCGCACGACCGAGCTGCTTCCCTTTGTGTCCGCTGCTACGTCCGTCGATCTGACCTCCGAGCTGGCCTCCATGTCTGCCGTCATTCTGCTCTCCTCTGCGCATGCCTTTGTTTCCGTCAGTCGCTGGTCCTCTGTTGTGCTACTTGTCGTGCATCTGTCTGCCGAGCAGATCTGTTCGCTAGTCTCCGTCGCCTCTTAGCCGGCCGCCGCACCGAAGAACGTCAGTGGCTTCAAAAATGACCATTTGTTAACCTAAACATCGAGATCATTGTATTGGAAACATGATTTGTGTTCGAAATCTACGAGCATGTCGTACCTATGGAAACTCAGCTAGGGAGGCAACTTGATCGGTGTCGAGTAGGAGATCGGACTTCAGGCGGATGATATTGGCAAAAGTGCGAGGCGGATGCCCTTAACCAAAATCGTGAGCATTAATGATAAAATCTTACCCTTTTAGAAATGAGAAATCGTTACTGTTTCAAATTTTGAAAGGAGTGGATATAATGACGGAAGAAATAGATATTGATATTCAGAAAGATCTTTTAACTTCCATCATATTTTAATGTTTTTTTTCATAAAAAACAAAAAAAAACGTTTAGTCATTTATAACCGACGGATAAGACTTTTCCATAATCTTTATGATCTATAATTAACTTAAAGTTTATAATTAACCTTAAAATAAATTAAAAAATTAAAAAAGAATTTTTTAATGACATGAAACAACCGAAACATATTAAATAAATTTTAATATTAAAATGAAATATTTAATTAAAAATAAAAAAATAAATTTAGTTTAAATATTATGAAATTAATGCATACGAATATTAAAAGCATTTAACAATATTATTATTAATATTATTAATAATATAGTATGTATGTTTATATTATTTTAGAAGAATCTTATACATTAAAATTTTAAATAAAATTTTAGATATTTGGCTTTCTAAAAATTATATTTATATAAATTTCTAAAATATCTAATTATAAGTATAATAATGATTTAGTATTCATAATGATAATACAATCCTAATATATTTAATTCTAAATATATTTATATCATTATCGACGAAAATGCATATTTTATTTCAACAATGCATATTATGATCGATTTTTATGGGTTTAACTTAATAAAAGATTATAAAAATGTGAAAAAAAATTAATTATGTGACTATTTATAATACTTTGAGAATAATGTCAATTTATAAATTATTATATTTTTAAGATTAATAATTACAATAAAAGTGTATGTTATGTAAAAAATATAATTATAACAATAATTATAACAAAAATTAAACTAATAATTATAACAAAATTAAAGGATTATAAAAATGTGGAAAATTAAATAAATATGTGACCACTTTTAATACTCCCAAAAATAATGTAATATTAATTACAAAATATTTTCTTTCAATAATATTAATATACATATAATTTTTAATTATATATAAAAATATAAATTTATATCAATTTAAACTAATAATTAAAATAAAATTAAATAATTATAATAATTATAAAATATTTTATTTTTAACAATTAAGAATTAAAAAAGTGTATGTTATGTAAAACAATAATCATATATATAATAAGGATGTTTTTTTCTCTCTGCTCGTGAAGCCACATCACCATGGGAGAGAAATTTTATTCTTAGTTTTTTAGTGGTTATTTAATTTTATAAATCAACTCTAATCATATTATAAATATTAGTTTTTTTGGTGATTATTTAATTTCGATTCTTGATTTGGTTCAATATCAAAATACAGATTTATATAAATATGATATGATTTTATTCAATTTTTTATTATAAATAAGAAATTAACTCTAGTCAAGACTTTGCAACTTAATTATTTTTTATATTTTCAATTATTTTCAAATTTTATTTAATTTTTTTATATTTGTAAAAAAATTTAATTTGATTAATTCAAAAAGTAATTATAATTTATTTTTAAAAATTGTAAACAATTTTCTATTTTATTAATTTAAATAGAGGTTTTTCTCTCTCTTAGTCACCAAGAGAGAGAAAAATCTATATTTAAATCTAATTTAGATATAATCTTAATAGTAATAAAATAGAAGGTGACAATATATTTTATTGTTATTGTTATTATTTTCATTATAAAAAAATGTTTACAAACTTTTTAAAAATAGATTATAATTTCCTGAATTAATCAAATTAAATTTTTTGAAAAATATTAAAAAATTAAATAAAATTTGAAGAAAAATGAAAATATTAAAAATAATTAAATTGAAAGGTCTTCGTTTGAGGTAATTTATTTGTTATAATAAACAAAAATAAAAATAAAAATTGAATAAAATCATAATATATCAATATGTATGTGGATATAGAACCATATCAAGAATCAAAATAAAATAAAGACTCAAAATATTAATATTTAACTAAAAACACCAATACATTACACAAAATATAAATATAGGTTACAAAATATTTACACAATGTATAAAGACATATTGAACTGCATTAAAGTAAACATATATTTGGTTTCTATCTTTGCATTTTTAAAATTCTACTTATAAAAATATTACATACACCAACCTCAAAAACCTAAAAGTTTTCAAAGACATAGAATCTGATTTGTTCTGTTGGGTGTTTTTTTTCTTGCACTGGGCAGCTAAACATGGGGGACAAACAATTGGAACAATCCATGTGAAATAAGGTTGTGACAATCATATATATAAAAGACAGATTTTTTCCTCTCCTCTGGTGCTACCACGTCAGTAGAGGGAATAAAAAATCCCTCTTTTCTCTCCTTCAATATACGCTGAATATGAAATATTAAGAGTCCAAATTACAAAGCCTTTTTGTCTCCTTGCCCTCCAAATCCAATCTACTTCTTAATGGTGGGAGGAGAGATGAAGGGTGGCGGGGAAAAGACGGACATAGGCAACATTGCGGCGGAGAATGTCAGAGAAACGGCGGAGGGGATGGTGAACTGGAAGAACACGAGGTAAAAGGCGGAGATATTGTCGTATCCTTCGTACGAGTAGTTTTGTCCACTCACGTGGCGTATCTGAGGATAGTGAAGCTGGTGGATCAGCTGCTGAGGATCGACACACAGCTCGCGCAGTCACAACACGTCGTTGCTAAGTACTCGACCTTAGGAGCTATTGAGGGACTCGTCGGAGACGACAAGGAACTTGATCAGTTCATGGTACCCTCTCTATTTTTTCCCTTTTTCTTTTTAGATTCAGGTCAATCATTTCTTCTATGTCAGAAAATTAATGATCCGGAATTCGAAACTACGGCTGCTTTACGAATTGGGTTCTGTCATGTCTGATGTCTGGCTTCATATTTTTTTTTTCAGTTCTCTGTTGTGTCTGCGTAACATAAGATTTTTTTATTTCAATGAAGACAAATATGAGATGAGGATTGGTACTTTGACTGTGCATGCCACTTCACCGACACCTGGATGTCGATTGGTCCCTCCAAACAAATTTTATAAAAATTGGTTAGCATAGAATTCAATTCCATTTTATGGAATATAATATGTTAAGATCTTGATATTATATTCTTCGTCTCATATAGAACTTCCTCGTAGTCAAGAACTGTTTTGGTCCCATGATGCGTGTATTTCCTTAGAGCATTGTTATGTTTGTTTGTCTGTTTATGGGTTTGTTGTAGTTTTTGATCGAGATTTTTCTGACCTTTTTTCATAAATTTATAATTACGCAGACGCATTATGTATTGTTAATGTGTTCTTTCAAAGAAGAACTACAACAACATGTTTGTGTGCATGCAATGGAAGCCATCATGGCTTGTTGGGAGATTTAGCAGTCTCTTCAAAGCTTAACAGGTGACATTTCCTCACACTTTGTTATAGAATTTAATTCCTTTGAAGTGTCAAATGATCCAAGACTTGCAGAGTTACCTTCATGGGTTCAGTGAGTTTTTCGCATCGATCGTATGGTTTTCCATTACAATGACATTAAACTTTGGTTAGTGGAGCAGGAGTATCACATGAGAAGGCACAGGAGCTACAATGTCGGACGATGAAGATGAACAAGTAAAGAGTGATGCTAATATGTTCGATGGAAGTTTAGATGGCTTAGGGTTTGGTCCGAAAAGTCCGACAAGAACTCAAATATGAACTCAAGCAGGTAAGAACAATACCACCATCATGCATTCAAAGTTCTATAACCAAAAGTATCTGTTTAATGATATGTCACAATATCACCACCAAAACTCTTAACTACTTGCAAGTTTTGTTTTACATTTAGAGATCTAACAATGTATTGTTAAAAAATAAATGATAATGTTACAAAGAAAAGATCGTAGACAGAAGAGAGGAGATACTGAGGAAGAGAAGAGTCGGGAAACTATCGGGAGACACAACCTCTATTCTCTAATCATGGTGGCAATCTCATTCTATGTGGCCCTATTCCAGTGTGAGGTACTTCTCAGCCCTTCAATCATTTCAATTCTAACTTCAAATTCAGTTAATAATTTTCTTGTAAGAAGTTGAAAGGGTAGTTTGCCCACATGAAAAAGATTGGTTAGTATAAATGCGTATATATTAATTTATAATCTCATAGAAAGTGAATAATATTAAAATGTGGGAAGAAGAGAATAATGTAGGTTTGGTTATGAAATATTGTGGGTTTGGGTTCGAGTCCATAAGATTATTAAATGTCAACAAATTTGGCCTTGGACTTTAAGACTTCGATTGTTTGATGGTTTTTGTTTTTATTTCAAATGGAATAAGTTTAAGACTTTGTCTCAAGTATAAATCCCGTCAACAAATCGTCCAATCTTTTGACATTTAAATTATATAATCAAGTCCACTATTCACAACTTTAAGCCCACACTCTTTCTTCTATCCACATTTTCATTTTATTACTTTCGACAATTTGTCATATGTTATGCATTTATGACAACCAACCTTTTCTCTATCGGGTCTTTATATTCCTTGCTAAACTCTTCAAAAAAAAATTCAACTTCTTACAGATATTTACATGTGAACTGATCAAGTTCAATAATAATATAAAGAGTTCCACATGAAAAATATTTGTTATCACATATATATATACTATAAAATTACAATAGGGTATTGTGGGTTTGAGCCCATGTAAAAAAATTTGGACTTGGGCATTAGGGCCTTGGATATTCATTGTTTGATGGGCTATGTGTCAAAAATACATTTTAAATTGATTAAGTTCAAGAGTGTCTCTTGGGGATACATTCTCCAAAGACCATCTACTAATAGAAGTTCGAGGTTCAATTTTTTACATTTAGTTATAGCGTGAGGTCAAACTCAATGCCACAATATTTCATAACCCAATCTTGCATACTTATCTTCTATCCCTGTTTTCATTTCATTCCGTTTCCACAATTGTATAATGTATATGGATTTAAAATTATTGTCTTTTAGACGAACTAGATCGAGTAAAATTTTGTCTTTCAGATTTGTGTGATGTTCATAGTGAAGATTTTTTGTATTGTTTGGCAGGAGGACGATAAGGCGAGGTTGGTATAGGAGACAGGCTTGCAGCTGAAACATATAAACAATTGGTTCATCAATCAGAGAAAGAGGAATTGGCACATAAATCCTTCTTCTTTCACTGTCTTGTAAAACAAACACAAAAGGTATTTCACACGCCACATGCACAATGATGATCGTACGTATTTTTTTGTCTCAAATCACAATGAATGATAATCGTACGTATTTTCTTTTTCTCGAAACATAATGATGATAATCGTACATATTTTCTTTGTCTCAAAACATAGTGAATGATATACGTACTTATTTTCTTTGTCTCAAAATCCAATCTACTTCTTAATGTTCGTCTTAATGTTGTTTGTGAACTAATGAGTAATAAGGAGAAACCTCTTAATGTTGGCTCAAGTCATGGTGATATCTTTCCTCTTTCATGAGGTACCTTTTTTCTTATTTTAACATTTTTTCATCATAAACGCAATAACATGTTGCCTCCTAATATTGTCTGTAAAGTGATGAGTAATGAAGAGAAGCCTGTTAATGTTGACTCAAACCATGGTGATATCTTTCCTATTTCAAATCAAGTGCCTTTTACTTATGCTTACATTTTTTTCATCATAACCACAAGAACACACATATGTGTTAATTTGATTAATCTCTGATCCAAAATATATTTGGATGATCTTTTATCTGGTTTCTTTTGAAAACATTAATTATCTACTAAGAACTTAAGATTCAAATAAGATATGTCTAATGGTTCATAGTTTTTTCCTTTCTATATAAGATATGTCTAATGGTTCATAAACCTTTTTGCATGTATGGAAAGATCCGCCCGATTTTGATTACACATACAGGAGGAAGTCCAAAGTGACAGTTGAATATGATAGTTTATTAGGTTATTTTCGTGTTGATGCTAAACGTAAATGATCACGAATTTTTGCTAATAAACAAATATACTTTTTTAGAATCATTAACTTCAGTTTTGTGCCTATTACTTGATTCATTACAGCCCAATGATTCCCAAATAATCCATTGCAAAAGCCCATCAAGCTTCAATCCTTTTGGAAACAAGCAAGTTTATGTGTTTGATCATGGTTTCCAGCTATCCTTCATAGAAATGTAAGCACTCAAAACCCATGAAACCATATACAACTCCATTATGTAATGTGATGTTGATGTTAGAAAGGATCTCTATGGTAGCATTTGCTCAATGGTGGATCCCCAATGTTCCCATGCATAGCTGATCGTATGAGCTAAGAGATCACAGCTCTTGCACCCAACATCATGAAGATTAAGGTGCATGCACCACCAGAGATAAAAGACAGTGTTTAGATAGGAGGTCCAATCCTCGCATCCTTCCAACAAGTAAAAACTGATTTAACCATTTTCTTTCATAATCATAATATCAACTTTTTGCATTGGACATCAATGTTGTTTCTCTTATCAAATGTGAATCCCAAAGGGTGAGGACGATGAGTTTGGTCCAACAAAAGTTTACAGGAAGTGTTTCTACGTTCATAAGAGTCTTATGTAACCTTGAACAATTATTTGTGGTTTTAAGTGCTTCTACTTCATCACTATGTTGGTTAGTAGCTCGAGAGTGAAACCATTTGAAAGACCTTCTCTCTATGTGTAAATATCAAACTCAAGACCTTAGTCACTTCTAAAAGAATAAAACCGATACTATGCTTTTATAACACCTTATCCCGGAATAACCTTGGGACTAGGAGTGTCAAGCATCACCCATAAGAGGTGGCTATAGATGTCATCGCTCAAACACAAGTACAGATAAAATAAATAATTTTATTTCAAATTGTGAATGGTTCGAACCATGTAGCATAAGAAAATGTATAAAATCATAATCAAACCAAATACAAAATGAATAATAAAGTTTACCTAAAGAAAATCAAGAAATTCAAACATAAGTTAGTTTTAGATATTCAAAAAATATATTCATACCTCAATGATTATTTTTAAATCATGTTATAAATTAAATTTAGTCCTAAAAAATTATGCAGGTACAAACAAGAAAAAAATCATGGAAAAACTCCATTCCAAATCATGCAATCACTACCTCCAAGAGATTACGTTTTAAATTTTCAATAATATTATGAACAAATGTCAATTTTAGTTTACATTACATCTTATAAATCTATTGTTTAAACTTTTACATTAAAAATTAGAATCTGTGCGTTTGTATTGACTGATACATATATCAAACATAACAATTAAATTAATCAATTATGTATAACGTTTAAAAAACATACAATGTAATTATCAAAAAATCGTGCAACGCGCGGGTATCATCTAGTTATAACAATAATGATAACAAAATTAGTAAAATTTATTCTCTCTCCAACCTTTAATGTTTTTTATCCAACATTTTTCCATTATTTTTTCATCTCATTAAATTTAATAATTAAATTAGTGATTATGACCACATAGAAAAAGTTATATACAATTTAAAAATTAAATATATTTATTCTTCAAACCATAAAAATTACGAATTGCATATAACTTTTTCTATGTGATCATAATCACTAATTAAAAACACTTCTACTATAATAAAATCTATTAGAAACACCACAAACCTCCTTTTACAAGAACTTTTATATATATAATTTACCTTAATTTAATAACACTTCATTCCAAATTTCTCTAATTTTTTCGATTAATGTTCTTTGACAAAGGACTAGATTTCTACTATAATAAAATCTATTAGAAAATGTTGATGTTTAATAAGCCATAAGATCATTTTTGTTCATAACAACAGTTTTCCAAAGAAAACTTGCTAATACTTTGTATTCCTTCAAATTCATCTAATAAAATTAGAATGATACCGAAAATATTAAACTATCTTCTTCATAGAGATAAATTCCTTTGGGACAGTTCAATTGATAAATGCCATTCAGAATGAACAATTTTGTATGGTTAACTCGATTAGATAGACATATATTTGATTGAAATAAAAAAAAAAAGTCTATACCATTATTTAAAAGGAAGATTACAGGATCAGTCCTGAAATTACCCAAATTTTATGCTTTTCAAAAAAAAAACCTTGCTAATATTTTAATAGCAAATATAATGGTCTTATTATTATTTTGTTTTGGGTGTAAACATGGCATTATTAGGTCAAAACATGTAATATATTGATCAACATGACGAAACATTCATCTTGGTCATATCCCACGGGTCAAATCAGTCAATGCCCGAAATAAGAAAGGACAAAGCAATATAGACAAAGCTGGTCAATCTATATATAGTGTGTATACTCATTGATAATTGCAAATGAACCAAGATTTAATTATATACACAACATATGTGTGTGTCTACTCAGTGATAAATATATATATATATCTTTCGTCACTTTTTATGATTTTTTCGGTTACAACAATCTTTAATATATATATATGATAATCTTTCGTCACTTTTTATTTATCATTTCATATTTGAGTTGTTATCTACTCAATATCTCCTAGTGTTATACATTTTTATAGAAGAACAATCATAACTAAGGATGGATATATAATTGATATCTGAAACTTTTAAGATATTTCTGATTCGTTTTACTTCATTTGTATATATAAAAATTATATATATATATATAACTGCAAAATTGATTGGATTTTACAAATTAGCCCAAATGGGCTCATTTTACACTGGAATTGGATGAAATAGTTGAGTGATTAAAAAAAAAAATAGATTTGAAAATTTTGATTAAAGTGGTTTTAGCCCACTTTAAGTGGCCAAGTTTGTGCATCTAATGTAATTTTCTTCACGCGAATATGCTGGTCGGTTCTACATCCATACATCAACCACAACTAGGTGAAGTGTATACATATTGAATCATTAAACTAGTCCTAGATTTGCATTGCATTTATCACGGAGTATACACACATATGTTGTGTATATAATTAAATCTTGGTTCATTTGTTGTTCATAAAATATTCAAAAATAAATATTATAGGCCTTTATATATGTGTTTGTGTGAATTTTAGATTTTTGTCTTAAAAATTATAGGAATTAAAATAGTCTTAATTTTAAAATTTATTGGAGTTGAAAAGTGAGACAAAATTTTGTGGTAAGGTTTTTTTTCATTTAATTTGCTAACTAAATCTATTATAATAATTTAACCTATTTAAACAATTAAAAATTACATCCCATTTAAATTTAGATTATGGATTAAAATATAATCTAACGACAGCTCTAATTCATCCTTTTAGAATAATTAGAGGTTTTATATATTTGTCCAAAATTTTTATATCCATTCCAACCTTAAAATAATTTAAATTTGAGGAAATAAAGAATTTGAAGAAGTAAAACTAAAATTTAGTTAAATAAATAAAATTTCTAATTTATAAAATCTAAAATGGGAGATGAAGATTGGTTTCAAATATCATAAAAAGTCCAACTAAAATGGGCTTCAAGTTGAGCCCAATAAAAGCCTAACTTCTAAAAAACATCCAAGTATTTTGTTCCACCATGCAAAAAAATCTTCGTGTAAATTTATTTATGGAGATAGGAGATTATGCTTTAATTAAATCAGTCATCATGGTTATGCCGATATATATACCATGTCATGCTTCAAACGTCCACGAATATTATGTCGTAAAATTTGAGCAGTTATGACTAAATATTGGTGGCATTCTAGGTCGTCGGGAAAAGGTATCCAATGATGGCATGGGAAAAGTTGTGTATTCCGAAAGGGAGGGTTGAAGTTCAAAGATAAAGAACAGTTCAACAATTCAACAACGCCTTTCTTGTTAAACAAGTGTGGAAAATAATCGAAAATCTTTTTTTTCTATTTTGTCCAATATATTAAAAAAGCAAGTGTTTTCGTTTTTATTCGATAATAGAGACAACAATTGGTTATAATACTTATTTTGTATAAATAAATTTGATTTCAGATCGAAAAATTTTAAGAAAATGAATCATTAGAACAATTGGATTAGGAATGGATATTCTAGTATGGAGAGACCACGGATATCAGATTTGCCTCCACGATCGAGATTAGGACAAAGGAGATGGAAATGCCCAAATTTACGTATTTTGGCTATATGGGATGATGTTAGTCAAGAGTTGAAGAGTGGAGTGATTAGAACTCTTCTAAATCCAAGTGATAAAAAATCATTAAACTAGGGTTATGTTTATCCGAGCACAAACACGATAGAAGAGTTGACATGAAAGCAAAAAGTACCTTCAAGATCAGAAATTTTATTTGGAAAGCTTTCAATAATTTTTTGGCGACGTCTTCCGTAAAAAATTGATGGATTCTTCGATTTGTCTTGTTTGCAAATTCGAAATAGAATCACTAAATCACGTGTTATTTACATTTTTTTTGCAGTATGACAAGTTTGTCTTGCATCCCCAATCTCCATTCTTATGGAGGTATTTCCTTCTCAATCTATATTTCATAACATATGTTATTTGTTTAAAGTAGCAAAGAAAGGGATTCACAATTTGTTGCATAGTAGTCCGTCTTTTTTCTTGGTTTATGTGGATACTTTGGAAAACTAGGAACCTTTTGGTGTATAGTGGAAAAAATTTTGACATTCAGCATACCGTAAAGACGACTCAAGAAGACTGTTCAGAATAGAAAGATGCAACCATGAAAAAATTATCTACCATAGAAGAAGATACCTACGTAATCCTAAAAAACCTAAATCCTAATAGTAAGGTATGTATGAAGTCTCTGATAGGGATGATAAAATGCAATGTGAATGGATTTTGGATTGAGGATGGATTGTGGTTGAGTTGTGGTTGGATTCTACGAAATTTGGAAGAGGTTGGAATAAGGTTGGGAATGGAGTTAATGCCCTATCTTAAAACGATGATACACAATGAATTGAAGGTCATACTACATGCACTACGTATCGTCGTGGAGATGAAATATGCGACTATGATATTTGAAATAGATTGTAAGGATATTGACAATGCTCTAAAGATATCATTAGATTGACCTCGCTTTGCACCATCAATTTCTTCAATTCTATAATTGTTACAAGCATTTAAAAAATGGAGAGTAATAGTTACACGAAGAGTTGCAAATAAGATGTACGAACATTAGGGGTGGCCAATCCGGATTTCGGTTCGGGTTACTCGGGTTTCGGTTTGGGTTTGGGTTCGGATTCCTCGGGTTTTGAAAATTTGGACCCGAATGTTTTCGGTCCGGGATCGGTTCGAGTTCAGGTTGTTCGGGTTCAAAAGCATTGGACCCGAAAGAATCCAAATTACATTTGGATATTTGGGTCTTCAGTAGTTCGGGTTATTCGGGTTGTTCAAGTTATTTGGATTCAAATTTTTCAGGTGTTATACATAATTTGGGTTATTCGGTTTTAGAATTCTTTAGATAATTCGTTTTTAATATAAAACAAAAATAAAAATATTAAATATAACATATATATAAGAAAATATACCAGTATTGTTTAGTGTTTATATATTTTAAAATATTTTAAATTATATTTTTTATTTTTATTTTTTAAATTGGGTTGTTCGGGTTTCTCGGGTTTTACCCGAACCAGATCGATCCGAACAGTTCTGAAATTTGTATTCATACCGATTCTTAGAATAATTCATATTCCAAATGATTGGAATTGTTTGGATCTGTCTGATTCGGGTCGATCCGAGTACCCGGATCAGCACCCCTAGCCAACACTATTGGGGATAAAGAATATTATCTATTTAAAAGATAGTAATCAATTGCTTTTGTTATGATATTTCAGAATTGGTTAAACGAGGTATTACATTACATATGTGTATAAAGGTTTATTAAGCAAGGGGAAGGATTGTTGGTTTAAGAATATGGAAAATAGATTTGTAGTTTTTTTCAATTGGTTGTATTAAAATCTATTGATCTAATGTTATTATCATTAGAAGTTTGATTTTTTAAATAAATGCATTATTAGCAAATTAATTACAACATGCAGTGTGAGGCAAACCGACATATTGTATAATATATTATATCATTATTTTAGGGTCTAGATTTAGTTAAAATAATTTGTTTGTCTTCTCCTAAACATAAAAAAAATATTTTAATTGATATCATTTCTCATATGTAAAATACAAGAGCACTCAAACTTAGTTATAAATTCAAGAAATATTATATCTTATTAGTATACATCAGCAAACATTGTCCAAGATGGGGTCCACGAGCATTCATCATCGGAAACAGTGTACTCTGCAAAACAGTCTTTTTTTCTCAATTTTCATCTCTTCAAGAATAGCGCCAACATTTTAAATCAGGAACAAGATTCTCATTCACTCAACCGTGCACCAAATAGTCGGGATGAAGAGAGGATCATGGCACTTGTAATGGTCCTGGAGAGAGAAGCTCACTTGCTAGCTTGCAGATAGAGGAATCAATTGCATTGCTAGAAATGTTTTTTCTAAAAAATGTTATGTAATTCTCAACAAATTGTAACGAATTTTGCTATAAGATTCCATTTGTTCCCTTTATCTTTATGTATAAAAGTGACGACATCCATTGTGTAAAATCATTGAGAATGAAATGAAAATCAATTCCTTTAGTTTAAAATTTATTTGTCTTTTACAAAGTGATCATGGTATCATAGCCTTTTATCGAGATGATTTCCAATACATGTCAATATATCAAACATCATTACTATTCGTCTTTCGATGATAACTATTTGTTGTGGAAATCATATATTGATTCTCTTCTCAAAATCCAAATCCGATTGGGTTTTATTGATGGCCCTCTTTAAAAAATAGCCTTACTCTCACGTTGCAACAAGGAGATGTTAAGATTGTTTTTCCAAATCCTCAATACACAAATTGTGTTACAAGAGTGATCATCTCGACAAGTCTTGGATTTGTGGCACCCTAACTAAGGTCTTTGGCTTGGTGATTGGTGTTAAGATTACCATTTCAATGAGTTTTATGTATTACGTGAGCTTGATTTACTAGTTTCTTTGCAAACCTAACAAAGATAACATGATTATGAGTGAATATCTCAATGAATTTGATTTATGATGGGTTAAGCTCCATTGGAAAATCAATTTCATCATATGCCTTTAACATTCAAATGGGGAATTATTGTTCTTTTAGACAAGGGAATCAGGTTTACAATAGGGGTTTCTCTCGTTCAAACTCTTTCAGAGACCAATATGGATATAACTCTAGAAGTAGAGGTTTTCAGCAAAATACCTTCTCCAACTCTTAACTCCCAAGACCAAACCCCAGAGTTTCAAAACTCCACCATCAATCTGCCAAATATATGGTAAAACTGGTCATAATACTCTTTGTTGTTGGCATAGGTTTAAAAACTCTTTCTAGACTACTGAAACCCTCAAACACTAGTTACTTTTTACATCTATGATCCCAACTCCAATGAATGGATTGTTGTTTCTATAGCATCATCACATGTCACCAACTCCACTCAGAACCTACAAAACTTTCAACCTTGTAGTGGAAATGTTAATGTTATGGTTGAGATGAAAATTCTTTGCATATTACTCATATTGGTTCTACAATTGTGGTGACTCAATTAGGAACTCTTGCTCTAAATAATGTTCTTAGTGTATATTCTATACATAAGCCTTTTCTCTTAGTATCTCACCTTACATTAAATATCTTTGTGGTTTCATCTTTAATTCTAGTGGTGTAGCTATTTAGGATCTCACGTTACATCTATGTATATTCTCCTTTATGTAAATGCCATTATGCTCACTGGAAATTCCTCCTAATTATTGTCTACTCTTGTTGATAATCTTGGTTTTATGTTTTTTTACGAAGAATTTTGGGCAGCTACACTATTTTTTGGGGGTGCAGGCTCAATTTCATAGCTTTTTTTGTGTCTATGTCGAGAACAATATGAACAACATTTGTTGGTTCGAGCATCCATGTTGGAATGTAAGTCTCTTCCAACCCCCTGCCTCTTAAACAACATTTCTAATCCTACTTAGTTCAAAAGCTTAGTTAAGATATTAAACACATCTAGATTTGGATTTTTACTGTGAATCAAAATTTTCATTGAGAAAAAAAACAAATTAAATACCCTGCATTTTTAGATTTTGATTTTTTACTTTCATATATGGATTTTGATGGTGATGATCTATCTCCATTAGGGTAGAGCAAAGTTGTTGAAGGCTCGCGAATGAACATGAGTATTTCAAAACTCGTCACAAACAAATCAAACCAATAAAAGAATGGGCATGTGTGTAGCCCATCAACTGCAAGGTCGAAGAAAAAAGCAAATTAGCGGAAGCCCAATACGGAGAAACCAAATCTTAAGAAAAACAAAACCCAAATCAAGAATAGACGGTCCATGCCCAAAAAATGCAAGCCTAGCTGAAGACCAACCATCCTGAAATAGTAGAAATTCATCAGTAACCACTACAAAAAAACAGGCGCTTTCCAACGGACATATCCGTTGGAAAACGCCCAAAATCCGTTGGAAACAGCCGTTTCCAATGGACACCAACGGATTTCCGTCCGTTGCGAAAAGTTCGTTGCAAATGATGATCCGTTGCAATTCGTGACGACGTTCCAACGGATAATATCCGTTACAAATTTGCAACGGAATGGCAACGGAAAACGCCGTTGGAAAAACAGTAACGAACGACCGTTGGAAAAGGTTGTGACGGATGACCGTTGCAATTATTCAACGGACGGCCGTTGGAAAGCAACGGCTGTCCGTTGCAAAATTAGGTGGGGAAAATCATTTTTGCAACGGACATCCGTTGCCATGTGCGCGGGAACTGGCAACGAACGGCCGTTGCAAACTGGCGGAAAAGATTTGGCGCGAAAACATTTTCAACGGAATCCCATTGGAAATGCCAACGGATGTCCGTTGCAAACTGGTGGGAAACGATTTGGCGGGAAACCCAGTGCAACGGATGACCGTTACCAGTTCCAACGGATGCCCGTTGGAACTTTTGAAAAAAAAATAAAAAAAGTTTAAAACTAAAATGTTTTTAATAAAAATATTAAAATTATATTACAAAACACCAAAATTAAAACTATTTCATATTACATATTGTTTAGGTCGGTTGCATCATTATCATCCCCACCATCACCACCACCACCACCTCGAGACGGAGTTGCATCCGAATCGAGCCCCGGTTCTTGCTGCGGTGTTGATCCCCTCACCTGGCCCGACAACAACTCAATGACGCTCTCCAAATGTTGTATCTTCACTGATTGTTGCGCCGTTTCAGCTCGTTGTTCTCGAAGTTGTGCTTCGAGTTCTTCGATCCGCCGTTGTTGGGAAAAACTCTCTTGGACCGATGGAGGTACCGACGTTACGTCTTCGAGGATGTCCTTTTGAAGCGCTCCGAGACCGTACAGGCGTCCCTTATACGGTTTCACCGACTGCAAAAAAAATAAACGTAACGTTAGAATTTAACATATTATATTAATAATTTAGAAACAAAATAATAAATTATTACCTCTAAATAGATTTGGTCCTTTTGTAAAGGACTGAGGTCGTCGGGGCTTGAACCGCAAGCCTGAGATTGCTGTGTGATCTTCTCCATCACAGCTCTCACGGTTCGGGCCGCTCGAGGATCGACGAGTTCCGGTTCGTCGGCATCTTCCCCGACAACCGACTTCTTCTTTGCGTGGGTTTCTAATACCACTTCAAGAAGAGTCGGTTCTCTTCCCATCCGTTGCGTCTACAATATAAAATTTTTTTGTTAAATAAATATGTAAATAAATAAAAAATCTAAATAATTTAAAATGTACCAATTCTTTTTTTTTCGTGAAAGATTTTGATCCCGAAGTATGGCGATGGGGACCATCTCCGGGAACCTTCTCACCGTAGCGATTTTGTTTAGCCTTCTCGCTCTTGGCCTTGAATGATGCGGACTCCCAATGCTCAATCAATTTGTTGAAGACCGTTTCGGTTGCCCATTTCGGTCTGCTGTTGTTGGCGTAGTAGTTCCGCTTTGCACCATTCATCATGATGCGCATCCAAATCTGCATGTCGCGCACCCATGCGGTGAAGATGCGCATTGTATGAATTCGGCGCCATCTGTATGAACGCTGCAAACAAAGTTATATTATTAGTAGTTTTCAAATATATATATGTAATTATAAAATTGAAATATAATTAAAAAAACTTACCACAAAAGTGCGCCACCATCGCTGGCGCACAAATATATATGTGTGTCTTAACACATCATCCTCATCAAACCTGCATAGAAAAATACAAATTTAGATAATATTTACGAAATTTAAATAAAATTCATAACAATTATATTTATAATTACCATAACGTTCCAGGAGAACGTTCGGGATCGATGATCGGAAGGGTTGGACGCCCATCGAAATCATCGATCAACGCATCGATGTCAACCATATCGTCCTCGTCAACAAATATCAGTGGTGCCGATACTGGAGACGGAGGACGATATGGTGGTGGTGGCGGCGGGGGAGGCGTTCCCGCGGAACCGGCCAACATCCCCCCCATTCCCATAAATCGTCTAGGCCTCATTTTTGTAAGGTTTTGTAGTGTTTTAGAATTCTGGATTTGTTTGGTGTTGAAATAAGAAAAAATCCGTCGCAACATATATATATCGGATTTTCCAACGGTCAGCCGTTAGAAATTGTAACGGATGGCCGTTGGAAAATACGTCATCGCAACGGAATGATTAAATTGACGTGACGTTTCGGATTTCCAACGAGCATCCGTTAGAAATTGCAACGGATGACCTTTGGAAATTCGCATTCCCGATGCGACGGACGGCTAAATGGCGGCTCGTCTGCCTTTCCAACGGTCGTCCGTTGCACTTTCTAACGGACAGTCGTTGGAAACCTGAAAAACGGTTGGGAAAAGCTGCAAATTCTGCAGTCATCATTACGTTTCTA
>CM071872.1:8773751-8793880 GCA_036759665.1 Gynandropsis gynandra | reverse complement strand
AACCATATATATAGTTAAATTTTCAACGGTCATCCGTTGGCATGTGTAACGGATGCCCGTTGCAATATCTCACGAATTTATTTCGACGGTTGAACCTCGAAATTAACAATATCAACGGTCATCCGTTACAAAAAGTAACGGATTACCGTTACCAATGTCAATGGAAGACCGTCAGAATATTTTCCCCGGATTCTAACGGTCTTCCAACGGATACGGCCAACGGATATTATCCGTTACAATCCGTCGCTAATTGTCACCGGATTTGTAACGGATTTGGCAACGGCATTATTCCGTTGAAATCCGTTACAAATTCCAACGGATTGCAACGGATATGCTCCCGTTGAAAGCATTAACATATCCGTTGCAATCCGTTGCTATTCGCTTCCAACGGACGGATCCGTTGTCCCGTCCGTTGGAAATAGCGTGTTTTTTTGTAGTGAACAATTATATGCAAATTTGATGGGCACAAGGACCTAATAACTTGATCAAAAAATGCTTTTATACTTTTGTAATACCTAAAATTAGTAAGCTAGCCTATGAACAACATTTTAAATATTTTCCAATAAAGAAAATGATATGAATAACAATATTATTGTGATGAATCTATATTATTAATGAAAACGAGGGAGAGTGAGGCGTATCACTTTAAAAAAGATATAGATTCTTTTTATTCCTCTTTACAACCTTTAACGATTCATCAAAATTTTCAATCATTTTTTTGTTTGCACTATACATGCCAGGAATAATCTAAGTTGTATGAGAAATTTATCTATGCTTATGAACTCCTTAAACGGTTCAAGGAGCTTTGTAAGGAGCTTGCGGGCGTCGATCGAAAACCACGATAGACACTTGAAATCACCTCGATAGATTTTTTGATACATGTTGACAAGGTTTTCATCCCGATATGGCGAATACCATGTCAGGAGCATGAAGAGGATATATGACATCGCACAACCAAATATCTATCATTGCATCGTCACAACCTTTTTTCTGTTGATCTCTGGCGGCATGTAAGTTTAAAATTTAACGCCATCATAGATTTAAAATTATGAAATTAAATCCATATCAAATCTAGACTCAATATGAATTATATAACAAACAATTATAAATTATGAACTTACATAACTCCATGATTCTAATGCCAATATAACTTCTTGAAACAAAATTTGTTTATTTCTCCCTTTGCATAGCCACCAAAACCAAATGAGATACATGTTCAGAATAGTGAGAAGATAACTCTCATGGAGACGAGCACCATGAACAATGGTCTAGGGCATAAATGAAAGATTGCAAAAGCATGAGAGAAAGATGATGATTTTAGTGTGATCCCATAAATAAATGTAAAATTAATGGTGGTTGATGCCATGAACGAGTATTGTTGTGTCTGAGAGGAGGGCATCATGTGCAAGTGAAATAAACTTCATGTACCATTTGAAAGAAATGATGGTTTCATGGTCGTTGTTCATTAGCAATTCATGGTTTTACTAGGAGAACCTTGTTGAGATCCTACCCACACCATTGATAAACAATCACCAAAAAAATTATAAAGATATTAGTGATAAAGTGACTTACAGAGAGTTTAAAGAGGAAGAAATCTTCTTTTGTTTTTTATATCTCACGAAGAAGAACACCATAACAAAGGATTTTTTTTTCACTACCATTAATTTGTGAGTTTTCCATATTTCCACTCTTTGTGAATTATATAGGTATATAGTAAAACCCCATTAGACACTTGTAAAGCATAACAGATACAAAGGTCAGTAGAGTTTGTCGTTTTATACCCATAAAGGAATTATCGATAAATTTATAGGCAAATAGATTTTTTTATCGTATTGCGTGTTAAGATCGGGGAGATTGAACAAGATGTAGATGTCACTGCTCGTTCGGCGAATAGATGTAGTTATATTATTAGGATATAGTTGAGATGAAATGTATATCCTAATACCCTAACTAATCGTCGTATCGTGATAACACAAATAAAGAAAATGAAAGGAGGATCTCTTGAGTAGGACATCGGCGTATCGGTAGCCCGAGATACCCCACAATATCTGTTAGGAATGCATACGTAGAAAATATTAAGGTTTAATTGATGTATTACACTATGGTCCAGGGAATTAAGCGTACATGACATAATAGCATATGATAATTACGATCATTTAAACGACATATAACAATCATTTAAACGATAATTACGTAATATAAACCAGAGGCAAGGATAGTGAAACGATAGTTATCTAGTCTTTTATACTAGTAAAAGAAGAAATATAGAGAAATTATAAACGGTATTTATTTACTGTACTAGTCTAATAATGTAAAAACTGAAGAAAGTATAAGTGATATTCATTTAGTCATCTAGACTAATAATATAAAAGATATAAAGTATAAACAATACTTATTTAGTCCTCTATATTATTAATATAAAATTTGAGAGTAAGTCGGTTATTTAGTTCTCTAGACTAGTAACATAAAAGACAATGAGAAAATGAGAATGTAGATATGGATTGTGGCCCAAAGAGATGCTCATCTAAGTATTGGCCATCCTAATTACCTAATTGATATTGGGTATCTCGCGTAAAATCTCATTGGGTTACGTTTATTGTATTTATCCCTTTATAAGACTAACTTGAATGGCGGACCAAAGAAACTGTGTGGAATTCAATTTGGAGACTTGAGTTTATTTTAAATATTCAATTCATCAAAATTTTAAAATTATATACGTGTTTTTCTTTCTTAAGTTATTATAATGATAAGATTTCAAGTTTGTATTTATAAAGTATATTACAGAAATGTATTTCTTCATAAATTCGCGGCGTCTCCATCTTAGTAAAATGAGGTGATGATTGACACCTCGAGGCCAGTAGAAAATGGATTATGGTTAGAGTTTTATAACTACTAAAATAATTATAATTTTATAATTTTTTTATAAACTAATGAAAGTAATAATTGTGATATATTTGTTGCATATTTGGTAAACCCTTAGAATTTGGACAATAACCTATAAATTGTATAGATTAGATAAATATACATTAAAATATAGATAAACTCGGATTAAAATATATAATTGATGATTTAAACTCATGTATAACTTTCAAATTGGAGAAAACTATCCACCATTATCAACTATGAACTCTAAAATCTTATATCTCTCTTAAAAAACAAATTTTATTTCAAAATTTATTCTAATAACTCTTCACAATGAAAACTTTACTCTATCTACTTCAAGTAATAGACAGGCAAAACACTTATTTTGACATGAAGATTTGGTAATAAATTGTTATGTATAAGACATCATTAGGATAATATGATTCACCCACAAGCAAAATTAAATGTGATTTGAATGATGTTTTGACTATTAATCACATGATGATAACATTTTTAATGGAAGGCTTCTCTAGCCACACACAACACAACATTATATGGAGAAAACTTCATATGTGTTTAGATATAGTACGAGATAATATCAAGTGCAATGTTACCATCTTCCACGGGAGAGACGAAGAACTCATCCTCGTCGAATGTATCCAACATTCAGTGTCACATTCCACAGGCACAAGTTAAGGTAATGGAGAACAAATTTCACATCACTATCATCACTGTGAGACATAAAGCGATAAAAGCGTTTGCGAGAGATCACGATGAGATTTGGAAAATCTCTCGATCATGAAGTTACTATATATATTAATATAAATATTAAAGATGAAAAGTCATTAATATACCATATTAATGATTCTCTTTTCTATAAAATTAAATAATGATAGGAGCTTAGAGACTAGTTTTGTAAAAAGGTTTATGCATGGGTTAATAGGCATAAAATACATATTAAATGTCAAATATTATGAAAGTTCAAGTTTGTATACCAAAGATAAGAAAACTCGATCCAAATACCATATATTGCATCTATATTGGCTCTGTTAAGAATAACACCGCTTTAGGTTTTTGATTCATGATTCTAAAATTGAATATATAACGAAAAATCAGTTATGAAATCTATATAAGCAGAATTCTTAGAGAAAGTTTTTCCTCTAAAAGATAAAACCTCTCTAAAAAGAGTACATGGACATTTCGCACAAGATGTTGTAAGTTCTTTAACATTTCAACAAGAGATGTTAGATAATAAAACGAAACATGGAAAAATCGCCAAAGAAAATTCTTTAACATCCATTATGCACAACAATACAAGAAAATTGGTAGATTTGCCTCCAACCAGCAAAAAAATTGAGCATAAATGGATATTCAAAAGAAAATGAAATCAGAAGGCACTATACATAAATATGAAGCTCGATTAGTAGCCAAAGATTATCGTTAGAAAGAAAGAATAGATATATTTGACATATATTCACTAGTGTCAAAAATTACCTTAATCAACGCATTAATTTCGATAGCATCAATTCACATTTTGGAAATCCATAAAATGGATGTGAAAACTACATTTTCAAATGGTAAATTAGAAGAAAAAATCTATATGGATCAACTCGAAGGGTTCATTGAAAAAATCTACATGGTAAATTAGAAGAACATTTGTGAATTGATTAAATCTCTTTATGAACTTATACAAACGCCAAAAAAATGACATAAAAAATTGATAATACATTATTTATCAAATGATTTCAAAATAAACGAGTGTAACAAATGTGTATATACTAAAGAGTATAAAGATGCATATATCATTTTTTGTTTCTATATCAATTATATGTTTATTATGGGAACAAACAAAGAAGTCATAAAAATCTGACCAAAAAGATGTTATATTATTATTTTGATATGAAAGATATGAGTCTTGCAAACAATGTACTTGGAATTCAAAATTTACGAAGTTCGAATGTTACATTTTGACACAATGTCATTAAATTGAAAAGGTCCTTAAGAAATTAGGTGATAGCATATCTCCCTATGATCACCTTAAAATGATACAAGGTGATACTATATATCAACTAGTCGTATTTGGTATATTCTAGACTTAGCAAATATTCTCATAACTCTGAAAAAGAACATTGAAAGACACTAGTAAAAGTGTTGAGATATCTAAAACATATAATGAGTTATGGATTGCACCACACGAGATATTTACATGTGTTAAAAAGATATTGTGATGCAAATTGGATTTCAAATAATATAGATAGTATGCCCACAAGTGGATATATGTTTACATGTTTACATCTGACGTAGGCATGTCTTGGAAATTATCAAAATGAACCGTAACACCTAGATCAACAATGAGAATGGAATTTATAGCTTTAGATAGTCACTGAAGAAATAAAGCGGCTCAAAAATTTCTTGGAAGGAATAACATTATGGAAAAAACATATTATTTCAATTTTCATACATTGTGATAGTATGATTGCTCTTACAAGAGCCAAAAACCAAATTTACAATGGCAAATCAAGGTATATTAGGAGACGTCATAATGCAATATGTGACTTGCTCAAGAGTTGAATTACTTTCATCGACTATATAAAATGTAAAAACTTAGCGGATCCGTTTACCAAAGGTTTAACTAGCTGATTATGTATACAACCAATAGAATGAGTCATTATTTTGCGAAAATATAACCTAGCAACAATGGAGATCTCTTGGTATAGGTTCAATAGACAAACTAGTTGAGAAAGATTCAAGAAGTACTACACACTACCATAACTATTCATATGCTAAAATCAAGTGTGTTTCAATTGATGTTTTAAGGTGAATCTTTAATTTTTAATGATGCTAATATCTTTGAAAAGTGTGATGGAAACATGTTATCTCTCTTTAGCATCACCTATATGAGATTCATGTCGGATGACATCGATGATAACTAACATAGCTAAGTTATCTAGAAGTCTCATGGACGAATAATATGTTCAGGATCAAATGAACACGACCGTAAGAAACGAAATGTGTTGGTATAGTATATATAGTACTTGTTGTCTTATTTTACTGCGAAACGTAAGTAGTTCAAAACTTGATTTCACTATTTTACAAAGTAGATCTGACAAGTGTTCACTACGAAAGCTTCAAATCCATAAGACACATTCTCTGATGTTCACCACACTTATTCGTGTAGAAATAACTTATTTTCTATTAAAATGTGGGATATTCTTAGAAAAAATAGGGTATTGTTAGAATATAAACATGAAAGATGAATGAACATAGTCCTATATAGAAAATTGAAGAACCCTTAATACATTATATTGATGATTATCTTCTAACATGAATTAAATAATGATGTAAGGTTGGGTAGGGTTTTGCAACTAGGCTAATGGGCATAAAACACATATTAAATGTAAAAAATTGGTCTTGGATTTTTTGATAAATCTGAAATTATTTTTAAAATTTTGAGGTCAATTTTTTAATTTTCGGACATCAAATATTCTGAATGATCATACTTCAACCAAAATAAAATTCTAGAAGACTTGTCATGAAAAAAACAACAATCGAAATCATTCTCTAAAAACTTTTTTTTATTTTACAAAACAAAATATATAATTCAAAATAGGTTTGATAGAAATTATGTTTTAAGATTCTGTTTTGTTTTGTATATACTTTAATCTCGAAAAATATGTATTTATATATTAATATATCTTTAATTTTGTTTATAACATTTAGTATATTATATCGAAAGTTATTCTAACGTTGTCTGTTATACATTGTGACTAAATTTAAAGGTTTTGAATAAAAATTTACAAAAATTTATAATCATTTTTCAATTTAATTTTATAAAAATTATTTAATTAATTTTTTACATAGTAAATTTGTTTTTTATTCGTACTAATACATCCAAGTAACAGATTATTTTAAAACAATACTTTGAAATCATTTCTAAACGATAAATTTCTAAACGATATTTATGTTAGTAAATCAATTTTAAAATTCATATATTATTACAATGTATATAATATTGTAAAATAATAATAGAATATATAAATAAATAATCCATAAATTTTTAAAATAAATATGAAAAAAACCACTGGAAGAGGTTAAAAAGAAAAAGAAAATAATATATTAACATTTCGAAAGGTGTATGAGAGTTGAGAATTTAATAACATAAAGAGACGAATGTATTTATTTTAAATCTGTCGAAATTAACGATTTTTTATACTAAAACCTTCAATTTAGCAAACTAGAAAATGGAAAACACCAGTGGTAGCCAAACATGAGGATGAGAATCTCACAGGAATCTATCTAAAGAGCACTAAAGCTAGCTCAAATAGATAGATAGATAGAGATAAAACCTTATAGTACAAGAAGAGTCTAGTAGTGTTTTTCGCTTTCCCTCTACACCCAAAAATCACACAACGTAACTTTGGGATGGGAAAGGATTGTTCTGCTCACCATTAAAGTCTTCACCTCAGCTTGCTGCGTTTGGGCATTCCGCCACTGGGTCCAGCTCGGGACTTCCCGAAAGCTTTCATCTTTCTTCTCTTTCGTTCTTCCTCACTATCCGATTCATCTCCTTGCTCCCTATCCGCATTGCTCGCCTCTCTCTCAAGCTCTTCCCATGTCTTACCCTTCTCTTCCTCGGAATCTTCTTCTGAGTCTTCCTCTTCCTCGTCCTCAGAATCCACAAGTGACTCGCTGTCAGAATCATCGTCCTCGGATTCTGACTCAACCTCCACATCTGAGGGTTCATATCCTTGGTCTGACTCCACTGAGTTGTCAGTCTCTGAATCACTGGCATCTAAGTTCAGGAACTCCCAGCCACCGTCATCTATGAAGCTTTGCGGGTCATCCGTGATAGTCTTCAGAATCTGTCTCCAGTTCAGATTCAGCTTGCTCTCATAGTATTTTATGTCTGTCGTATCAAGCCACTCCTTTATCCCCTCGAGAGAACTTGTCGGGATCGAGTCGATTCTGAGGACATCTTTTTTGAAGTCCTTGAAAATTATGGCCATATCAAAGTTCTTCTGCCCAAACCCGACCCTCTCGAGATTCACAATCTCGATCTCACCCAGGGTGACCACAAGGAATGGGTATTCTATGAGTTCAACTAGGCAGCTAGAGGTCGGGATAATAAACGCAGAGGCCTTATGTGGGACGCCATGGAAACCAAGCTCTCTCAGAGGTTGATCAAATTCAAGATCTAGGCCTCTGAATTGGGGTTGTTGCCACAGATCGTTAACTCGGTTCACAAAACTCTGGAAATCCATGTTAATCTTGTTTTTCCTGTCCCGCTCCCGTTGTTCTTCTTCAATCTCATCTGGGTCATAGGCTGACCTCTTTCCGCCACCCAACGTCTGCACAACATCCATCACCTCAACATAAAACTGGACGTCCTTTGTTTTCTTGGTTCCAACCATGATGTGATTGTGCAAATGAAAATGTAGGAGAGTGATCATCTCCCTCTCAGCCGGCTGGAAAAATGCGTGTTTTATGTTCCCAAACATGATGTCCACACGCTCGTCAGGTCTAGTGGTGGAATACCTGAACCCGTTCACATGAGCTTCCAACGATCCAGGAATCTTTTTGCGACCACCAAAGGGAGGACGAATCCAGAGCTCGGACAACCTGATAGGCTTAAATTTGTTTCCTGCAAGCTGAAGCTTCTCCTGGGTGACCAATGTTGCCCTTTCAGCTCGTTCCGACTCACGAGCCATGACTTGTCGCCTAAGGGTCTTTATCAACTGCACCACTTCACTTATGTGCCTCGGATCTTTGGACCGGAATGACACCTCTTTGAGGTAGATAGCACCCTGGTTTTTCAACGAATTTGTATCGAGAGGATTGAAAGGTGTACCTGGAACATTGAAGATTATACGAATATAGCAGTTTCGGTTGGTATCTTGCTGGCTCGAAACTGTTCTTATGGTAGCTACATGAAAAGGAACCATGCTACCATATATGGGCAATAACACAGCCTCATTTTTCTGATCAACCTGGATCATAAAATCTTTAGGTGGGGGCAGGTCATTAACATTCTTGTACGCGATCAAATCAGACGAAGTCTTAGCAGAAGCACGATTGTCTCCCGCCCCACTTCCATCACAAGCAAGTCTTCGAGCAGTTTCTTCGTTCTTCTGACGGGCAAGCTCAGCCTGGTGCTGTTTCCTTAGCTCCTCTTTAGATACCTCCTGGTTTTCTGACCGAAGGGATGACTTATATATGAATTTCTCTGAATCAAGGACCTCAGTTTTTGCCTTCGGTTTCTGTTCTTCTTCGTCCTCTTTGAATGAGTATGCAATATCCTTAACGGCTTTAGAGCACTTAGCAGTCAAATTCTCTGGGTTCTGCTCTCCCACAATAACAGTGTCTGCCAACATGAGAGAGAAACTCTGATTCTTACGGTTACCCGACACACATTGCAGCTTCTGAAAACCAACTGACACATTGAAGATCATCTTAGGTCTCAATACTTTTTCGTTCTTTGCATTAATATTTAAGCCCGACTCACGGAACTCAAGACCAATTCCCGTCCCAGCAGATTTTGTAAGATTCGGAACCAGCTCAGGAGCTTCCTTCTCAACCACAGCAAGGGCCGCTTGGTAGGCCTCATTGATCTTTTTTCCTGGCCTCAGTGCATTAATGACAGCCTCAAGCGCCTTGAGCAGAACCTCATAAGCCTTGATTTGCAGAGGATTAGCATCTATTAGGTAAGTCCTGGCAATATTTGAGCAGTAACTGCTGTACCGAGCCCCTACAGCACAAATTATGACACTGGCTGAATCATAGTAGAGCAATTCATCATTGCTTGCAGCACTCGGTCTGAGATCGAACTCGCCTCCACTCTGGAATATCGGTGGATAACATATATCAACGTTTTCTGCTCTTAGCTTCACTTTGGCTTTAGTCGGCTCTAGAATAGCTTTCTCAGTCAGATCCATCAAGGAAGAGTGAGTCACTTCTTTCTCATCATCGATGACATTTTCCAGTTTAGGAATGACAACATTGTTCATCACATTGTACGTTAAGTAAGCAGCCTTTTTCACATACATGATCTCATTTTCATCTTTGACAGCAAAGAGGTCAGACAACCCACCAGTGATATCTGCAAGCTGGAAGTTTGCATTTTTTAGTTTCTCAGCCCATGTCTCCAGAAGATTACCCTCGGGGGCTTCGCGAGCTATGTGACCTACAACTGGGGAATCAACCTTGGATTGACCGCGGATAGCACGAAATACGGTCTCCATCTGTCCTGTTCCATCATCAGCTTTAGGTTTCACGTGCATAATAACCTCTATAGCCAACTCATCACGAGCAGGCCTCTTCACAACTTCGAGTAACGATGCCTTCTTCGAGCTACACAGGAAATGGATTTGCTTCTTAGTGAAAACCATTATTGTATCTGGAAATTCATACCCTAGAAGCCAAATGTTCAGTGCCGACGACTTCAGGTAACGCAGATCATCAGAAGCAGGAGGGGTGGCAACAGCAAAAGCATCAGCAGATCCCCAAAGGTCCGCCTTATGCTCGGCCCAGTGGCCATACAAGGCTTTCAAACGTAAGCTAAAACTTGCAACATCAATGGAATATGTGCTCCCAGATCCTGGAGGTGAAGGGATCGTCTCCCCTCGGCGGCCGGACGGCATGGACGGACGGCTGGGCTACGGCGGGCACGGCGACGGCAGGGCAGCGGCGAAAAGGGGCGGGTCGAGCTTAGGGTTGTCGGCAGAAAGAGGGGCGTTTGAGAGAATACTCTCAACCCCTAAGCAAAACCTAAACCTAATTGTTGATGGGCCGCCAGATTTGAGCCCAAGACAAAATGAGAAGCCCAACTCGGTCCAGCCCACTTACCTGAAGAAACCCACGAGCCCAGAATACATGAAAATGAACAGAATTGCAACAAGAAATCTGAAAACCTGCAGAACAAAAACGTGCATGAACCTATTTTAGACTGAATTTTTTGAAAAAATTAGATATATATATGTACTAGACCTCGGAGATATATTCTAGGTTTGTTATGTTTTTTGAAAAGTAAGTTTCATATATATTAAGATAATGTAGAGGTGAAGAACAACTCACCCATTTTCACCAAGTTCACCATTTTTTTTCTGCAATTCTTCTAAGTTTCAGAATGCTTTCTTTTGTTTTCTTTTCATTTCTTGCAAACACTGAAACAAGATAGGCTAAAAGCAACAGGAGGCACTCCATTAGGAGGACGCACATTACCATTCCGAGTATCTGTCACCATTTAAAGAGCCCAACAGCAGCTTATCTGGATAGAAAACTTAGAATATTCAGAAATTTTAGGAGATATGAATATTTAACAAACTGTCAGACAAGCTTTCACTGATTACTTAAATTTTCCCTTAAGTTCCAAGCAGAAAAAAAGATATAACATTCAACAGAATCTCTTCATAATGACAAAGTATGTCCAACAGCAGCTCCAAACTAAAGGTGAATGGGACATCTCTATATATCATAAGGTCTAACAAAAGAGGTACGGAAGAACATTTGAAAGCAAAGAATTACTCAATAAATATATCAGGATATTAAACCAAAATAGGACCAACGTTTAAATTTTCGAATCGTTTCAAACAGCAAAATCTCAAGTTCAAATACGTTCATTGTCCATATCAAAAGAATTTCTTAAAACCCTAAGAGTTGAGGGGCACCCATAACAATTATACGATAAAAGGGAACGAGGCTTTGAAAGCTTAAAACGTAATTTAAACCTGTATCACCGAGTGCCCGCCACTTAATTCCACATGTGGAAAGGAGTCAAGGAAGGAAATTCACGTACCTCGACTAAACGCGAATAAACTTTAAAGCCAATACAGTATCTTCAAAAAAACGCCGAAACCCTAGAAATGAAAAACAGATAGAGTTGCAAATATATAAACGCCTTTTAGACACTGTGAGTTGAAAAAAAATCGATAAAAAACCCATGATTGGTGAAGAAAAAAGAGATCGTAGACCACCATAGAGAAAAGAACACGAGCTCAATCCTAGATTGAAGACAGTAAGAAACGGGAAAAGGGGCCAAACAAACAAATGCGCAGAGTCTAAAAGAAGAGACGATTAACAAATTCAAATTACCGTGATGACTCCACCGCGACAGAGGAGAGCGCCGAAACAAAAAGCTCCGGCGACCACCCGGGCCGAATGACAAAGAATGAGCGGGAGATGGAGAGAGAGATAGTGAAACGAGGGGGAAAATGGCTCTTTCTGCGATGGAATCGGTAGTGACGATATTTAAGGCACTCAATCGGCCCGGTCTCGTGGAACAAAACCCGATCTGAGTCTCTTGATGGGCCGTATTGAGCTACGATTATGGGCTATTAAAATATAATTGGGCCTAATTAAAATACTGCATTGAATTTCCCGATATTTATTTTCAAAAATCTTATATTAAACTATGAAATTATGGTTAAATTTCCATCCAGATCATTGTTTTTCTTTATAAGTACATACATGTATTTGTTATACAATGTTTACACTTCATTAATTTTCACCATGGCTAATGACATTAACAGAACTCCAAAATCCGATACCGATATTTGATCGTGCCAACAATAAAATAAAACCTATGAAAAAATAATATTATATATATCATGATCGTAGCAAAAAGATAAAATGTTGTATGGGAAAATACTATGTGAGATAAGCCCAATATTGAATACATGATGCATAATAAAAAGGTTCGTTATTAAATTTTAAAAATTACAATTTAATTATCCCGGTACCTACAACCTATTTGATGTGTATCCATTTGGCTCGGCTAGGAACACCGCCGTGGACAACGAATAACTGATAATATCCCGGCGGCGCCACCGCTGCTGTCGCCGGTGCATTACACTCCAAGCAAAAATAATTGTCCCCTACCGCCATGGTCGTCGTGTTCTTCCTCTTGACTCCGCCGCATGCCAAAAACAACAACCTCTGATTCATCGCAAAGGAATGTGTCGTAAACGACGGAGCCACCGCCGTTATAACAACCGTAGCTTTGAGTTCACGTCTCTTAATCTTGAACTCAACGTTAAATCTTTGCCTATATGCCAATTTACCGTCAGGGTTTAACGTTGTGATGATCGGCCTTGGGGAACCAACGTTAGCCGTTAGATACGGCGGGTAAAACGCCTCGAGGCTGAGTTCCATCGGATATATCGTCGCGAAATTGTAATTAGCGTTAGGGTTGCTTCCTCCGACCAAAACTCTGCCGTCAGACAACAAATGGGCCGTCGAGTGGTAAAGCCGAGGGATCACCGATGGGTTCAACGCTTTGAATCTCGATAAACCTGCGCCGGTTCTGTTAAATCGGTACAAAACCGTGTTTAAAACCGGGTCGCGCGCCACTCCCTAACCGGCTGAGCCCTTGGTGGTGCCGTTTATGATTAAAACGTCACCTGTCGGTAACATAATCATGTCACCATTACTCTGGCCACTGGCATTTCCTCCATTTCCCACTCCGCAGAGTTCGAGTTAATCACCATTCTTCCATAGCTCGTCGTCGTCGGTACAAAAATTCCTCCGTCAGCTTTCCGATTCGCCTCCGGTTCGGTTCCACCACAAATCAATACTTCCGCCGCGGGGTTTTCGGCATTGTTGTCTCGGGTGAGAACCAGAGGAAGAAGAACGGAGGATCCGGTGCTCGGATAATTACGAGAAACGCCGCCAGGCATAACCGGGTAGTTTCGTACAACTATGTTCTTGTTGTAGTCGAGTAAGATTCCACGGTCTCCTGCGAAGATGAAAATATTTCCGTCCGGACAAAGATGAAGAAAAGGGTAAAGATTGTTCGGAATCTTGGGCGAATAAAGTGTATCCTTTAAGAATTGGAGTTGGTACAGCTTTGAATCGGATTCTGACGATTTTGGTATGAACTCGTACGAGTACTGAAACCTCCCGCCGACGATTATGATTCTGCCGTCCGGCAAAACCTGGTTAGAGGCATACCTGTCGAATAACAATTACACGCGTGTATATATATATATATATATATATATACCCGATATCAAAATAATGGGAATTTTAAACAAGTTTTGTGGTTATTAAACAAATTCATTTATAACCAAATGGTTTTTAATCAAACATTAGGTATTGGTTAAAAGTATCGACCATTCCACTTATAATCAAATAATGTTTTACAATATAAGGGTATACCTCACCACTAATCAAGTGGTTCAAACTATAGTTATCGCACTAAATAGATAAACCATGTATAAAACAAATTATATAACAACTAAATTTCATGGTTTATCAATTTTTGTTGTTGTTTATGACCCAATAATCTCTTAACAAAACAATATATGAATTGTATGTACCATCTTGGAGAAGCGAGACCGTTGGGATCCTCGCGCCAATCGCAATCCAAACATGGTTTAAAGTACCTCACAACTCTCTCACCGTTCCTATAACCACCGGTCTGAACCAACTCTCCGTCGGACGACAACGCTCCGGAGGAACACCACGTGTCGGACAATTCGTTTGACCGGGTCATACTCAACAGAATGCGCGTAGCAAATCTGGTCGGTTTGACATCCTTGAACTGGTACGGTTATGTTGGACGGACCGGAGTTGGTCCGGTCGAACACTATGACCTTGTCGTTGGGTAGAAGCACCATGTGAATTGCCGAGATTCCGATGTTTCGGCTCAGAATCTTCCATTTTCTGGCGGCAAGCGTTGGATCCTCCGGCGAGACCAGACGGAGGAACAGAGAAAGGGTCACCATTGATGCAAGAAGTTAAAATCTTTGCTCCATTGTTGTGTTTTTGTGTGTGTATATGTGCAAGAGATAATATGTTGCATGGAAGGAGATAAATTGGCATATGGCTTGTAGTTATGGCACTGAATGTAATAAATGTGAGATAAGAGTGTAGTTGTTCATGCAATAGTCGGTCTTTTGTGTGGTGGCCAAAATTTTCACCTCTATAATAATGTGTAACTATTTAATTTATTTGTCTGACATTATAATTTATAGCTGACCGATTTTTACCCTTATTTTTCTCTTTAAGGATGTTTTGATATTTACCATTACGTTATCAATATTTGATATTACTTTTAAAGAAAATGTTTGAAAAAAATATGTATATAGTTGGTTGTTTTGTCATTAAATCATTTGAGTATTGCAATTGATAAAGAATAATAATGTTTTTTATGTGGTATAGATAAACATAAACTGATAATAATTTTTTGTGTGGTATAGATATACGAAAACTTTCGAATTTGGTCCTATTCATTCCCGATGAAATTTCTATGAAACAAAATTTTCGATTTCGGAAGTTTGACTATGGCGACCGACTACATCTATCAGTGGCTAGGATTGAGGTTGGTTTGATATTAGATTTAGCTAGTGTAGTTCGGTTTTTTTGGGTTATGAATTTAAATTTGGTTGTTGTTCGGTTAGATGGCATATGCGTTGGAATTTTTAATGCCATTTTTCTCACCGGAAATGAACGTTAAAATTCGTTTTGCTGATGTGTGGCAAAAAATAATTAATTAACTTTTAAAAGAGTTTTTAAACTATAATAATTTGATCGGTCACAATAACAATGACAATAGTTTATTATACAATCATCTTTAATTAACATACCATGGAGATGATATATGTATATACGATGAAGATATAACATATAATGACCGGTCCATAATGAGAAACCATATTGATCAGAAAACAAATGTAAAAATATAGTAGTTGAGTGGTCCATAAATATAGTACCCACGATTAGCTGTAAGCACGGAATCGTATGACCCACCACCACGTTTATAAGATTTCACATTCTTCACCGCTTCTTTTATTTACTTATTTTACTTTCCTTTCCTTGTTTTCAAAATTCAGTGAATTATATATCTAGCAAACTATTCTAATGGATACACAATATATATTAAAAAAGTTTAAATATATATATATATATATTGTATCTTAACTATATTGATACATTATATTCTAAAATTTTATTTAATATATTTTTTTAAATTCACGCCTTAGACATGAATTAAGTTAATTGGGCCTGTCACATTGTATCGGAATCAGTACTGGGCGTACATTATTGGCCTTTGTAGTAAGTTGGATCTATGCATAGCCCAAATTCAAATCCGCATTATTTTAACTTTTTATACATAAACAAACACAAAAACGATTCAATAATTTACAATTGAAATCTTATGAAATCTATAATATAGAATGAATATGGATTTTAGAAGGTAAAATAATTTTACCAGAAAAACCTCATTAATTTTTCTAATCGATTTTAAAAGATCTTTGATAATTTTAAATTTTATTTAATATATTCTAAAATTTTATTTAATATATTTTTTTAAATTCACGCCTTAGACATGAATTAAGTTAATTGGGCCTGTCACATTGTATCGGAATCAGTACTGGGCGTACATTATTGGCCTTTGTAGTAAGTTGGGTCTATGCATAGCCCAAATTCAAATCCGCATTATTTTAACTTTTTTATACATAAACAAACACAAAAACGATTCAATAATTTACAATTGAAATCTTATGAAATCTATAATATAGAATGAATATGGATTTTAGAAGGTAAAATAATTTTACCAGAAAAACCTCATTAATTTTTCTAATCGATTTTAAAAGATCTTTGATAATTTTAATTCATTTTTTTTTATTAAAAATCAATAATCTTATATCCCGAACATTATCATTATAAAACTTGAAAATACAACAACAACATTGCAAAGAGAATCAAAAGCTGTATAATTATTCGAATGGATATAACAATCGAAATTGATAGATCTAAAGTAGTTCTTATAATTATAACTATATATATATATATATTTAATTTTTAGGATTCTTCAAGTAGTTATTAAAATTAAATATACTAAAATGGTCGATCTGAATGTTGAAAACAGATGATTTTGTCGTACCTGTCATCTTCTTCATGCAACATTTCTCGACATAGGCAGTGACCTCGATAGCGTAGCTAACGCGAGTGTTAGTGCCTTGGAAGAAGTGTTCGTAAGGAGCTTTTTGCTTCATCCACACGAAACCCGTGGCTCTGACCCTTCCACATTCAACAAGGTCCTTCAATGGCATTACTCCCTTGGGAAACCCTAGCTCCTCTAGTAGTTCCACTGAGCTACGGTAACACTCCTCCGTTCCGTACACTATCTCGGCCCCAGCTCGTTCGTCCTTATCGTCACTCGTACTCGCCATTTCCTATGAACGATAAAACTGGATCTCACAAGGCTATTTCAGTTCTTCTTATTGTATGTGTATTCCATATAAGATTATACATATGCAAAAGTTATTGATACAAAAAAAAAAGGAAACAGTGAATAAGATTTGCAAATACGTTTTTTTATTCATTAATTTCGGGGAAACATAACTATGATTATAAACCTAGTATGAAAAATTTACAATAATGTTCTTCAGTCGATCATAAATTACCTTAGAAGACAGGTGTTTCGGTCGTATCGTTTGCAAATTCAATCGATTTTTTGGGAAAGAAATTGAAGGAATTTGGGATTAGTGGGGAGGGAATGTGGAATAATTAAGGTTTATAAGAAATAGAAGGAGGTTGAGAAGTGGTAGTTGAGTGGTGGGTTTCATGAGTCATCTATTTGTTTGCCTAATTTTCTCTCTTTATTAATTTCGTGAAGTTTTTGGTTGGTCACCTAATTGACCAAAACTATTTTCAAAATTAATTTATATTCTTTACATAGATTCTCTTTAACTTTTTTTTAACTAAATTGGTCCGACATTTGAATCACGAATCGAAGTGAACTAAATAGGAATTCTAATTATTTAATTTCAATAATTTTTAAAAATCGGTTATTAAATGTAAATGAACATGGAAAGAGATTATGTCAAATATTGGGTCTAATTAATCTCAAAAGTTAGTTTAAAAATTTAGAGTTGTCTTCAAAATTCATATCCTAATCAATGTGAGACAAATTATCATAACACTTCCCTTCATGTCCTGACTCGATTTTGGAGCGTGGACATCACAATTGGGGACCCAACATCGGTATATTTAAATTGGGACGAACTAGACCCAACATAATCCCTTGATTAAATACCTAAGATTAGCTTTGCAATATTTAATGAGATATTTAGTTCACATAGACGTTTTCATGATTTATTTTTCAATATTATGTTTTCTTTTTCTACGCACTATTATAAGAAAATATCATGGCAATAATAAAATCATCAGACTTTTTTGATGTATCGCAGTCTTATTAGGTTTCTTTATAAAAGGCCAAGTCTACACATATTAACTTGGGAAAACTAGAGAAATAAAAAGTTCACGGTTCGAAGAAATTAGAGAGGGTTATACAAAATTTAAATGTGTAGAAATTTTCTTCTTCGTTGTGTTCATGAAGACCTTTGTTGATGAGTCAGTTCTTCATGGTTTTCTGATCATGAAAGTTAAATGGAAACACAAGACTGTGTGAGTATTTGGGAACGAGAGAGTATCTCATACATGTAATACAATTTGCATTGATCTAAATTTGGATGGACTCGACTTTTCGGGTCATCAGAAACCAATCGAGATGTACACATCACACATTGATACAACCGAACTCGTATCTTTGTCAGTTTTTTCATAATTGGTCTGTATACACCTTCAGGATCATAAGAAATAGAGAACAAATGCGAAACGGAATGGTTGAAACTACGTTTGGTTCAGATTCATTCTCAGTTTTGTTGGTGCTCGCTAGAGCTCCAATACTCTTTTCATCATAGATTCGCTCGAAAAATGTAGTTGTCAATACTTTCCCTTCTAAAGATAAACAATACAACAAGAGAGATTTGGAAGATGCATTGATTGACAACAGAAAATTAAAATAATGGTAAAGTGTTTGTGGGTTTGATCCACAAATTCTTCGGCCTTTTACTTTTAAATCAAACATCGACCCAAGCCCATAAACATCTTCTCCAAGTTCCAACTCAGCTTTCACAATCAAATCCCAATCGCCGTCCTTCTCGTTTTATTCATCTCCTTCTTCAAATGTAGCTGGTTCATGGTGTCTTGAGACAACAAATCCGAAGAATCGGAATCTATGTGTCATGTTGAAGGAAAGGAAGATTACATTACGAAGATATCGTCGAATCACCGGAGATTTAGAGCGAATAAGTCAGATAGTTAAATACTCTGTATATTTTTAATGATTTGTGAGTACATGGAAAGTGTGAGAACTTATAAGTAGTGTTTTTGAAGCTGCATTACCTTTGAAGAATAAGTTGGCAACCAAAGCATTACTGCTAGTTTTGGAAATGAGTTAGCTCTACTAGTCGAGGGGAACAAGGGAATGAGTTTCTTGCACTTTTTTTCTCCATTATTGTATCTGTTATAGGACAAATCAAACCGAGTACTTGACTCGAAATTTCCATGTCTCACTAACTCGTTGAATATTGCCATTGTCGTTTTACATCACGTAAACATCGCAGTCTAAATCTGAAAGTCCTATGCCTATTATGTAATATTGAATAAGTTGAGGGTTTAATTGTAATTATTAAAAGTGTTAATAATTATATAAATAACGAAAACAAGTTTTCGTTATAAGATGATCAGTCAAATAATCTAAACCCTAGAAACGCAGCCGTCAAACAGAAAACCCGAAGAACGAAAACAGTTTTCGTTCTTCCGAATTCCGCACCAAAAGGTTGAAGGCAGATCCCGATCTCGGCGTGGATACGCGTAGAGGGTTTGTACCATCAAGCCTCACATCCAATCCATCAACATTCAAGTTTAGGAGTCCATCTTTGAATCTTCCAGTTGTAATTATCCACAAGTTTAGATAAGCAATTTTGTCTTTTTCGTATTGACACTAGTGATCAGGAACATCATCGTAAAGATAAGTAGAACAGTTTGACGCAATCAATATATTTTGGTACGCATAAGTCACAAGTTCAATTGACACGAAGCTACAAAGTTCTCCTATATGTAACCATAGAGTTTATATTTTCTTTGCACAACTTTTTGGTATGGATGAGAGGGCGATTAACGCTGCTCAATCCGGAAGCATCGAGGCCTTGTATGCTTTGATTCATGAGGATCCATATCTTCTCGAAAACATGGATGTTGTATGATGTGCGTTTTCTCAAGTAATAAATTACCTAGATCTAACGCTTCCGCAAGAATACGGATCGTGTAGTAACTAGGGTCGAACACAAGGAATTGATGCAACCTTAAAGCTATTAGACTAATGGTTAAGACGTGTAAAATCAATAAGTGGATGGAATGCAAATGCAAACTAAACTAAACTAATGATAGGAATGACTCAACGACTAAACACCATAGGTATC
>CM071872.1:8738680-8751868 GCA_036759665.1 Gynandropsis gynandra | reverse complement strand
CGACCCCACCGAATTTCGACAAGTCATTGGCAGCCTACAATATCTTGCCCTCACGCGTCCGGACTGAATTTTGACAACTATGTCGTCAACAAGTTGTCTCAATTCATGCATCAACCCACGGATGAGCATTGGCTATGTGCCAAATGTGCTTCGTTATCTTGCTGGCTCTCGTGCACAAGGTATCTTTCTTGCAGCTCAAAACACTTTGTCTTTTCATGCTTTCAGCGATGCGGATTAGGCTGGTGACTCCGTTGATTTCAAATCCACGGGAGCATACATTGTTTATCTTGGCAATCATCCGATATCGTGGTCCTCTAAGAAACAAAATGGCCACTCACGATCATCCACCGAGGCGGAATATCGGCCTGTTGCCAACACCTCGGCCGGAACTTGTTGGCTGGGTAATCTTCTCATGGAACTTGGTGTTACCCTCACATCGGCTCCGACCATTTATTGTGACAATATCGGAGCTACTTATCTCAACACCAACCCGGTTTTCCACTCCCGTATGAAGCACCTTGCACTTGATTACTTCTTTGTCCGTGGCCAAATTGAAGCTGGTACTCTTCGAGTCTCTCACGTGCACTCCAAGGATCAACTCGCCGACCTCCTCACCAAACCTCTACCGCGGTTACAATTCCACGAGTTGTGTTCCAAGATTGGAATCACCTCGAGTGATTCATCTTGCGGGGGCGTATGAAGGATATTAGGATATTATTGTATTAAGGGTATTATTGTAATTTACTATTCCCTAATTAGGTTAAATCATTAACCTCTTGTACATATAGCTGTTTATGGTTTTTCAGTAATCAATAATTCAGATTACCATTCACAGTTTTGACCTCTAGATTATATTGGACGGAGTGCCTTTGTTTTTCTGTGTTTTTGTGTCTAGAGAACATAACTTAAACACTATATTTATAGGGAAAAAATGGTTAACCATAACTTAAAACCCTAATTAGGGTTGTGCCCAATTAATCCTAATGGGCCGAATTAGGCCCAAATAAATTGAATTCAGAATTCAATTAGAATTGGCCCTAATAACTCAAATCATTCTCAATCCTATTCATAGTAGGAATTGTCCAATTACATGTCAAACTCCATTCGTCTTTGTGTGCGACCCAATAGGTTCTCATTGCCTTGATCACAAATAATGAGCGGTGTCTACCAACACATCATTATTTCCTAAGAAATGAAAATATATGTGACTTGACATTACCAATCTCGTGATTTAAGTATTAATCCTTTCGTCCTTGATGTCTAAATTGAACATGAGTCATGGAACGCATCATACTCATCTAATTCAATCTATGAGCTTGTGACATCACTCCTGCTATATATAGGAGGGAAAAATCCTTATCTCGATTAACCAACATCTTACTATATAAACAGATTGCATACTCGATCACTATCTTTTTTCGTCCACCAATTTACAAGTGACGTTTGATAATGTCAAAGCATGCAATTGCTTATGTTAAGATCTCTGGTGATCTCAAGTCATAGGATTATATATACCATAATCACTATGAGAATTGTTAAAAAATTAAAATAAAAAAATAACCTAATTTAAAAATTAAAATAAAAACATATAATTTAACTTTTTTAAAAGTTATATCAACACTAAAAAATACTAAGATTTTTTTCTGATATATATATATATAAATTTATGTTATATTTGAAATTTTTATTTTTGTTTATATTTAAAAAAGAATTATCTAAAGAATTCTAAAACCGAATACGAATAAAGTGATGAGGGCATTACAACGACCTACGACCCTAACGAAGGAGAGGAGCGCGACAAGGATGAGCCGAGCATGGATCACAACGAGGACGAGCCTAGTATAGGCGAGACAAGCACGGGAGCGGATGGAGAGCTAGGAGAAGATGGATCACACATTGCCATGCCGGTGGTCCATGACAAGCCACTCACGAGATCTCGAGCAAAGAGCCTCCGTACAAGAATCAATGCGTACGTGGCTTAAGTGCTTTTCAACTACCGTCAGGAGCTCAATCAATGCGTACGTGGCTCAAGTAGCAACTTTCCAAAAGCCAAGACCCTCTTCGTCATCAACGAAGTCAATGAACTCCACCAAATGTTGTCATGAACAAAGGCAACAACTTGCCTTAACTGGAACATAGCCGTTTGAAATTCAAACTTCAGCTCCAACGGCTCTTGCCTTTTCCACCAAGATCCATTTTGCCTTTCTTAGCCTTGTCCGAATTAAGGCCCCAACGGCCACATTGTATTTTCCCTTTCTTGTTCTTTCTCGGTCATGATTTAAACCGAGCCTTTGTTTTGTTGGAAGGATAATCTTGAATTCGAATAAAATTACTAAGTTCTTTTCAATTCTTGCGATTTTTCGCAACCTTAGTTCCTCTTGTGCTCCGGGAGTCCAAGACGAACGTGAGACTGTATCGAAGGTCATGTCCACAACCTTCGTGGTGTCCTGCGATCCACCCGTCCATCCATCCCTTGAAGGATCGAGCGAGCGCCCCTTTTGGCCTGTTCCCCTTCGTCCGCCTTCACCATCACCGAGTCTTGGCTAGAGAGTGCCCCTAGGCCTTCTACCAACTCAACCCATTCCATTCTTGCGGCTTAAGTTACGGAGCTTGTATCAAAAAGTATGTATAATACCCGAAAAACCCGAACCCGAATAACCTGAACAACCCGAATAACCCAAGCTACCAAAAAAAACCCAAATATCGAAATGCAATTCGGGTTATTTCGGGTCCAATAGTTTTGAATCCAAACGACCCAAACCCGAACTAAATCCAGATCAAAACATTCGGGTTCAATTCGGGTCCTTTTTTCAAAACCCAAGGAACCCGAACCCAAACCGAAACCCGAGGAACCCGGACCCGAACCCGGATTGGCCACCCCTAGTCTTAATGCAACATTTATATATGCAGTTAGTAAATTAAATTAAATAATATAATGCCATTTGATGGTCGGAATAAGAGGTTTTATATTTCCTAGACCACTCTACCACAAGTATACGATTGGTGTAGTACAAGGGTTGATCTCTGGGGACCAGTGCAACGTTAGAAATAAGATATCACGAGAAGAAGATCGATCAATAGATGAATATCGAACTGGAAAATAAATGAAATAAAAGATGGCGAAGCTAGACTCAACAAGATGGAGTACCACGGGTTTCGGGAATACCGAAACATGCAATGGATGTTTCTGTGGAACATGAAATCGGTTTATATCAATCGATGTGGAACTAAAATCTAATCCTCTACCTAGGAAATCAACGTCACTCATCTTCCGATGTAGCGTGGATCATCTAGATGCATGAAGAACGATAGAGAATTCAACCTCTAATGTTGNCTTCCGATGCCTTAATCCTCTACCTAGGAAATCAACGTCACTCATCTCCCGATGTAGCGCGAAACGTCTAGGTGCATGAAGAACAATAGGGAATTCGACCTCTAATGTCGGATGGGAACTCAACCTCTATAAATGGAAATGACTCTCCCGAGCCTAAATCTTCTATCTAAGATATAAACGTACTCACTTCCCGATGTAGTAAATCTACAACCTAAATGCATGACGAACAATGGGGGTTCTACCTTGATTATTACCGTTCCTAAATAGATTAAACGATCGGTCAAATTCTCATTAATCTAATTCATTCGAAGGTTAATTCCCGAGACTCAAGTCTGACTCTCTCAAAGCCTAGACGAATCTCTAATCTCATTCAAACATGTTTAATCTCATTCGAATAGATCTAGTCTCATCCAAGCATGAAATCAACAACGTACGAAGGCATTACGCACATATCTATAACCTATCCAACTATATGATTGAAGAAAACCGAAATCAAGCATTAACGAATCAAACTATCCATTACAATGGCAGCCCTAACCCATGATAACAGATGTACTCAGAATACATAGGGAAACAAACACAAACAAAGTAAATGTTCATCTTCCCTATCATCCCGAGCGGTGGCCTCAGATGAATCCTTTGGGTGGCCAAAGTCTTCAACCTTGTTCTCTCCTCTTTCTCCTGTGTATTTTGGTCTATTTTCCTGGTCTGTGCGTCATTCTCTTGCCCTACATCGACCCTTCTCTTTCTAATTCAAGTTTGAAATTTAAAACAGAAGTTGTTGCTGAAAAGGCGGCCCGTGCGGGCTAAGGCACAACCCACACGAGGTGAGTGTTCTCAACCAGCCCGAGCGGGCTCTTCATCAGCCCGACCCGTGCTCTTCTTGCTGGTCATGGCAGCCTGTGCGGGCAACTTAGCCACCCCGCACAGGGTCAAGTTCTGTTGCCAAATCCGTGCGTGCTCCAAGCCTCCTCGAGTCGTGCAAACTTTGTTGGAAATGCAGCCCGCGTGGGGTCTCTTCCAATCCCGAGTGGGCTGTGTTATCATGCTGTTTTCGCTCCATTCGCTCGAAGCTAGGGTGTTCCGTTTGGTTCAGTGGCCATGCACATATTGCCTCTTATCACTTGATCACATTTTCGGGGTAGATTTGCCGTAATCACTCGTGTTTGCTTCATATGTCTTCGTTTCCTACACAAAACACGAAATCGTAGAAGAAGTCCTTGAATATACTCAATAACTCGGTAAAGTCCAAAAACTCTAATCAAAACTAAACCTAGGAATCATGAAAATACTATGACGGATTACATGTTATCACCATTTTATAGAAAATGTCATGATACATAAGCAATTCTCAAATAAGAATCATCCAAATGATTGGTCTCTAGAGCATACTCCAACATCGAGTTTCTTAGGATACACAAGTCACTTCTCGTCAATACGCTCCTTGCGTTAAGTTTGTCTCTCGAATATTCCTTTTGCTTCCTATTTCCAATTTGCATACTCATGTTGCACTCCTTTCCCGCTTTTGTTTTTGTTTTCGCCTTGATCAGACGATTACAACATTGAATTGTTCAATGAGCTTTGAAATACCATAATTTTACGTACGAAGCACCGAATTACTTGATATTTTCACATCTCATTCATCTTATTGAGATAAAGGATGCCCCATTTTCTAGCAAAAATCTTTTTTAGGTTGATACGTTGGATTTTTAGAACCGGGAGATGCCTTTTTGAGTTTCTTAGGATACTCAAGTCACTTCTTGTCAATACGCCGCTTGCGTTGTGTTTGTCTCTCGGATATTCCTTTTGCTTCCTATTTCCTATTTGCATACTCGTGTTGTACCCCTTTTCCGGTTTTTGTTTTGTTTTCATCGTGATTAGACGATTACAACATTGAATTGTACGACGAGCTTTGAAATACCATAACTTTGCGTACGAAACACCGAATTACTTGATTTTTTCATATCTCATTCATCTTTTCTAGATAAAGGACGCCTCAAGTTTCTGGAGGCAGACCAACCCTGTTTTAAGATCAGAATGTTTTATTTAGGTCGATACGTTGAATTTTTAGAGCCGAGAGATGCCCTTTTCGAGATTCTTAGGATACACATGTCACTTCTTGTCAAGACGCCCCTTGCATTGCGTTTGTCTCTTGGATATTATTTTTTTCCTATTTCCAATTTGCATACTTGTGTTTCACTTCGTTTTTTGTTTTGGTTTTCACCTTGATTAAACGATTACAACATTGAATTGTACGACGAGCTTCGAAATACCATAACTTTGCATACTAAGAACCAAATTACTTGATTTTTTCACATCTCATTCATCTTATCGAGATTAAAGACGCCTCGGGCTGCTGGAGGCAGCCTGACTCCTTTTTGATCTCAAAATCTTTTATTTAGGTCGTTACATTGGATTTTAAGAGCCGAGAGATGTCCATTTCGAGTTTCTTAGGATACACATGTCACTTCTTGTCAATATACCCCTTGTGTTGCATTTTTCTGTCGGATATTCCTTTTTCTTCCTATTTCCTATTTGCATACTCGTGTTGCACCCCTTTTCCGCTTGTTGTTTTTCCTTTAGTCGTGATTAGACTATTACAACATTGAATTCTACGACGAGCTTTGAAAGACAATAACTTTTTGTACGAAGCACATAATTACTTTATCTTTTCACATCCCATTCATCTATTCAGGAAAAAGGATGCCTTGGGTTTCTGGAGGCCGCCCAACCTTGATTTTGAGCTTAAAATCTTTCATTTAGGTTGATACATTGGATTTTTAGAGCTGGGATATGCCCTTTTCGAGTTTCTTAAGATACTCATGTTACTTGTTGTCAATACGCCGCTTGCATTGTGTTTGTCTCTCACATATTCCTTTTGCTATCTATTTCCTATTTGCGTACTCGTGTTGCACCCCTTTTCCGATTTTTGCTTTTGTTTTCATCGTGATTAGACGATTACAACATTGAATTGTACGACGAGCTTTGAAATACCATAACTTTGCGTACGGAGCACCGAATTACTTGATTTTTCACATCTCATTCATCTTTTCCAGATAAAGGATGCCTCAAGTTGCTGGAGGCAGCCCAACCCTATTTTTGGGATGAAAATCTTTTATTTAGGTCGATACGTTGAATTTTTTAGCCAAGAGATGCCCTTTTCGAGTTTCTTAGGATACGCATGTCACTTCTTTTCAAGACTCCCCTTGCATTGCGTTTGTCTCACGAATACTTTTTTTTCTTATTTCTAATTTTCATATTCGTGTTGCACCCCTTTTCCGCTTTTTGTTTTGGTTTTCGCCGTGATTAGATGATGACAACATTGAATTGTACGACGGGTTTTGAAATACCATAACTTTTCTTACTAAACACCAAATTACTTGATTTTTTTCACATCTCATTCATCTTATCGAGATTAAATATGCCTCGGGCTGTTGGAGGTAGCCTGACCCCGTTTTTGAGCTCAAAATCTTTTATTTTAGTCTTTACGTTGGTTTTTTAGAGCCGAGAGATGCCCTTTTCTAGTTTCTTAGGATACACATGTCATTTCTTGTCAATATGCCCCTTGCATTGCATTTGTCTATCCGATATTCCTTTTGCTTCCTATTTCCTATTTGCGTACTCGTGTTGCACCCCTTTTCCGCTTTTCGTTTTACATTCGTCGTGATTAGACTATTACAACATTGAATTGTACGATGAGCTTTGAAATACAATTTCTTTTTGTACGAAGCACCCAATTACTTTATTTTTTCACATATGATCATCTCGTTTTCGTACACGATTCTCGCATAATTTTAGAGATGTTTATGACCATAGTTGTGAGGTTTACGTGTGATTTTGTATCCGTTTTACTTGTTTCCGTTTTTTCGTGTTCTTAAAGGTTGTAATGCGTATTTGATTCATTTCGGAGTTAAGGAGCATACACGGGACATAATCGACATTGAAGGTCACAGCGAATCAAACGGGAAGAGAAATGGACAAGTCTTGGCCAAAATGACCAAGTGCACGATAGAGCATGCATCGAAGGACACAGCACGGTTGAGCAAGATCAAATGCACGACCGAACAACAACCTTCACCATGTGCACGGTCGGGCTTGGTCTCTAGCATGGTCATGCACCCTTCCTTGAAGAAGCAGCATGGTCGGGTTAAGTGTGGAGCACGGTTGGGCTTCTTTGTTGCAATTTAACCCCGAGAGATGTGCACGACCCGTGCACACATCATGCACGGTCGGGCACTCTCTTGGTGAGAGAGCACGGTCGGGCGTCTTATGGTGCACGGTCGAACAACTCATACAAATGCATCCCCGTAGCTTGTGCACGGGTCGGGCATTCCAATAGCACGGTCGGGCATCCAACCAATGAAGGCAGCACGGTTTGGCATCAAAGGTAGCACAGTCAGGCTTCAATGCAAAACAACTTGTCTATAATTATGGAAGAAGCATGCCCGACCGGGCATGACATGGGGCACGGTCAGGCATGACTATGTAAAACGGCCTACCGACGAATTAGGTGGAAATTAGTCGGCCAAAGCTTTCAATTCAAAATTAAAAAGCTAAAAAAAGGAAATAAGGATACACCATCCACACACCATTCACAATCATCCATCCAGAACACAATTCAAAGCCACCATCCATCCATAGAGTCCCCTTGACGGGAGGCACACAAGGAGTTGGAGATTGATTGGGGATCATCGCTCGTTTGATATCTCTATGCTCTTTAATCTACTGTTTTGTTTGTGATGTTTAGATTCATGAGCGAGTAGTAGATTTGTTCTAGGAGAAGGGATGCCCATGGCTATCCCAGAACCGTCTTTGATTTGTTTATGAGCATTTCCCCTTTTCATATTATCTATTCTTTTTCTGAGAACTTATTGTCTTGTGTTTAGGAATGGCCACGTATATGCATGTATTAGGGATTAGGAGAAGGACTGAAAGGTGAATTCAAATCCTAGAAAATAAGGCTTAGAACAACCGAGACTAGGTCACGAAAGTAGGGTAGCAACGGTTGAGGGTTGTATCGGACGAATCATGAATCGTAATGGGGTTTAGTTGGGGTATCAGCCACGAAAGTAGGGGATGACTCAATCTAACCACGTTCCTATGCCTTGAGAGAGGGAAGGTTCTACATTAGGATCGTCCGTCTTAGATATCTTGATAGGGAATGCACGATTAGATAGATCGGAGATAGGTTTCAGAAGCTATGCGGTGAATCCGGTTTCCTAGGGCGTTTGTCTCTTTGTTTAGAACTCACTTATCCATTGCATCATCATCATATTTGCATTTCATTATCCTTATTCTTTCGCAGCAAGCTTTGATTGTACTTTTGATTCTTAGATTGTGTTACATTATTCCTCGTGGGATCGACACCTTAACAACTACACACGTTCCGTGCACTTGCGGATAGTCTTAGGTTAACTTGTTAACTTTACACGCATCAAGTTTTTAGCACTGTTGCCGGGGACTAATCGTCAACACGTTTAGGAATTCAGATTTAGAATCATACTTGTTTTTTGTTTTTCTTTTGTTTTTCTTTTCTTTTCGTTTCTTTCTACTTATTCTTTTTACTTATCTTTCGTAGGTGCATGACCCGATCTCAAGGTAATTCGAATTTGCATCGAATCGACCCCGAGATTGAGAGAATGATTTATAAGCAAAAGAAGGGAAAGGGAGAAGAACGACTAGATACGACCAATCCACGAGCGATGAACAATCAAAACGATGTATTGGATGGTCACAGATAGCCGCAATTACCCATCGGTAATGTGGCAGCATTACAACAACAGCAGGCTCCTCCACCACGTCGTCTCCGTGATTACGTGGTGCCGAACATGAGCAATGTCCAAACAGCAATAAGGACGCTTTCTGTTGCAAGGGAGCAATTTGAGATCAAGCCCGCGATGATCAATATGTTATACCAAAAACAGTTTATGGGCGGCAATCACGAAGACCCTCATCAACATCTACGAGCCTAGAGCTATCAAGCACATTCAAAATTCATGGAGTCTCAGAGGATGCTATTTATCTCTTCCCACTGGTTCTATCAATTCATGGGACCAGCTTTGCACGACATTCCTATCATGGTTCTTCCCTCCAAGCAAAATGATCCAAATGCGAGGAGAAATCACTATGTTTAGAAGCCGAGAGGGAGAGACGTTATTTGAGGCATGGGGAAGATTCAAGGACCCTTTGCAAATGTGTCCTCATCACGGTCTAGAGCAGTGGTACGTGATTCAAACATTCTACAATGGGATCACATATGAGCATAGGACGACATTAGACAATACTGCTCGAGGATCATTCATGGACTTAAGCATTGAAGAGGCATACGAGCTTATCGATAATCTTTCCATGAACCACACCATGTGGTCGACACCAAGAAGTGTGCCAAACAAGACACAAGGTCTTTATGAAGTGGATCAAAGAAGCGCGATGGGCAATGCGGTGAATGCCATCTATTGTGCAAATTGTGGAGAAACTGATCTTATGGCTTACCAATGCACAGTGCAAGAAGGTATGGAGCAAGTGAGCTACGCCCAACAGCAAGGCAATACGCAATTCGGGAATACATACAACCCGAATTGAGGAACCACCCGAATCTCTCTTATCGCACGAATCGACCGGTGAAATATTCGGGTTTTCTGCAAAGTTAGCAGCCATATCAGCAATCGAAGCCACTCCAGCAAGCTCCTCAACCTCCTCCAGCTCCTTCGTCAAGTCTTGAGGCGGTGATGCTTGAGTTCATCAAGGAAAAAAGGCGGCAGCAATCGACTCAAGTGAAATTCAACGAGGAAATGGGGATTGCGATGAATGAGCTGAAAAATCAAATGGACTCCTTGAGCACACATATGCTCACACTAGCCCCTAAGTCGCATAGGGCATTGTGTATGGTCACGTTTCCAAGCTTGCAAGGAATGACGAAGGGACCTGTATCGGTTAATTTCTGTGGCATCCCATGTTGAATAACGGCGTATGTTGCATCGGTGACCATCACCGTCTCCTCCTCTTCAACTTTACGCTTTTTGCTTAGGATTTCCTTGAGGAACTTAGCGTAAGATGGAATTTGCATGATAGCTTCGTGGAAGGGCATAGAGATATCCAACTTCTTTAACCTCGCTGCAAACTTTTCAAATTGTGAATCTTCAGCTCGTTTCCTTTGGCGTGAGGGAAAGGGAAGTGGAGGGCGTATTGGTGGCGGTGCCACATACGGTTCTTCTTCATCCTCAACTTGTACTTCCTTCTGATGCTGTTGGTCGATAGGATTATTCGTGGAACTCTGAGCATTCTCCTCTCTCAAAAATATGGGGTGTGACGTCCGCAAGATCTGTCCCGCTTCTCAACATAACGGTGTTGCAATGCTCACGGGGATTCGGCTCAGGCTTTCCCGGTAAAACTCCTTGTCGATGAGGAGTATTTTCTGTAATTTGTGCCACTTGGGTGTCAAGGATTTTTAAATGCTTTTGCATTTCCGCAATTTGCCTCTTTGCTTCTTCTTGATCTCGTCTTACAATAGTCAGCTCAACACTTATATCATTTTGTCCATGTAGAATCTGCGTGAGCAGATACGTGATCTCGTTATTCCCCTCTTCTTGTTGCGGAATAGGCGCTGGAATTCTTCTCGGCTAAAACCCTTGATACCCTTGCGTTCTAGGCTGAAAATTATGTTGTCTTGGCTGGTAATTTCCTTGCAACGGATTCAAAACATTATCGGCGTTCTTGTAGGACAGATTCGGATGATTTTTCCAGCCCAGATTGTAGGTGTTGGAATACGGATTATTAGCAATGTAGTTCAGATCTGCAATATCCTTGAACCCGTATGAATCGGGAGATGCTTGGTGCATGTTTACCATTTGTAACTTCAACTCGGCAAGCTCAGCTCACAATGCAAGCACCTCGCTGTCCGCTCCCTTGGCTAGATTGCGGCGATTAAATTCCCCCGACATAATATTTCTTCCCTCGGCCATCTTCTCAATTTCCCCCGACTAATATTTCTTCCCTCGGCCATCTTCTCAATCTTGGCCTCAATAGCGGTTAACGGGAGGTCATGTAGAGAACCTCCACAAGCAGCGTTCAACCAATCTCGAACTTCATCACGAAGACCCTCAATGAAAGTAGCGATGAGGTATCTTTCATCCATCCCGTGGTGTGGGCATTCACGTTGATATCCTTTAAATCGCAGCCATGCTTCTGGAAGACTCTTTTCATCCTCTTGTTCAAAAGAATTAATCTTGTTCTTCCATAGCTGCATCTTGTGGGGTGAGAAAAATCGCATCATGAAGCGTTCTTCGAGCTGGCTCCACGTATGAATAGAATTTGGGGGTAGCGTGCAGAGCCACTCGAGTGCATGCTCCCTAACTGAGAACGGGAAGGCAAGCAACATAATCGCTTCATCATTTATCCCGGGGTAGGCTTTCATGTTTGAACACAACATCTTGAACTGAGTGAGATGTTGGTTTGGATCTTCCGTAGATCGTCCCCTAAATGGCGATTGACTCAACATCTGAATGAAGGCCGGCTGTAACTTAAATCTATTCCGATCTATCTCGGGCCTTCAAATGCAGGAGAGAGCTGTGTGTGTTTAGGCGTTGTGTACGCCCCGTAGGTTTCCGGTGCTTCCTCCTGTGCCATCTCTTCTTCACTAGACAAATCTGTTTCTCGCTCACTTGTCGTTTCCTCTATACTATCGGGATCACTACGCCTCGCTTTTTGCTGTTTCTTTAACGCTCGCATAGTCTTGTCAATATCGGGATCGAAGAGGAGTTCCTTGTCTCTCGAACTCCTAGACATGTACCGAATAATCTGCACGTAGGAAAGGCAACAAACAATAAATAAGCTCGGAAGAGATGCAATGACTAAAAATAAAAGAGAAAATGCAAAAAACAAAAACAAAGAAAAGACTCGGAAATTCGGAAGAGATGCAATGACTCAAAATTTAAGAAAAATGCAAAAAACAAAAACAAACAAAAGACTCGGAAATGACTAGATCTCGACTCAACGAAACCCTAATTCTAAAAACCGTGACTAGTCCCCGGCAACGGCGCCAAAAACTTGATGTGTGGGATCAGAGTTTTATTTATTCCAAGACCGCTCTACCGCAAGTATACGGTTCGTGTAGTACAAGGGTCGAACTCTGGCGACTAAGTGCAGCTTTAGAACTAAGATACCGCGAGAAGAAGATCGATCAATGGACGAGTAATGAATCTAGAAAGTAAAGATAAATAAGTATGACGAAGCTAGACTAGGCAATGAGAAGTATCATGGGTGTCGTATTCGTGTTGGTATCCATTGTTGTTTAGCTCTTCTAGTACTCGACTCTAGGTTTTCTCGAGGACGAGCAAAAGGTTAAGTCTGGGGGAGTTTGATAACACGTAATCGGTTGTAGTTTTTATATCATTCTTAGGTCTAGTTTTGAGTAGATTACTTAGATTTCATTCATTTATCGAGTTTATTCGAAGACTTTATCTACATTTCGTGTTTTGCATAGGAAACGAAGACATGAGGAGAAACACGAGAGATTATGGCAATCTAACCCCGAAAACATAGTTGAGTGACAAGGTTCAACTTGTACAAGGCCACGGATTGAAGTGAACATTCAAACACCGAGCGAAAGGAGCGGAAAAACATTGCAAGACATGCACGCTCGGGCATTGGAAGTGTGCCCGCTCGGGTAATTGATGCCAAGACAACCCCGTAGCTTTGCACGACTCGGGTGCTCAAGGAACATGTTCGGGCATGTGTGCCCGATCGGGTGGAATTGGAGTGCCCGCTCGGGTTAATTGTCATCAAGATGCGCCGTAGCTTTGCACGACTCGGGCTGAAGAGGAACACACTCGGGCATAGGTGCCCGCTTGGGCTAA
>CM071872.1:8704115-8733819 GCA_036759665.1 Gynandropsis gynandra | reverse complement strand
TGTTTCTTTAACGCTCGCGTAGTCTTGTCAATATCGGGGTCGAAGAGAAGTTCTTTGCCTCTCGAACTCCTAGACATGTACCGAATAGTTTGCACGTGGGAAAGACAACAAACAATAGATCAGCTCAGAAGAGATGCAATGACTCAAAATTAAAGAAAAATGCAAAAAAGAAAAACAAAAACAAACAAAAGACTCGGAAAGGACGGGATCTCGACTCAACGAAACCCTAATTCTAAAAACCGTGACTAGTCCCTGGCAACAGCGCCAAAAACTTGATGTGTGGATCAGAGTTTTATTTATTTCCAAGATCACTTTACCGCAAGTATACGGTTCGTGTAGTACAAGGGTCGAACTCTGGGGACTAAGTGCAGCTTTAGAACTAAGATACCTCGAGAAGAAGATCGATCAATGGACGAGTAATGAATCTAGAAAGTAAAGATAAATAAGTATGACGAAGCTAGACTAAGCAATGAGAAGTATCATGGGTGTCGGCAATACCGGAACATGCAATGGATGTTTCTAAGGATCATGAAATTCGGTTTGTATCAATCAATGGGAACTAATATCTAATCCTCTACCTAGGAAATCAACGTCACTCATCTCTCGATGCAGTGCGGAACGTCTAGATACATGAAGAACAGTAGGGAACTCTACCCCTAATGCTAGAAGTGACTTGGCGTAAGCCTAAATCTTCTATCTAGGAAATCAACGTCGCTCATATTTCTATGTAGCGCGGAACTTCTAGATGCATTAAGAACATGGGAATTCTACCTCAATTATTACCGTTCCTAAATAGATTAATCGACCGGTCTCATTAATCTAATTATTCGAAGGTTCGTTCACAAGACTCAAATCTAACTCTCTCAAGTCTAGATGAATCTCTAATCTCAATCAAACGTGCCTAATCTCAGTAGAATAGATCTAGTCTTATTCAAACTTGAAAGCAACAACGTATGAAGGCATTAGGCGCAAATCTATAACCTATCGAACCATTCAATTGAACAAAATCGAAAATCAAGCATTAATAACATAAAACATCCATTACAATGGCATCCCTAACCCATGACAACAAATCTACTCAGAAATCATAGAGAAACAAACAAAAACGAAGTAAGTGTTTGCCTCCCCTATCATCCCGAGCGTTATGGTTCGGATGAATCCTTCGGATACCCGATGTCTTCAATCGTGTTCTCTATTCTTTCTTGTGTGTCTCTCCCCCTCTCCTTAGGTCCATGTTTCGTCCCTTTTAATGTCTTGTACGAATCCTAGGCTTAGAAGGTCTCTTTTCTCATTAATTGGCCGTTCAAAAATCAAGGAGTTTGTTGAGAAAAAGGTGGACCCGCTCGGGCACAACCACCACCCGCTCGGGTAGACCTCAAGCCCGCTCGTGCACACTTCCAGCCTGGTCGACCTCCCATGCCCGTGCTAGTTCACTACCAGCCTGAGTCGGGCTGATTCTCGGCGTTTTTCTGGTCCAAATTGGTGCCCGATCGGGCACACATACACAGCCCGAGCGGGCACACATGCCATTGCTCTTTCCGCTCCTTTCGCTCGAGGTTTGAGTGTTTCGTTTGCTTCCATGGCCGTGCACATGAGGCAATTGTCATTCAATAATGTTTTCGGGGTGGAATTGCCGTAATCATTCGTGTTTTCCTTCATTTCTTCATTTCCTACACAAAACATGAAATAGTAGATAAAAGCCTCGAATAAACTCAAACAATCGGTTAAGTCCAAGAAATCTAATCTAATCTAAACCTAAGAATGATATAAATACTACGACGGATAACATGTTATCATCTAGTCTAGCTTCGTCATCCTTTATTACCTTTACTTTTCCCGTTTCATAATCTTATATTGATCAATCTTCTTCTCGTGAATTCTTAGTTCTAAAGCTGCACTCAGTCCCCAGAGTTCGACCTTTGTACTACACGAACCGTATACTTGCGGTAGAGTGGTCTTGGAAAAATTAAAACCTCTGATCCCACACATCAAGTTTTTGGCACCGTTGCCGGGGACTAGTCACGGTTTTTAGAATGAAGGTTTCATTGATTCGAGATCCAGTCCTTTTCGAGTCTTTTGTTTGTTTTTGTTTTTGCATTTTTCTTTTATTTTGAGTCATTGCATCTCTTCCGAGCTGATCTATTGTTAGTTGTCTTTGCCACGTGCAGATTATTCGGTACATGTCTAGGATTTCGAGCGGCAAAGAACTCCTCTTCGACCCCGATATCGACAAGACTACGCGAGCCTTAAAGAAACAGCAAAAAGCGAGGCGTAGTGATCCCGAGAATATAGAGGAAACAACAAGTGAGCGAGAAACAGATTTGTCTAGTGAAGAAGAGATGGCACAGAAGGAAGCATCGGAAACCTACGGGGCATATACAGCGCCTAAACACACGCAGCTTCTCTCCTGCATTCGAAGGCTCGAGATAAATTGGAATAGATTTGAGTTACAACCAGCCTTCATTCAGATGTTGAGTCAATCACAATTTAGGGGACGATCTACGGAAGATCCGAACCAACATCACAGTCAGTTCAAGATGCTATGTTCGAACATGAAAACCTACCCCGGAATAAATGATAAAGCGATTATGTTGCTTGCCTTGCCGTTCTAAGTTAGGGAGCATGCACTCGAGTGGCTCTACACGCTACCCCCAGATTCAATTCATACGTGGAGCCAGCTTGAAGAACGCTTTATGATGCAAATTTTCTCACCCCACAAGACGCAGCTATGGAAGAACAAGATTAAATCGTTTGAACAAGAGGATAGAGAGAGTCTTCTAGAGGCGTGGCTGTGATTTAAAGGATATCAACGCGAATACCCGCACCACGGGATGGATAAAAGATACCTCATCGCTACTTTCATTGAGGGTCTCGTGACAAAGTTAGAGATTGGTTGAACGCTGCTTGTGGAGGTTCTTTACATGACCTCTCATTCACCGCTATTGAGGCCAATATGGAGAAGATGTCCGAGGGAAGAAATAATATGTCGAGGGAATTCAATCGCCAAAATCTAGCCAAGGGAGCGGACATCGAGGTGCTTGCATTGCAAGCTGAGCTTGCCGAGTTGAAGTTACATATGGTAAACATGCAGATGCGAACTACGTTGCCAATAATCCATATTCCAACACCTACAATCATGGCTGGAAGAATCCTCCGAATCTGTCCTACAAGAACGCCGATAATGTTTTGAATCCGTTGCAAGGAAACTATCAGCCAAAGCCATTTCAAAGCCAGCCACAACATCAGAATTTTCAGCCTAGAACGCAAGGCTATCAAGGGTTTCAGCCGAGAGGAGTACCAGCGCCAATTCTGCAACAAGAAGAGGGGAATAACGAGATTACGTCTATGCTCACGCAGATTTTACATGGCCAAAAAGATATAAGTGCTGAGCTGACTATTGTAAGACGAGATCAAGAGGAAGCAAAGAGGAAAATTGCGGAAATACAGAAGCATTAAAAAATCCTAGACGCCCAAGTGGCGCAAATTACAGAAAACACTCCTAATCGACAAGCAGTTTTACCGGGAAAGCCTGAGCAGAATCCCCGTGAGCATTGCAACGCCGTCATGTTGAGAAGCGGGACAGAACTTGCGGACGTCACACCCCAAAATTTTGAGAGAGGAGAATGCTCAACGAATTCAATGAAGAATCCTAGCGACCAAGAGCATCGCAAGGAAGTACAAGTTGAAGATGAAGAAGAACCGTATGTGGCACCGCCACCAAGACGCCCTCCACTTCATTGTTGTAGTCGTCAAATCACGTGAAAACAAAAACAAAAAGTTGAAAAGGGGTGCAACACGAGAGACAAACGCAAATAGGAAATAGGAAGAAAATGGAATATCCGAGAGACAAACACAACGCAAGCGGCGGATTGACAAGAAATGACATTCGTATCCTAAGAAACTCAAAAAGGGCATCTCCCGGCTCTAAAAATCAACCGTATCGACCTAAATAAAACATTTTGAGCTCGAAAACGGGGTCGGGCTGCCTTCAGCAACCCGAAGCATCGTTTATCTCGAAAAGAGGAATAAAATGTGAAAAAAATAATGTAATTCGGAGTTTCGTACGCAAAGTTCTGGTATTTCGAAGCCCGTGGAACAATTCATTGTTGTAGTCGTCTAGTCACGTGAAAACAAAAACAAAAAGTGGAAAAAGGGTGCTACACGAGAGACAAATGCAAATAGGAAATAAGAAGCAAAAGAAATATCCGAGAGACAAACGCAATGCAAGCGGCGTATTGACAAGAAATGACATTCTTATCCTAAAAAACTCGAAAAGGCCATCTTCCGGCTTCAAAAATCAACCGTATCGACAAAAATAAAGTATTTTGAGCTCGAAAACGGGGTTGGGCTGCCTTCAACAACCCATGGAATCGTTTATCTCGAAAAGAGGAATAAAATGTGAAAGAAAATCATGTAATTCGGAGTTTCGCACGCAAAGTTATGGTATTTCAAAGCTCGTCGAACAATTCATTGTTGTAGACGTCTAATCACGTGAAAACAAAAAAAGTGGAAAAGGCGTGCTACACGAGAGACAAACACAAATAGGAAATAGGCAGGAAAAGGAATATCCGAGAGACAAACGTAATGCAAGCGGAGTATTGACAAGAAATGACATTCCTATCCTAAAAAACTCGAAAAGGCCATCTTCCGGCTCTAAAAATCAACCGTATCAATCTAAACAAAGTATTTTGAGCTTGAAAACGGTGTCGGGCTGCCTTCAGCATCCTGCGACATCCATTATCTCGAAAAGAGGAATAAAATGTGAAAAAAATCATGTAATTCGGAGTTTCGTACGCAAAGTTATGGTATTTCAAATCCCGTCAAACAATTCATTGTTGTAGACGTCTAATCACGTGAAAACAAAAAACAAAAAACGGAAAAGGGGAGCGACACGAGAGACAAATGCAAATAAGAAATAGGAAGCAAAAAGAATATCAGAGAGACAAACGCCACGCAAGCGGCGTATTGACAAGAAATGACATTTGTATCCTAAGAAACTCGAAAGGGCCATCTCCTGGCTCTAAAAATCAACCGTATCGACCTAAATAAAGGATTTTGAGCTAGAAAATGGGGTCGGGCTACCTTCAGCATCCAATGGCATCGTTTATCTCGAAAATAGGAATAAAATGTGAAAAAAAACATGTAATTCAGAGTTTCGTACGCAAAGTTATGGTATTTCAAAGCCCGTCGAACAATTCGTTGTTGTAGTCGTCTAATCACGTGAAAAAAGAACAAAAAGTGGAAAAAGGGTGCTACACGAGAGACAAACACAAATAGGAAATAAGAAGCAAAAGGAATATCTGAGAGACAAACGCATTGCAAGCGGTGTATTGACAAGAAATGACATTCTTATCCTAAGAAACTCAAAAAAGGCCATCTTCCGGCTCTAAAAATCAACCGTATCGACCTAAATAAAGTATTTTGAGCTCGAAAACGGGATCGGGCTGCCTTCGGCAACCCATGGCATCGTTTATCTCGAAAAGAGGAATAAAATGTGAAAAAAATCATGTAGTTCCGAGTTTCGTACGCAAAGTTATGGTATTTCAAAGCCCGTCGAACAATTCATTGTTGTAGTCGTCTAATCACGTGAATATATAAACAAAAAGTGGAAAAGGGGTGTAACACGAGAGACAAACTGATGTCGGTTAATCTCAAGTAATAATTTACCTAAACTAACGCTTCCAAAAGAATACGGATCGTATAGTACTAGGGTCGAACACAAGGAATTGATGCAACTCTAAAGCTAGTAACTAATGAATAAGACGTGTGAAATGAAGGAGTGAAAGAGAATGCGAATGCAATTAAACTAAACTAATGAAAAAAATGACTCAACGACTAAACACCACGGGTTTCGAGATGTGCACGATGATGTAACGAAGTTCTAACAAGATCATTGGTCTTAGATATTATCACGAGTTCAGGGAATTCAAGCTCTTATATAGGAACTGACTGGCGTAGACTTGTCCACTATCTAGCATGTGTATACCAATAACTCTATTACGTATCTCACCTACTAGACGCATTAAGACCGCTATCCTAATCCCTAGATTCAATCGAATGACCTGGCGTAGATTCTAAACCGATTAAATCCTAAATCATTGCTAGATTCCAAAGTCTAATCCCCTGGCGCGTAGATTCAAGACTTCTATAATCATCCATTCGAGTGACGTACATGAATGAAAGCATTAAACACAACCAATCAATCTGAAAACGATCAAATACCAAATTCATTCATTCAAGTGGCGTACAAGAACAAAAGCTTTAAGATCCACCAAGCATTAAAAACAAGACTTCGTTACATATTGGCAATACTCTCTAACCAATGGTTGTGGATCTACTCGGACATGAACTTAGAAAACGAAACACAAAAGATAACTATATTTAACTTTAATAAAGAATGAGATTCCTCCCTATTCATATACTGACGTCTTCAATAGCTCCTCCATGCTCCGGATCCCTTGTTCCATCCTTCTCCCTCTTTCTCTCTGTCTCTAAGTGTGTCCTCTGATGTCCCCCCTCAATGTCTGGTTCGAATCCTAGCTTTAAAGGTCTCTTTTCAAATTAATTGGCCGTTCTAAAATCAAGGAGTTTGTTGAGAAAAAGGTGGACCCGAGCGGGCACAACCTCTACCTGCTCGTGCAGTCCATTAGCCCGTGCGTGCTTGACTTTAAACCTGGTCGGGCTGGCTTGCCCGAGCGTGCATCCTTTGAGCCCGAGGCGGGCTAACTCTTGGCGAAATTCTGGTTCAAATTGCAGCCCGATCGGGTGCACAAACACAGCCCTAGCGGGCACACTTCATGCCCGAGCATGTACACTATCAAATGTTGTTTCCACTCCTTTCGCTCGATGCTTGAGTGTATGATTTGATCCATGGCCTTGCACAAGTTGTACCTTGTCATTCAATTACGTTTTCGGGGTTGAATTGCTGTAATCACTCGTATTTCGCTTCATCTCTTTGTTTCCTATACAAAACACAAAATGTAGATGAAGTCCTCGAATAAACTCGATAAATCGGTGAAATCTAAGAACTCTAATCAAAACTAGACCTAAGAATCATGTAAAGAGTACGGCGGATTACGTGTTATCACAAACGCAAATAGTAAATAGGAAGCAAAAGGAATATCCGAGAGACAAACGCAACACAAGCGGCGAACTGACAAGAAATGACATTCGTATCCTAAGAAAATCAAAAGGACATCTACCGGCTCTAAAAATCCAACATATCGACGTAAATAAAGGATTTTGAGCTCAAAAACGGGGTCAGGATGCCTTCAGCAACCCGTGGCATCGTTTATCTCGAAATGAGGAATAAAATGTGAAAAAAATCATGTAATTCGGAGGGTACACAAAGTTATGGTATTTCAAAGCTCGTCGAACAATTCATTGTTGTAGTCGTTTAATCACGTGAAAGCAAAAACAAAAAGTGGAAAAGGGGTGCTACACGAGAGACAAACGCAAATAGGAAATAGGAAGCAAAAGGAATATCCGAGAGAGAAACGCAACGCAAGCGGCGTATTGATAAGAAATGACATTCTTATCTTAAAAAACTCGAAAAGGCTATCTTATAGCACTAAAAATCAACCGTATCAACCTAAATAAAGTATTTTGAGCTCAAAAATGGAGTTAGGCTGCCTTCAGCAACCCATGGCATTGTTTATCTCGAAAAGAGGAATAAAATGTGAAAAAAATATGTAATTCGGAGTTTCGTACGCCCGTCGAACAATTCATTGTTATAGTCGTCAAATCACGTGAAAACAAAAACAAAAAGCGGAAAAGGGGTGCAACACGAGAGCCAAAAACAAATAGGAAATGGGAAGCAAAAGGAATATTCGAGAGACAAACGCAACGCAAGCGGCATATTGACAAGAAATGACATTCGTATCCTAAGAAACTCAAAAAGGGCATCTCCCGGCTCTAAAAATCCAACATATCGACCTAAAAAAGGATTTATAGCTCGAAAACGGGGTTGGGCTGCCTTCAGCAACCCACAGCATCGTTTATCTCAAAAAGAGGAATAACATGTGAAAAAATCATGTAATTCGGAGTTTCGTACGCAAAGTCATGGTATTTCAAATCCCGTCGAACAATTCATCGTTGTAGCCTTCTAATCACGTGAAAACAAAAACAAAAAGTGGAAAAGGGGTGCTATACGAGAGACAAACGCAAATAGCAAATAGGAAGCAAAAGGAATATCCGAGAGACAAACTTAATGCAAGCGGCGTATTGACAAGAAATGACATTCTTATCCTTAAAAACTAGAAAGGCCATCTTCCAGCTCTAAAAATCAACCGTATCGATCTAAAATAATTATGTTGAGCTCAAAAATGGGTTCGGGATGCCTTCAGCAACCCACGACATCATTTATCTCGAAAAGAGGAATAAAATGTGAAACAAAATCATGTAATTCGGAGTTTCGTACGCAAAGTTATGGTATTTCAAAGCCCGTCGAACAATTCATTGTTGTAGTCATCTAATCACGTGAAAACAAAAAGAAAAGTATGAAAGGGGTGCTACACGAGAGACAAACGCAAATAGGAAATAGGAAGCAAAAGGAATATCCGAGAGAAAAATGCAATGCAAGCGGCGTATTGACAAGAAATGACATTCTTATCCTAAAAAAGCTCGAAAAGGCCATCTTCCGGCTCTAAAAATTAACCGTATCGACCTAAATAAAGTATTTTCAGCTCAAAAAAGGGGTCGGGCTGCTTCAGCAGCCCGTAGCATCGTTTATCTCGAAAAGAGGAATAAAATGTGAAAAAATCATGTAATTTGGTGCTTCGTACGCAACGTTATGGTATTTCAAAGCCCGTTGAACAAATCATTGTTATAGTCGTCAAATCACGTGAAAACAAAAACAAAAAGCGGAAAGGGGTGCAAACGAGAGACAAATGCAAATAGGTAATAGGAAGCAAAAGGAATATCCGAGAGACAAACACAACACAAGCGGAGTATGGACAAGAAATAACATTCCAATCCTAAAAAACTCGAAAAGGCCATCTTCCGGCTCTAAAAATCAACCGTATAGACCAAAATAAAGTATTTTGAGCTCGAATACGGGGTCAGGCTGCCTTCAGCAACCCACGACATCATTTATCTCGGAAAGAGGAATAAAATGTGAAAAAAATCATGTAATTCGGAGTTTCTTACGCAAAGTTATGGTATTTGAACGCCCGTCGAGCAATTCATTGTTGTAGTCGTCTAATCACGTGAAAACAAAAACAAAAAGTGGAAAAGGGATGCTACACGAGATACAAACGCAAATAGGAAATAAGAAGCAAAAGGAATATCCGAGAGACAAACGCAATGCAAGCCTCGTATTGACAAGAAATGACATTCTTATCCTAAAAAACTCGAAAAGTCCATCTTCTGGCTCTAAAAGTCAACCGTATCAACCTAAAAAAAGTATGTTGAGTTAGAAAACGCATCGGGCTGCCTTCAGCAACCCACAGCATCGTTTATCTCGAAAAGAGGAGTAAAATGTGAAAAAAATCATGTAATATGGAGTTTAGTACGCAAAGTTATGGTATTTCGAAGCCCGTCGAACAATTCGTTGTTGCAGTCGTCTAATCACGTGAAAAAAAAAAAACAAAAAGTTGAAAAGGGGTGCTACACGAGAGACAAACGCAAATAGGAAATAAGAAGAAAAAGGAATATTCGAGAGACAAACGCAACGCAAGCGGCGTATTGACAAGAAATGACATTCTTATCCTAAAAACCTCGAAAAGGCCATCTTCCGGCTGTAAAAATCAACCGTATCGACCTAAATAAAGTATTTTGAGCTCGAAACGGGGTCGGGCTACCTTCAGCAACCCATGGCATCGTTTGTCTCGAAAAGAGGAATAAAATGTGAAAAACAATCATGTAATTCGGAGTTTCGTACGCAAAGTTATGATATTTCAAAGCCTGTCGAACAATTCATTATTGTAGTCGTCTAATCACGTGAAAACAAAAACAAAAAGTTGAAAAGGGGTGCTACACGAGAGACAAACGCAAATAGGAAATAGGAAGCAAAAGGAATATCCGGGAGACAAACGCAAAGCAACTGGCGTATTGACAAGAAATGACATTTGAATCCTAAGAAACATAAAAGGGGCATCTCCCTAATCTAAATATCAACCGTATCGACCTAAATAAAGGATTTTAATCTCGAAAACGGGGTTGGGCTTCCTTCAGCAACCCGCAACATTGTTTATCATGAAAAGAGGAATAAAATTTGAAACAAAATAAAGTAATTCGGAGTTTCATACGCAAAGTTATGGTATTTCAAAGCCCATCGAACAATTCATAGTTGTAGTCGTCTAATCATGTTAAGAAAAACAAAAAGTGGAAAAGGGGTGCAAAACGAGGGACAAATGCAAATAGGAAATAGGAAGAAAAAGGAATATCCGAGAGACAAACACATCGCAAGCGGCGTATTGACAAGAAATGACATTCGTATCCTAAGAAACTCAAAAAGAGCATCTCCCGACTCTAACAATCCAACATATCGATCTAAATAAAGGATTTTGAGCTCGGAGACGGGGTCGGGCTACCTTCACCAACCCGCGGCATCGTTTATCTCAAAAAGAGAAATAAAATGTGAAAAAATCATGTAATTCGGAGTTTCGTATTTCAAAGCCCGTCGAACAATTCATTGTTGTAGTCGTCTAATCATGTGAAAACAAAAACAAAAAGTGGAAAAGGGGTGCAACACGAGAGACAAATGCAAATAGGAAATAGGAAGCAAAAGGAATATCCGAGAGACAAACGCAATGCAAGCCCCGTATTGACAAGAAATGACATTCTTATCCTAAAAAACTCGAAAAGTCCATCTTCCGGCTCTAAAAATCAACCGTATCGACCTAAATAAAGTATGTTGAGCTTGAAAACGGGGTCGGGCTGCCTTCAGCAACCCGCACCATCTTTTATCTCGAACAGAGAAATAAAATATGAAAAAATCATGTAATTTGGAGCTTTGTACGCAAAGTTATGGTATTTCAAAGCCCGTCGAACAATTCATTCTTATAGTCATCAAATCACGTGAAAAGAAAATCAAAAAGCGGAAAAGGGGTGAAACACGAGAGACAAACGCAAATAGGAAATAGGAAGCAAAAGGAATATCCGAGAGACAAACGTAACGCAAGTGGCGTATTTACAAGAAATGATATTCGTATCTAAGAAACTCAAAAAGGGGGTCAGGCTGCCTTCAGCAATCCCCAGCACCGTTTATCTCGAAAAGAGGAATAAATGGTGAAAAAATCATGTAATTCGGAGTTTCGTACACAAAGTTATGGTATTTCAAAGCCCGTCGAACAATTCATTGATGTAGTAAAAAAACAAAAAGTGGAAAAGGGGTGCAACACGAGAGACAACCGTAAATAGGAAATAGGAAGCAAAAAGAATATCCGAGAACAAACGCAATGCAAGCAGTGGATTGACAAGAGATGACATTCTTATCCTAAAAAACTCGAAAAGGCCATCTTCCGGCTCTAAAAATCAAATGTATCGACCTAAATAAAGTATTTTGAGCTAAAAAAACGGGGTTGGGAAGCCTTCAGCAACCTGTAGCATAGTTTATCTCGAAAAGAGGAATAAAATGTGAAAAAATCATGTAATTCGGAGCTTCGTACGCAAATAGAAAATTAGAAGCAAAAGCAATATCCGAGAGAGAAACACAACGTAAGCGGCGTATTGAAAAGAAATGATATTCGTATCCTATGAAACTCAAAAAGGGCATCTCCCGACTCTAAAAATCCAACATAACGACTTAAATAAATGATTTTGAGCTTGAAAACGGGGTCGGGCTGCCTTGACCATCCCGCGGCATCGTTTACCTCGAAAAGAGGAATAAAATGTGAAAAAAATTCATGTAATTATGAGTTTCGTACGCAAAGTTATGGTATTTCGAAGCCCGTCGAAGAATTCATTGTTGTAGTCGTCTAATCATGTGAAAACAAAAACAAAAAGTGGAAAAGGGGTGCAACACGAGAGACAAATGCAAATAGGAAATAGGAAGCAAAAGGAATATTTGAGAGATAAACGCAACGCAAGCGGCGTATTGACAAGAAATGACATTCTTATCCTAAAAAACTCGAAAAGGCTATCTTCCGGCTCTAAAAGTCAACCGTATCGACCTAAATAAAGTATGTTGAGCTCGAAAACAGGGTCGGGCTGCCTTCAGCACCCCGCGCCATTTTTTTATCTTGAAAATAGAAATAAAATGTGAAAAAATCATGTAATTTGGAGCTTTGTACGCAAAGTTATGGTATTTCAGAGCCCGTCGAACAATTCATTGTTATAGTCGTCAAATCATGTGAAAATAAAAACTAAAAGCGGAAAAGGGGTGCAACACGAGAGACAAATGCAAATAGAAAATAGGAAGCAAAAGGAATATCCGAGAGAGAAACGCAACGCAAGCAGCGTATTGACAAGAAATCACATTGGTATCCTAAGAAACACAAAAAGGGCATCTCCTGGCTCAAAAAATCCAACATATCGACCTAAATAAAAAATTTTGAGCTCAAAAACGGGGTCGGGCTGCCTTCAGCATCCTGCGGCATCGTTTATCTCAAAAAGAGGAATAAGTTGTGAAAACAATCATGCAATTCGGAGTATGGTATGCAAAGTTATGGTATTTCAAAGCTCGTCGAACAATTAATTGTTGTAGTCGTCTAATCACGTGAAAACAAAAACAAAAAGTGGAAAAGGGGTGCTACACGAGAGACAAACCCAAATAAGAAAGAGGAAACAAAAGGAATATCCGAGAGGCAAACACAATGCAAGCGGCGTAATGACAAGAAATGACATTCGTATCCTAAAAAACTCAAAAATTCCATCTTCCGGCTCTAAAAATCAACCGTGTCGACCTAAATAAAGGATTTTGAGCTCGAAAATGGGGTCGGGCTGCCTTCAGCAACCCGCGGCATCGTTTATCTCGAAAAGAGGAATAAAATGTGAACAAATCATGTAATTCGGAGGTTCGTAGGCAAAGTTATAGTATTTCAAAGCCCGTCGAACAATTCATTGTTATAGTCGTCTAATCACGTGAAAAAAAACACAAAAAGTGGAAAAGGGGTGCTACACGAGAGACAAATGCAAATAGGAAATAGGAAGCAAAAGGAATATCCGAGAGACAAACCCAATGCAAGTGGCGTATTGACAAGAAATGACATTCTTATCCTAAATAACTCGAAAAGACCATCTTCCAGATCTAAAAACCAACCGTATCAACCTAAATAAAGTATTTTGAACTAAGAAAACAGGGTTGGGCCGCCTTCAGCAACCCGTAGCATCGTTTATCTCGAAAACAAGAATAAAATGTGAAAAAAATCATGTAATTCGGAGTTCCGTACGCAAATTTATGGTATTTCAAAGCCCGTCGAACAATTCATTGTTGTAGTCGTCAAATCACGTGAAAAAAAAATCAAAAAGTGGAAAAGGGGTGCTACACGAGAGACAAACGCAAATAGGAAATAGGAAGTAAAAGGAATATCCGAGAGACAAACGCAATGCAAGGGGCGTATTGACAAGAAATGACATTCTTATCCTAAAAAAGTCGAAAAGGCCATCTTCCGACTCTAAAAATCAACCATATCGACCTAAATAAAATATGTTGAGGTCGAAAACGGGGTTGGGCTGCCTTCAGCAACCCGCGGCATCGTTTACCTTGAAAAGAGGAATAAAATGTGAAAACAATCATGTATTTGAAAGCCCGTGAAACAATTCATTGTTGTAGTCGTCTAATCACGTGAAAACAAAAACAAAAAGTGGAAAAGGGGTGCTAGACGAGAGACAAACGCAAATAGAAACTAAGAAGCAAAAGGAATATCCGTGAGACAAACGCAATGCAAGCGGCGTATTGACAAGAAATGACATTCTTATCCTAAAAAACTCGAAAAGGCTATCTTCCGGCTCTAAAAATCAACCGTATCGACCTAAATAAAGTATTTTGAGCTAAAAAATGGAGTCGGGTGATAACACGTAATCCGTCTTAGTATTTTTATGATTCTTAGGTTTAGTTTTTATTAGATTTCTTGGACTTTACCGAGTTATTGATCATATTCGAGGATTTTATCTGCATTTCGTGTTTTGTGTAGAAAATGAAGACATGAAGGAAAACACGAATGATAACAGCAAATTCCACCCCGAAAACATGTTTGAATGACAAGATACCTCATGTGCACGGCCATGGAACCAAACGGAACACTCAAACCTCTAGCGAAAGGAGCGGAAACAACAATTGAAGTGTGCACGCTCGGGCTGAGATGTGTGCCCGCTTGGGCTGTGTATGTGCACCCGATCGGGTGCAATTTGAACCAGAAATTCGCCGAGAGTTAGCCCGACTCGGGCTCATAGGGTGCATGCTCGAGCGGGTGGAGGCTGTGCCTGAGCGGGTCCACCTTTTTCTCAATAACTTTCCTTGAAATTTGAACAGCTTGCATTTAAAAGGAACAGAAGGGAAAAGCGAAGATCAGACTGGAAAAGGCAAGAGAACAAGGGGCACGAATCAGGCAAAGGAGAAGAGAGAGAGCACGGCCGAAGAAGGAGACTTCGGGGAACCGAAGGATTCGTCAGAGGTTAACCTCGGGATGATAGGGGAGTCGAACACTTACTTCGTTTTTTTTTGTTTGCTTCTCTATGTATTCTGAGTAGTTCTTGTTGCCATGGGTTAGGGATGCCATTGTAAAGGATCGTTTAAGTTATTAATGCTTGATTTCGGTTTTGCTCAATTAAATGGTTCGATTCGTGCGTAATGCCTTCATACGTTGTTGATTTCAAGTTAGGATAAGACTAGATCTATTCTACTGATATTAAGCATGTTTGAAGGGTTGATTTCATTAGGATAAGACTAGATCTATTCTACTGATATTAAGCATGTTTGAAGGAGATTACAGATTTGTCTAGCCTTGGAGAGTCAGATTTGAGGGTCGTGAATGAACTTTTGAATGAATTAGGTTAACGAGAATTTGGCCAAGTGGTTAATCTATTTAGGAACGGTAATTATCGAGGTAGTATTCCCATTGTTCTTAATGCATCTAGAAGTTCCGCGCTACATAGGGATATGAGTGTCGTTGATTTCCTAGATAGAGGATTTAGGCTTACGCCAAGTCATTTCCGTTTATAGAGGTCGAGTTCCCATCCGACATTAGAGGTTGAGTTCCCCATCGTTCTTCATGCATCTAGAAGTTTCGCACTACATAGGGATATGGGTGACATTGATTTCCTAGGTACCTATGATCACACATCAAGTTTTTGGCGCCGTTGCCGGGGATTAGTTACGGTATTGGACTTAGGATTTCATTGTGTCGAGATCCAGTCAAGCTCGGGACGTTAAACAAGCGCTTATCGGGAGGCAACCCGACTTTTGCACTTTCTTTTTATTTTATTTTCAGAACTTATTCTTTTTGCATTGATTTACTCGTTGAGATATTACGTTGTGTTTTCTCTTTTGGATTCTGTGATTCTTTATCACAGGTTTTCCACGTCGATATCATCCTTGAAGAGGAGACGCATACAACGCCCAGCCGCATCGCCAACTCGGGACAGCAAAACACGCAAGGTGCACACATTCCAACCCTTACTTTCCCGTAGTTTTGGTTTGCGAGATTCTCTTAGGTCTTGAACATGAGACACTGTTTCATTCAAGTCTAGGGGAGTACTCGTCGAGTAACATGCATGTGATTAGAATTTGTTAGGAATAAACGGATGGACACGTAGTATGAAATTTCGAGTTTTAATCATTATTGTGCGACTTTGTCGAATCGTGAACAATAGTCTAGGTTTGCTTAGAAGTCTTTTGGATATCGTTTAGTCTAGTAGTTGTGCTTGAAACCATGATCTATAGTTGCATTCATCTCTTAGGTTTCATTGCAAAGTATCCATATCTCCGTGTATACCGATTGATCGTTGCTTGTTTGATATATTTTATCGTTCATTGATCATTAGATTACCACGCTTATACTCCGCTGTCAATTTTTTTTCTTGGATAAGTTTTTAACTATTTCAGGTTCACATTGACATGAGTACATCGAGATCGATGGTTCGGGTCTAAGTGATGGGTTAAGGCGCTATTCTACGTCCTAAGGGTTAGAGTGATGCGTATTCTTTGGTAAAAATAAAAAAAAAGCGAAAAAAATGATCTTCAATGACGCACCTCTTCACTCCGCTAAGGTTACAAGACCTTATGAGTGTACCATAGACAACCTGGGTCTAAGTAGAAAGCCATCCCTCTTCGACTTCGACGTCCTAGGAACCAAGCGTGGATCTATAAAAAGAATGAGAAAAAGAAAAGAGAATAAGAACGAGAAAATGGGTTTAATGATATCTCAAGCATAGGGAATTGGTATGGAGATCGCTTGGACGTTGTCTAGGGGTATCAAATAGACTTAGGTCATTGGTAGGATTGCATGGCTCGTGACTTTCGGTTGATAGAAGTCTGAACTAGGTGCGCTTAGGCTTGCGTTCATGTTATGCGTTGTTTTGCATGATGGCTAATTCTTTGAAGTTTTCGTACTAATGTCCATTGTTGTTTAGCTCTTCTTGTACTCGACTATAGATTTGCTCGAGGACGAGCAAAGGTTAAGTCTGAGGGAGTTTGATAACACGTAATCCGTCTTAGTATTTTTATGATTCTTAGGTTTAGTTTTTAAAGTCTGAGGAGTTTGATAACACGTAATCCGTCTTAGTATTTTTATGATTCTTAGGTTTAGTTTTTATTAGATTTCTTGGACTTTACCGAGTTATTGAGCATATTCGAGGATTTTATCTACATTTCGTGTTTTGTGTAGGAAATGAAGACATGAAGGAAAACACGAATGATAACGCTAATTCCACCCCAAAAACATGTTTGAATGACAAGATACCTCATGTGCACGGCCATGGAACCAAACGGAACACTCAAACCTCGAGCGAAAGGAGCGGAAACAACAATTGAAGTGTGCACGCTCGGGCTGAGAAGTGTGCCCGCTCGGGCTGTGTATGTGCACCCGATCGGGCTGCAATTTGAACCAGAAATTCGCCGAGAGTTAGCCCGACTCGGGCTCATAGGGTGCACGCTCGGGCAGGCCAGCCTGACCAGGCAAAGAGTCATACACGCACGGGCTGAGTTGTGCTCGAGCGGGTGGAGGTTGTGCCCGAGCGGGTCCACCTTTTTCTCAATAACTTTCCTTGAATTTTGAACGGCTTGCATTTAAAAGGAATAGAAGGGAAAAGCCAAGATCAGATTGGAAAAGGCAAGAGAACAAGGGGCACGAATCAGGCAAAGGAGAAGAGAGAGAGAGCACGACCGAAGAAGGAGACTTCCGAGAACCGAAGGATTCGTTGGAGGTTACGCTCGGGATGATAGGGGAGTCGAACACTTACTTCGTTTTTTGTTTGCTTTTCTATGTATTCTGAGTAGTTATTGTTGCAATGGGTTAGGGATGCCAATGTAAAGGATCGTTTAAGTTATTAATGCTTGATTTCGGTTTTGTTCAATTGAATGGTTGGATTCGTGCGTAATGCCTTCATACGTTGTTGATTTCAAGTTAGGATACGACTAGATCTATTTTACTGATACTAAGCATGTTTGAAGGAGATTAGAGATTCGTCTAGGCTTGGGAGAGTCAGAATTGAGTCTCGTGAATGAACTTTCGAATGAATTAGGTTAACCAGAATTTGGCCAATCGGTTAATCTATTTAGGAACGGTAATTATCGAGGTAGAATTCCCATTGTTCTTAATGCATATAGAAGTTCCGCGCTACATAGGGATGAGTGTCGTTGATTTCCTAGATAGAGGATTTTGGCTTACGCCAAGTCAATTCCGTTTATAGAGGTCGAGTTCCCATCCGATATTAGAGGTTGAATTCCCCATCGTTCTTCATGCATCTAGAAGTACCACACTAGATAGGGATATGGGTGACGTTGTTTTCCTAGGTAGGAGATTTAGGCTTACGCCAAGTCATTTCGAGCATTAGGGGTAGAGTTCCCTACTTTTCTTCATGCATCTAGGCGTTTCGCGCAACATCGAGAGATGAGTGACGATGATTTCCTAGGTAGAGGATTAGATATTAGTTCCCCATCGATTGATACAAATCGACTTCATGATCCTTAGAAACATCCATTGCATGTTCTGGTATTCCCGAAGCCCATGGTACTCTGTCTTGTTGAGTCTAACTTCGTTATCCTTTATTATCTTTACTTTTCTGTCTCATAATCTTACATTGATCGATCTTCTTCTCGTGAATTCTTAGTTCTAACGCTGCACTTAGTCCCCAGAGTTCGACCCTTGTACTACACGAACCGTATACTTGCGGTAGAGTGGTCATGGAAAAATTAAAACCTATGATCCCACACATCATCGGGCTGCCTTCAGCAACCCATAGCATCGCTTATCTCGAAAAAAGGAATAGAATGTGAAAAAATCATGTTTTCGGAGCTTCGTACGCAAAGTTATGGTATTTCAAAGCCCGTCGAACAATTCATTGTCATAGTCGTCAAATCACGTGAAGACGAAAACAAAAAGCGGAAAAGGGGTGCTACAAGAGAGACAAACACAAATAGGAAATAGGAAGCAGAAGGAATATCCGAGAGACAAACGCAATGCAAGCGGCGTATTGACAAGATATGATATTCTTATCCTAAAAAACTCGAAAAGGCTATCTTCTGGCTCTAAAAATCAACCGTATCGACCTAAATAAAATATTTTGAGCTTAAAACCGGGGTCGGGCTGCCTTCTGCAACCCGTAGCATCGTTTATCTCGAAAAGAGAATAAAAAGTGAAAAAATCATGTAATTCGGAGCTTCGTACGCAAAAGTTATAGTATTTCAAAGCCCGTCGAACAAATCATTGTTATAGTCATCAAATCACTTGAAAACAGAAAAAAAAGTGGAAAATGGGTACAACACGAGAGACAAACGCAAATAGGAAATAGGAAGCAAAAGGAATATCCGAGAGAGAAACACAACACAAGCGGCGTATTGCCAAGAAACGACATTCGTATCCTAAGAAACTCAAAAAGGCATCTCTCGGCTCTAAAAATCCAACATATCGACCTAAATAAAGGATTTTGAGCTCGAAAACGGGGTCGGGCTGCCTTGAGCATCCGGCGGCATCTTTTATCTCGAAAAGAGGAATAAAATGTGAAAAAAGTCATGTAATTAGGAGTTTCGTACACAAATATATGGCATTCCGAAGCCGGTTGAATAATTCATTGTTGTAGTCGTCTAATCATGTGAAAACAAAAGCAAAAAGTGGAAAAGGGGTGTAACACGAGAACAAATGCAAATAGGAAATGAAAAGAAAAAGGAATATCCGGGAGATAAAAGCAATGCAAGCAGCGTATTGACAAGAAATTACATCCGTATCCTAAAAACTCAAAAAGAGCATCTCCCGGCTTTAAAAATCCAACATATCGACCTAAATAAAGGATTTTGAGCTCAAAAATGGGGTCGGGCTGCCTTCAGCAACCCACGGCATCGTTTATCTCAAAAAGAGGAATAAAATGTGAAAAAAAAATCATGTAATTCGGAGTTTTGTACTCAAAGTTATGGTATTTCAAAGCCCGTCGAACAATTCATTAATGTAGCATGAAAACAAAAACAAAAAGTGGAAAAGGGGTGCTACACGAGAGACAAATGCAAAGAGGAAATGAGAAGCAAATATCTGGGTGATAAACGCAATGCAAGCGGCGTATTGACAAGAAATGACATTCTTATACTAAAAAACTTGAAAAGGCCATCTTCCGGCTCTAAAAATCAACCGTATCAACCTAAATAAAGTATTTTGAGCTCAAAAACAGGGTCGGGCTGCCTTCAGCAACCCGTAGCATTGTTTATCTCGAAAAGAGGAATTAAATGTGAAAAAATCATGTAATTCGGAGCTTCATACGCAAAGTTATGGTATTTGAAAGCTCGTCGAACAATTCATTGTTATAGTCATCAAATCACGTGAAAACAAAAACAAAAAGCGGAAAAGGGGTGCAACACCAGAGACAAACGCAAATAGGAAATAAGAAGCAAAAGGAATACCCGAGAGACAAACATAACACAAGCGGCGTATTAACAAGAAATGCCATTCGTATCCAAAGAAACTCAAAAAGGGCATCTTCTGGCTCTAAAAATCCAACATATCGACCTTAATAAAGGATTTTGATCTCGAAAACGGCGTCGGGCTACCTTCACCAACCCGCGGCATCTTTTATCTCGAAAAGAGGAATAAAATGTTAAAAAGATCATGTAATTCGGAGTTTTGTACGCAAAGTTATGGTATTTCAAAGCCCGTTGAACAATTCATTGTTGTAGTCGTCTAATCACTTGAAAACAAAAACAAAAAGTAGAAAAGGGGTGCTATACGAGAGACAAACGCAAAATAAGAAAAAGGAAGCAAAAGGAGTATCTGAGAGACAAACGCAATGCAAGCGCGTATTGACAATAATGACATTCTTATCCTAAAAAACTCGAAAAGGCCATCTTCCGGCTCTAAAAATCAATCGTATCGACCTAAATAAAGTATTTTGAGCTCAAAAATGGGGTCGGGCTGCCTTCAGTAACCCGCGGCATCATTTATCTTGAAAAGAGAAATAAATGTGAAAAAAATCATGTAATTCGGAGTTTCGTACGCAAAGTTATGGTATTTCAAAGCCTGTCAAACAATTCATTGTTGTAGTCGTCTAATCACGTGAAAACAAAAACAAAAAGTGGAAAAGGGGTGCTATACGAGAGACAAACGCAAATACGAAATAGGAAGCAAAAGGAATATCCGAGAGACAAACGCAATGCAAGCGCATATTGACAAGAAATGACATTCTTATCCTTAAAAACTCGAAAAGGCCATCTTTCGGCGACCGTATCGATCTAAATAATGTATATTGAGCTCAAAAACGAGGTCGGGCTGCCTTCAGCAACCCACGACATCGTTTATAACAAAAAGAGGAATAAAATATTAAAAAATCATGTAATTCGGAGTTTCGTACGCAAAGTTATGGTATTTCAAAGCTTGTCGAACAATTCATTGTTGTAGTTGTCTAATTACATGAAAACAAAAACAAAAAGTGGAAAAGGGGTGCTACACGAGAGACAAACGCAAATAGGAAATAGGAAGCAAAAGGAATATCCGAGAGACAAACGTAACGCAAGTGGCGTATTGACAAGAAATGAAATTCGTATCCAAAGAAACTTAAAAAGGGCATCTCCCGGCTCTAAAAATCCAACATATCGACCTAAATAAAGGATTTTGAGCTCGAACACTGGGTCGGGCCGTGTTCAGCAACCCGTGGTATCGTTTATCTCGAAAAGAGGAATAAAATGTGAAAAAAAATCATGTAATTCGGAGTTTCATACGCGAAGTTATGGTATTTCAAAGCCCTTCGAACAATTCATTGTTGTAGTTGTCTAATCACGTGAAACAAAAACAAAAAGTGGAAAAGGGGTGCTACACGAGAGATAAACACAAATAGGAAATAGAAGCCAAAGGAATATCCGGGATATAAACGCAATGCAAGCGGTGTATTGACAAGAAATTACATTCTTATCCTAAAAAACTCAAAAAGGCCATCTTTTGGCTCTAAAAATCAACCGTATCGACCTAAATAAAGTATTTGGAGCTCAAAAACGGGGTCGGGCTGCCTTCAGCAACCCGTTGCATCGTTTATCTCGAAAAAATGAATAAAATGTGAAAAAATCATGTCATTCGGAGATTTATATGCAAAGTTATGGTATTTCAAAGCCTGTAGAAAAATTCATTGTCATAGTCGTCTAATCACGTGAAAACAAAAACAAAAAGTGCAAAAGGGCTGCTACACAAGAGACAAACGCAAATAGGAAATAGGGAGCAAAAGGAATATCCGAGAGACAAACGCAATGCAAGCAAGATAGAGTACCATGGGCTTCGGGAATACCGGAGCATGCAATGGATGTTTCTTAGGATCATGAAGTCGGTTTGTATCAATCGATGGGGAACTAATATCTAATCCTCTACCTAGGGAATAAACGTCACTCATCTCTCGATGTAGCGCGGAACGTCTAGATGCATGAAGATTAGTAGGGAACTCTACCCCTAATGCTCGAAATGACTTGGCGTAAGCCTAAATCTCCTACCTAGGAAATCAACGTCACCCATATCCTTATTTAGTACGGAACTTCTAGATGCATGAAGAACGATGGGGAATTCAACCTCTAATGTCGAATGGGAACTCGACCTCTATAAATGGAAATGACTTGGCGTAACCTAAATCCTCTATCTAGGAAATCAACGAATAACTTAAACTATCCAATACAATGGCATCCCTAACCCATGGCAACGAGAAATACTCAGAATACGTAGAGAAACAAACAAAAATGAAGTAAGTGTTCGACTCCCCTATCATCCCGAGCGTAACCTCCGACGAATCCTTCAGTTCTCCGAAGTCTCCTTCTTCGGCCGTGCTCTCTCTCTCTTCTCCTTTGCATGATTCGTGCCCCTTGTTCTCTTGCCTTTTCCAGTCTGATCTTGGCTTTCCCCTTATGTTCCTTTTAAATGCAAGCCGTTCAAAATTCAAGGAAAGTTGTTGAGAAAAAGGTGGACCCGCTCGGGCACAACCGCCACCCGCTCGGGCACAACTCAAACCGTGCGTGTTTGACTCTCTGCCTGGTCGGGCTAGCCTGCCTGAGCGTACACCCTATGAGCTCGAGTCGGGCTAAATCTCGACGAATTTCTGGTTCAAATTGCAGCCCGATCGGGTGCACAAATACAGCCCAAGCGGGCACACTTCTCAGCCCGAGCGTGCACACCTCAATTGCTGTTTCCGCTCCTTTCGCTCGGTGCTTGAGTGTTTCATTTGGATTCATGGCCTTGCACATGAGGTATCTTGTCATTCAATCACGTATTCAGGGTGGAATTGCCGTAATCATTCGTGTTTTCCTTCATATCTTCCTTTCCTACATAAAACACGAAATGGTAGATGAAATCCTCGAATTTGCTCAATAACTCGGTAAAGTCCAAGAAATCTAATAAAAACTAAAACTAAGAATAATAAAAATACTACGACGGATTACGTATTATCAAACGACATCGTATATCTCGAAAAGAGGAATAAAATGTGAAAAAATTCGGAGTTTCGTAGGCAAAGTTATGGTATTTCAAAGCCCGTCGAACAAATCATTGTTGTAGTCGTCTAATCACGTGAAAACAAAAAGAAAAAGTGGAAAAGGGGTGCTACACGAGAGACAAACGCAAATAGGAAATGAGAAGCAAAAGGAATATCCGGGAGATAAACGAAAGCAAGCCGCATATTGACAAGAAATTACATTCTTATCCTAAAAAACTCCCATCTTTCAGTTTTAAAAATCAACAGTATCGACCTAAATAAAGTATTTTGAGCTAAAAAACGGGGTCGGGCTGCCTTCAGAAATCTTAGCATTCTTTATCTCGAAAAGAGGAATAAAATGTGAAACAACCATGTAATTCGGATTTTCGTACGCAAAGTTATGGTATTTCACAGCCCGTCGAACAATTCATTGTTATAGTCGTCTAATCACATGAAAACAAAAACAAAAAATGAAAAAGAGTGCTACACGAGAGAAAAACGCAAATAGGAAGTAGGAAGCAAAAGGAATATCCGAGAGACAAACGCAATGCAAACGGCATATTAACAAGAAATGTCATTCTTATCCTAAAAAACTCGAAAAGGCCATCTTCCGGCTCTAAAAATAAACCGTATCGACCTAAATAAAGTATTTTGAGCTCAAAAACGGGGTCGGGCTGCCTTCAGCAACCTGTAGCATCGTTTATCTCGAAAAGAGGAACAAAAAGTGCAAAATCATGTGATTCGGAGCTTTGTACGCAAAGTTATGGTATTTCAAAGCCCGTCGAACAATTCATTGTTATAGTCACTAAATCACGTGAAAACAAAAACAAAAAGCGGAAATGGGTACAACACGAGAGACAAGCAAATAGGAAATAGGAAGCAAAAGGAATATCCGAGAGAGAAACACAACGTAAGCGGCATATTGACAAGAAATGACATTCGTATCCTAAGAAACTCAAAAAGGGTATCTCCTGGCTCTAATAATCCAACATATCGACCTAAATAAAGGATTTGAGCTCGAAAACGGGGTTAGGCTGCCTTCAGCAACCCGCGGCATCGTTTCTCTCGAAAAGAGGAATAAAATGTGAAACAAATCATGTAATTCGGAGCTTCGTACGCAAAGTTATGGTATTTCAAAGCCCGTTGAACAATTCATTGTTATAGTCGTCAAATCACGTGAAACAAAAATAAAAAGCGGAAAAGGGGTGCAACACGAGAGACAAATACAAATAGGAAATAGGAAGCAAAAGGAATATCCGAGAGAGAAACACAACGTAAGCGGCATATTGACAAGAAATGACATTCGTATCCTAAGAAACTCAAAAAGGGTATCTCCTGGCTCTAATAATCCAACATATCGACCTAAATAAAGGATTTAGCATCTCCCGGCTCTTAAAATCCAACATATCGACCTAAATAAAGGATTTTGAGCTCAAAAACGGGGTCAGGCTGCCTTCAGCAACCCGCGGCATCGCTTCTCTCAAAAAGAGGAATAAAATGTGAAACAAATCATGTAATTCGGAGCTTCGTATGCATAGTTATGGTATTTCAAAGCCCGTTGAACAATTCATTGTTATAGTCGTCAAATCACGTGAAAACAAAAATAAAAAGCGGAAAAGGGGTGCAACACGAGAGACAAATACAAATAGGAAATAGGAAGCAAAAGGAATATCCGAGAGACAAACGCAAAATAAGCGGTGTATTGACAAGAAATGGTATTCGTATCCTAAGAAACTCAAAAAGGGCATCTCCTGGCACTAAAAATCCAACATATCGACCTAAATGAAGGATTTTGAGCTGAAAAATGGGGTCAGGCTGCCTTCAACAACCTGCAGCATCGTTTATCTCGAAAAGAGAAATAAAATGTGAAAAAAATCATGTAATTCGGAGTTTGGTACGCAAAGTTATGGTATTTCAAAGCCCATCAAACAATTCATTGTTGTAGTCGTCTAATCACGTGAAAACAAAAACAAAAAGTGGAAAAGGGGTGCTATACGAGAGACAAACGCAAATAGGAAATAGGAAGCAAAAGGAATATTCAAGAGACAAACGCAATGCAAGCGACTTATTGTCAAGAAATGACATTCTTATCCTAAAAAAACTCGAAAAGGCCATCTTCCAACTTTAAAAATCAACCGTATCGACCTAAATAAAGTATGTTGATCTGGAAAACAGGGTCGGACTGCCTTCTGCAACCCGCGGCTTTGTTTATCTCAAAAAGAGGAATAAAATGTGAAAACAATCATGTATTTCGAAGTTTCGTACGCAACCTTATGGTATTTCAAAGCCTGTCGAACAATTCATTGTTGTAGTCGTCTACTCACATGAAAACAAAAAAAAAGTTGAAAAGGGGTGCCACACGAGAGACAAACGCAGATAGTAAATAGGAAGCAAAACGAATATCCGAGAGACAAACGCAATGCACGCGGCGTATTAACAAGAAATGACATTTTAATCCTAAAAAACTCGAAAAGACAATCTTCTGGCTCTAAATATCAACTGTATCGACCTAAATAAAGTATGTTGAGCTCAAAAATGGGGTAGGGCTGCCTTCAGCAACCCGCAGCATAGTTTATCTCGAAAAGAGGTATAAAATGTGAAAACAATCATGTAATTCGGAGTTTCGTACGCAAAGTTATGGTATTTCAAAGCCCTTCGAACAATTCATTGTTGTAGTCGTCTAATCACGTGAAAACGAAATCAAAAAGTTGAAAAGGGGTGCTACACGAGAGACAAACGAAAATAGGAAATAAGAAGCAAAAGGAATATCTGGGAGACAAACGCAATGCAAGCGGCGAATTGACAAGAAATGACATTCTTATCCTAAAAAACTAGAAAAGGCCATCTTCCGGCTCTAAAAATCAACTGTATCGACCTAAATAAAGTATGTTGAGCTGGCAAATGGGGTCGGGCTGCCTTCAGCAACCCCCGACATGGTTTATCTCGAAAAAAGGAATAAAATGTGAAACAAATCATGTAATTCGGAGTTTGGTACGCAAAGTTATGGTATTTCAAAGCCCGTCGAACAATTCATTGTTGTAGTTGTCTAATCACGTGAAAACAAAAACAAAAAGTGGAAAAGGGGTGCTACACGAAAGACAAACGCAAATAGGAAATAAGAAGCAAAAGGAATATCCGGGAGACAAACGCAATGCAAGTGGCGTATTGACAAGAAATGACATTCTTATCCTAAAAAACTCGAAAAGGCCATCTTCCGGCTCTAAAAATCAACCGTATCGACCTACATAAAGTATGTTGAGCTCGAAAACAGGGTCGGGTTGCCTTCAGCAACCCGTGGCATTGTTTAGCTCAAAAAGAGGAATAAAATGTGAACATAATCATGTAATTCTGGGCTTCGTCTTCCAAGTTATGGTATTTCAAAGCCCGTCGAACAATTCATTGTTGTAGTCGTCTAATCACGTGAAAACAAAAACAAAAAGTTGAAAAGGGGTGCCACACGAGAGACAAACGCAGATAGTAAATAGGAAGCAAAACGAATATTCGAGAGACGAACGCAATGCAAGCGGCGTATTATCAAGAAATGACATTTTTATCATAGAAAACTCGAAAAGACCATCTTCTGGCTCTAAATATCAACTGTATCGACCTAAATAAAGTATGTTGAGCTCAAAAATGGGGTAGTGCTGCCTTCAGCAACCCGCGGCATAGTTTATCTCGAAAAGAGGTATAAAATGTGCAAAAAATCATGTAATTCAGAGTTTCGTACGCAAAGTTATGGTATTTCAAAGCCCTTCGAACAATTCATTGTTGTAGTCATCTAATCACGTGAAAACAAAAACAAAAAGTGAAAAAGGGGTGCTACACGAGAGACAAACGCAAATAGAAAATAGGAAGCAAAAGGAATATCTGAGATACAAACGCAATGCAAGCGGCGTATTGATAAGAAATGACATTCTTATACTAAAAAACTCCAAAAGGGCATCTCCCGAGTCTAAAAATCAACCGTATCGACCTAAATAAAGTATTCTGAGCTCAAAAACGGTGTCGAGCTGCCTTTAGAAACCTGTAGCATCCTTTATCGGGAAAAGAGGAATAAAATGTGAAAAAAATCATGTAATGCGGAGCTTCGTACGCAAAGTTATGGTATTTCTAAGCCCGTCGAACAATTCATTGTTGTAGTCGTCTAATCACGTGAAAACAAAAACAAAAAGTGGAAAAGGGGTGCTACACGAGAGAGAAACACAAATAGGAAATAGGAAGCTAAAGGAATATCCGAGAGACAAACGGAATGCAAGCGGCGTATTGACAAGAGGAATAAAATGTGAAACAAATCATGTAATTCGGAGTTTCGTTTGCAAAGTTATGGTATTTTAAAGCCTGTCGAACAATTCATTGTTATAGTTGTCAAATCACGTGAAAAAAAAATCAAAAAGCGGAATAGGGGTGCAACACGAGAGATAAACGCAAATAGAAAATTGGAAGCAAAAGGAATATCCGAGAAAAAAACACAATGTAAGCGGCGTATTGACAAGAAATAACATTCTTATCCTAAAAAACTCGAAAAGGGCATCTCCCGACTCTAAAAATCAACCATATCGACCGAAATAAAGTATTTTGAGCTAAAAATGGGGTCGGGTTGCCTTTAGCAAGCCGTAGCGTCGTTTATCTTGAAAAGACGTAAAATGTGAAAAAATCATGTAATTCGGAGCTTCGTACGCAAAGTTATGGTATTTCAAATCCCGTCGAACAATTCATTGTCATACTCGTCAAATCATGTGAAAACAAAAACAAAAAGCGGAAAAGGGGTGCAACACGAGAGACAAACACAAATAGGAAATAGGAAGCAAAAGGAATATCCGAGAGACAAACGCATCGCAAACGGCGTATCGGCAAGAAATGACATTCATATCCAAAGAAACTCAAAAGGGCATCTCCCGGCACTAAAAATCCAACAGATCGACCTAATTAAGGCATTTTGAGCTCAAAAATGGGGTCGGGCTACCTTTAGCAACCGGCGGCATCTTTTATCTCGAAAAGAGGAATAAAATGTGAAAAATCATGTAATTCGGAGTTTCGTACGCAAAGTTATGGTATTTCAAAGCCCGTTGAACAATTCATTGTTATAGTCGTCAAATCACTTGAAAACAAAAACAAAAAGTGGAAAAGGGGTGCAACACGAGAGACAAACGCAAATAGGACATAGGAAGCAAAAGGAATATCCGATACACAAACGCAATGCAAGCGGCGTATTGACAAGAAATGACATTCGTATTCTAATAAACTCGAAAAGGGCATCTCCCGGCTCTAAAAATCAAACATATCGACCTAAATAAAGGATTTTGAGCTAAAAAATGGTCGGGCTGCCTTCAGCAACCCGCGGCATCGTTTATCTCGAAAAGAGGAATAAAATGTGAAAAACCTCATGTAATTCGGAGTTTTGTGCGGAAAGTTATGGTATTTCGAAGCCCGTCGAACAATTCATTGTTATAGTCGACAAATCACGTGAAAAAAAAACAAAAAGCGGAAAAGGGGTGCTACATGTGAGACAAACACAAATAGGAAATAGGAAGCAAAAGGAATATGTGAGAGACAAATGCAACGCAAGCGGAGTATTGACAAGAAATGACATTCGTATCCTAAGAAACTCAAAAAGGGCATCTCCCGCCTCTAAAAATCCAACATATCAACCTAAATAAAGTATTTTGAGCTCGAAAACGGGGTCGGGTTGCCTTCAGCAACCCGCGGCATCGTTTATCTTGAAAAGAGGAATAAAATGTTTAAAATTCATTTAATTTAGAGCTTCGTAGGCAAAGTTATGGTATTTCAAAGCCCGTCGAACAAGTAATTGTTGTAGTTGTCTAATCACGTGAAAACAAAAACAAAAAGAGGAAAAAGGGTGCAACACGAGAGACAAACGCAAATAGGAAATAGGAAGCAAAAGGAATATCCGAGAGACAAACGTAACGCAAGCGGTGTATTGACAAGAAATGACATTCGTATCCTAAGAAACTCAAAAAGGCCATCTCCCCGCTCTAAAAATCAACCGTATCGACCTAAATAAAGGTTTTTTAGCAAGAAAACGGGGTCGGGCTGCCTTAAGCAACCCGTGGCATCGTTTATCTCGAAAAGAGGAATAAAATGTGAAAAACATCATGTAATTCGGTGTTTCGTACTCAAAGTTATGATATTTCAAAGCCCGTCGAACAATTCATTGTTATAGTCGACAAATTACGTGAGAAAAAAAACAAAAAGCAGAAAAGGGGTGCTACACGAGAGACAAACACAAATAGGAAATAGGAAGCAAAAGGAATATCCGAGAGACAAACGCAATGCAAGCGACGTATTGACAATAAATGACATTCTTATCCTAAAAAACTCTAAAACGCCATCTTCCGGCTCTAAAAATCGACCGTATCGACCTAAATAAAGTATGTTGAGCTTGAAAACGGGGTTGGGTTGCCGTCATCAACCCTTAGCATTGTTTATCTCAAAAAGAGGAATAAAATGTGAAAAAATCATGTAATTCGGTGTTTCATACGCAAAGTTATGGTAATTCAAAGCCCGTCGAACAATTCATTGTTGTAGTCGTCTAATCACGTGAAAACAAAAACAAAAAGCGGAAAAGGGGTGCTACACGAGAGAGAAACACAAATAGGAAATAAGAAGCAAAAGGAATATCCGAGAGACAAACGCAATGCAAGCGGCGTATTGACAAGAAATG
>CM071872.1:8685974-8701322 GCA_036759665.1 Gynandropsis gynandra | reverse complement strand
AAAACAAAAAGCGGAAAAGGGGTGCTACACGAGAGACAAACGCAAATAGGAAATAAGAAGCAAAAGGAATATCTGAGAGACAAACGCAATGCAAGCGGCGTATTGACAATAAATGACATTCTTATCCTAAAAAACTCGAAAAAAACGCCATCCGGCTCTAAAAATCGACCGTATCGACCTAAATAAAGTATGTTGAGCTCGAAAACGGGGTCGGGCTTCCTTCATCAACCCGCAGTATAGTTTATCTCAAAAAGAGTAATAAAATGTGAAAAAATCATGTAATTCGGAGTTTCGTAGGCAAAATTATGGTATTTCAAAGTCCGTCGAACAATTCATTGTTGTAGTCGTCTAATAACGTGAAAACAAAAACAAAAAGCGGAAAAGGGGTGCAATACGAGAGACAAACGCGAATAGGAAATAGGAAGCAAACGGAATATTCGAGAGACAAACGCAATGCAAGCTGCGTATTGACAAGAAATGACATTCTAATCCTAAAAAACTCGAAAAGGCCATCTTCCGGCTCTATATTGTGAGCTCAAAAACGGGGTCGGGCTGCCTTCAGCAACCCGCGACATCGTTTATCTGGAAAAGAGTAATAAAATGTGAAAAAATCATGTAATTCGAAGCTTTGTACGCAAAATTATTGTATTTCAAATCTCGTCGAACAATTCATTATTGTAGTCGTCTAATCACGTGAAAACAAAAACAAAAAGTTGAAAAGTGGTGCAACACGAGAGACAAATGAAAATAGGAAATAGGAAGGAAAAAGAATATCCGAGAGACAAACACAACGCAAGCGGCGTATTGACAAGAAATGACATTCGTATCCTAAGAAACTCAAAAAGGGCATCTCCTGGCTCTAAACATTCCAACATATCGACCTAAATAAATGATTTTGAGCTCGAAAACGGGGTCGAGCTGCCCTCAGCAACCCGCGGCATCTTTTATCTCGTAAAGAGGAGTAAAATGTGAAAAATAATCTAATTCGTAGTTTCGTACGCAAAATTATGGTATTTCAAAGCTCGTCAAACAATTCATTGTTGTAGTCCTCTAATCACGTGAAAACAAAAATAAAAAGTGGAAAAGGGGTGCAACACGAGAGACAAATGCAAATAGCAAATAGGAAGCAAAAGGAATATCCGAGAGACAAACGCAATGTAAGCGGCGTATTGACAATAAATGACATTCTTATCCTAAAAAACTCGAAAACGCCATCTTCCGGCTCTAAAAATCGACCGTATCGACCTAAATAAAGTATGTTGAGCTCGAAAACGGGGTCGGGCTTCCTTCATCAACCTGCAGCATTGTTTATCTTGAAAAGAGTAATAAAATGTGAAAAAATCATGTAATTTGGAGTTTCGTACGCAAAGTTATGGTATTTCAAAGCTCGTCGAAGAATTCATTGTTGTAGTCGTCTAATCACGTGAAAACAAAAACCAAAAAGCGGAAAAGGGGTGCTACACGAGAGACAAATGCAAATAGGAAACAGGAACCAAAAGGAATATCCGAGGAGAAACAAAACGCAAGCGGCGTATTGACAAGAAATGGCACTCGTATCCTAAGAAACTCAAAAAAGGGCATCTCCCGGCTCAAAAAATCCAACATATCGACATAAACAATGGATTTTGTGCTAAAAAATAGGGTCGGGTTGCCTTTAGCAACCCGCAGGATCGTTTATCTGGAAAAGAGGAATAAAATGTGAAAAAAAATGATGTAATTCGGAGTTTTGTACGCAAAGTTATGGTATTTCAAAGCCCGTCGATTCATTCATTGTGGTAGTCGTCTAAGCACGTGAAAACAAAATTAAAAAAGTGGAAAAGGGGTGCTACGCGAGAGACAAATGCAAATAGGAAATAGGAAGCAAAAGGAATATCCGAGAGACAAACACAACGCAAGCGGCATATTGGCAAGAAATGACATTCGTATCGTAAGAAACTCAAAAACGGAATCTCCCGGCTCTAAAAATCCAACATATCAACCTAAATAAAGTATTTTGAGCTCGAAAACGGGGTCAGCCTACCTTCAGTAACCCGCGGCATCGTTTATCTCGAAAAGAGGAATAAAATGTGACAAAAATCATGTAATTCGGAGCTTCGTACGTAAAGTTATAATACTTCAAAGCTCGTCGAACAATTCATTGGTCTAGTCGTCTAATCACGTGAAAACAAAAACCAAAAAGTGGAAGAGGGGTGCTACACAAGATAAAAATGCAAATAGGAAATAAGAAGCAAAAGGAATATCCGAGAGACAAACACACACAAGCGGCGTATTGACAAGAAATGACATTTGTATCCTTAGAATTTCAAAAAGGGCATCTCCCGACTCTAAAAATCCAACATAGCGACCTAAATAATGGATTTTGAGCTCGAAAATGGGGTCGAGCTGCCTTCAGCAACCCGCGGGATCCCAAAGTTATGAAAGAGGAATAAAATGTGAAAAAAAAATCATGTAATTCGAAGTTTTGGTACGCAAAGTGATGGTATTTCAAAGCTCGTCGAACAATTCATTGTTGTAGTCGCGAGCTGCCTACCCGCGGGATCGCAAAGTTATGGTATTTAAAAGCCCGTCGAACAATTCATTGTTATAGTCGTCAAATCACGTGAAAACAAAAACAAAAAGCGGAAAAGGAGTGCAACACGAGAGACAAATGCAAATAGGAAATTGGAAGCAAAAGGAATATCCGAGAGACAAACGCAAAGTAAGTGGCGTATTGACAAGAAATGACATTCTTATCCTAAAAAACTCAAAAAGGGCATCTCCCGACTCTAAAAATCCAACATAGCGACCTAAATAATGGATTTTGAGCTCGAAAATGGGGTCGAGCTGCCTTCAGCAACCCGCGGGATCGTTTATCTCCAAAAGGGAATAAAATGTGAAAAAAATCATGTAATTCGATGTTTTGGTACGCAAAGTGATGGTATTTCAAAGCTCGTCGAACAATTCATTGTTGTAGTCGTCTAATCACGTGAAAACAAAAACAAAAAAGTGGAAAAGGGGTGCTACACGAGAGACAAATGCAAATAGGAAATAGGAAGCAAAAGGAATATCCGAGAGACAAACATAACGCAAGCGGCTTACTGACAAGAAATGACATTCGTATCCTAAGAAACTCGAAAAAGGGCATCTCCCGTCTCTAAAAATCAAACATATCGACCTAAATAAAGGATTTTGAGCTCGAAAATAGGATCGAGGTGCCTTCAACAACCCGCGGCATCGTTTATCTTGAGAAGAGGAGTAAAATGTGAAAAAACCATGTAATTCGGAGCTTTGAACGCAAAGTTATGGTATTTAAAAGCCCGTCGAACAATTCATTATTATAGTCGTCAAATCACGTGAAAACAAAAACAAAAAGCGGAAAAGGAGTGCAACACGAGAGACAAATGCAAATAGGAAATTGGAAGCAAAAGGAATATCCGAGAGACAAACGGAAAGTAAGCGGCGTATTGACAAGAAATGACATTCTTATCCTAAAAAACTCGAAAAGGCCATCTTCCGGCTCTAAAAATCAACCGTATCAAACTAAATAAAGTATTTCGAGCTTTAAAATGGGGTTGGGCTGCTTTTAGCAACCCGTGGCATCGTTTATCTCGAAAAGAGGAATAAAATGTGAAAAAATCATGTAATTCGGAGCTTCGTACTGTTTTGAGCAACCCGCGGCATGGTTTATCCCGAAATCAGGAATAAAATGTGAAAAAAAAATCATGTAATTCGGAGCTTCGTACGCAAAGTTACGGTATTTCAAAGCCCGTCGTACAATTCATTGTTCTAGTCGTCTAATCACGGGAAAACAAAAACAAAAAGCGGAAAAGGGGTGCAACACGAGAGATAAATGTAAATAGGAAATAGGAAGCAAAAGGAATATCCGAGAGACAAACACAACGCAAGCGGCGTATTGACAAGAAATGACATTCGTATCATAAGAAACTAAAAAAGAGCATCTCACGGCTCTAAAAATCCAACATATCGACCTAAATAAAAGGGTTTTAGCTCGAAAACGAGGCCGGGCTGCCCTCAGCAACCCGCGGCATCGTTTATCTCAAAAAGGGGAATAAAATGTGAAAAAATCATGTAATTCAGAGTTTCGTATGCAAAATTATGGTATTTCAAAGCACGTCAAACAATTCATTGTTGTAGTCGTCTAATCACGTGAAAACAAAAACAAAAAGTGGAAAATGGGTGCTACATGAGAGACAAACGCAAATAGGAAATAGGAAGCAAAAGGAATATCCGAGAGACAAATGCAATGCAAGCGGCGTACTAACAAGAAATGACATTCTTATCCACAAAAACTCGAAAAGGCCATCGTTCGGCTCTAAAAATCAACTGTATCGAACTAAATAAAGTATTTTGAGCTCAAAAATGGGGTGGGGCTGCCTTCAGCAACCCACGACATCGTTTATCTCGAAAAGATTAATAAAATGTGAAAAAATAATAAAATTCGGAGTTTCGTACGCAAAGTTATGGTATTCCAAAGCCCGTCGAACAATTCATTGTTGTAGTCGTCTAATCACGTGAAAACAGAAACAAAAAGTGGAAAAGGGGTGCTACACGAGAGAGAAACGCAGATAGGAAATAAGAAGCAAGGAATATCCAAGAGACAAACGCAATGCAAGCGGCGTATTGACAAGAAATGACATCTTATCGTAAAAAACTCGAAAAGGCCATCTTCCGGCTCTAAAAATCAACCGCCTCAAGAACGTTGTCGGGCTGCCTTCAGCAACCCTTAGCATCGTTTATCTCGGAAATAGGAATTAAATGTGAAAACATCATGTAATTCGGAGCTTCGTACACAAAATTATGGTATTTCAAAGCCCGTCGAACAATTCATTGTTGTAGTCGTCTAATCACGTGAAAACAAAAACAAAAAGTGGAAGAGGGGTGCAACACCAGAGACAAATGCAAATAGGAAATTGGAAGCAAAAGGAATATCCTAGAGACAAACGCAATGCAAGCGGCATATTGACAAGAAATGACATTCTTATCCTAAAAAACTTGAAAAGGCCTTCTTTCGGCTCTAAAAATCAACCGTATCGACCAGACCAAAATAAAGTATTTTGAGCTCGAAAACGGGGCCGGGCTGCTAAAGGCAACCCGTAGCATCGTTTATCTTGAAAAGAGGAATAAAATGTGAAAAAATCATGTAATTCGGAGCTTCGTATGCAAAGTTATGGTATTTCAAATCCTGTCGAACAATTCATTGTTATAGTCGTCAAATCACGTGAAAACAAAAACAAAAAGCGGAAAAGGGGTGCAACACGAGAGACAAACACAAATAGGAAATAGGAAGCAAAATGAATATCCGAGGGAAAAACGCAACGCTAGCGGCGTATTGACAAGAAATGACATTCGTATCCTAAGAAACTCAAAAAGGGCATCTCCCCGCTCTAAAAATCCAACATATCGACCTAAATAAAGGATTTTGAGCTCGAAAACGGGGCCGGGCTGCCTTCAGCAACCCGCAGCATCATTTATCTCGAAAAGAGGAATAAAATGTGAAACAATCACGTAATTCGGAGTTTCGTACGCAATGTTATGGTATTTCACAGCCCGTCGAACAATTCATTGTTGTACTCGTCTAATCACGTGAAAACAAAAACAAAAAGTGGAAAAGGGGTGCGACACGAGAGACAAACGCAAATAGAAAATAGGAAGCAAAAGGAATATCCGAGACACAAACGCAACGCAAGCGGCGTATTGACCAGAAATGACATTCGTATCCTAAGAAACTCAAAAAGGNNNNAAGGAATTGATGCAACTCTAAAGCTAGTAAACTAATGAATAAGACGTGTGAAATCGATGAGTGATGGGAATGCGAATGCGACTAAACTAAACTACTTAATGGGATAAACTCAATGACTAAACACCATAGGTTTCGAGAGATGCACAATGATTGAACGAAGTTCTAACAAGATCATGGTCTCAGATACTATCACGAGTTCAGGGAATTCAAGCTCTAGTATAAGAACTGACTAGTGTAGACTTGTCCACTATCTAGCATGCGTATACCAATCTACCAATGGTCTATCTCACCCACTAGACACATTAAGACCGCTATCATAACCCCTAAATTCAATCGATCGACCCGGCGTAGATTCTAAACCGATTAAATCCTAAATCATGGCTAAGTTCCAAAGTCTAATCCCATGGCGTAGATTCATTAGACTTCTATGATCATTCATTCGAGTGGCGTACAAGAATCAAAGCATTGAAAGCAACAAATCAATCTGAAATGATCAAATACCAAAATCATTCATTCAAGTGGCGTTGAAGAACAGAAGCATTAAGGATCACCAAGCATTAAGAACATGACTTCATTACAAATCGGCCAAACTCTCTAACCCATGGTTGTGGATCTACTCAGACATGAACTCAGAAACGAAACACAAAAGATAACAATATTCAACATGGATAAAGAATGAGATCTCTCCCTATTCTATTATTGACGTCTTCAATAGCTCCTCCATGCTCCGTATTCCTCGTTCCGTAATTCTCTCATTCTCTCCGTGTTTCTGAGTGTCTCCTCTGATGTCTTGTTTGCTCCTTAAGCTTGTTGACAGCCCTTTTTGCTACTATGATAGATGCTTCACCCCTTTCAGACATTGGAGTAGGCTGATCCACCGTCTTACAATCCCTTAGGCAAATTTTGTTGACATGCTCACGAGGATTTGTTTTTGAACTTCCCGATAGAACCTCTTGTGGTCGTGATGCCTCTTGTGCAAGTTCTGCAGTTTGCGTGTCCAATTGTCTAGTGAACTTATCCATCTGCTCATTGGCACTTTCTTGTTCCGCTTTCACTCCCATCAACAAGTTGTTTTGAATCTCATATACTTCAAGGAGGCAGGCGAACATGGGGCCGACATCGGGGGTTGCTTCGGGTTGGTTTGGCTGTGGCTAAGGCACATATGACTGATAGTTCTGAGTTTGGGGCTGCGTCCATGGCTGAAAGTTCCCCAATAGATGTTGTGCGTTCAGCATTCCTTCGGTGTTCCTATTCGGCAAGTTTGAGTGATCGCTCCACCCGTGATTGTATGTATTCCCGAAAGGCTGATTGTAACTCTCGTAGATCTCTTCTTCATCCCCCCAAAATTCTTGTTCCCATGATTGCTCCGAGTAGTGCGGATGATATGAGTTAGACAGCATATGACGAATTCTTGAGAGTTGATTTTTCATTTCAGCTATATCGGCATACAATGAGTTGATGTTGTTCATGTTACCTCGCAAAATAGAGAACACTAGATTCGATTAAGCTCCGAGAGGTTAAAAAAATAGACCTAATAAGAAAGAAAACAAACAAAATACGAAAAACAAATAAAGACTCCGGAAAGGACTATATCCTAGTTCAAAAGTATCCTAACTCTAAAGCCGTAATTAGATCCCCGGCAACGGCGCCAAAAACTTGATGTGGTTAATCTCAAGTAATAATTTACCTAGACTAACGCTTCTGCAAGAATACGGATCGTATAGTACCAGGGTCAAACACAAGGAATTGATGCAACTCTAAAGCTAGTAAACTAATGAATAAGACATGTGAAATCGATGAGTGATGGGAATGCGAATGCGACTAAACTAAACTACTTAACGGGATAAACTTAATGACTAAGCACCATATGTAAATGATACATGTATAGGGGTATATAAGTCTTTTTGTTTTGTCAAGGGTCGTACGTGATGGTACGACGGCTGGGGAGGGAGGAGAGGGTTGAACGGCCGGAGGATAGGGAGAGGGTGATCGGCGGCCGCAAGAAAGAGTGGCGGCGGCGGTGGTTGGGGAGGGGAGGAGAGGCCGTCGGATTTTTAGGAGAGTTTGTTGCGTCGTTAGACTTTGTGCTCTGATACCATGATAATTTGAAATCAGATTAATTGATTCAAATGAGCCAAAACAGCTAAATATACAAAAGTTCAAAAGTTAGACCTAATTACAAAAAGACTTATATACCCCTATACATGTATCCTTTACACCATAGGTTTCGAGAGATGCACAACGATGCAACGAAGTTTTAACAAGATCATGGTCTCAGATATTATCACGAGTTCAGGGAATTCAAGCTCTAGTATAGGATTTGACTGGCGTAGACTTGTCTACTATCTAGCATGCGTATACCAATCTCCCAATTGTGTATCTCACCCACTAGACGCATTAAGACCGCTATCATAACCCCTAGATTCAATCGATCGACCTTGCATAGATTCTAAACCGATTAAATCCTAAATCATGGCTATGTTCCAAAGTCTAATCCCCTGGCGTAGATTCATTAGACTTCTATGATCATTCATTCGAGTGGCGTACACGAAAGAAAGCATTGAAAACAACCAATCAATCTGAAAACGATTAAATACGAAAATCACTCATTCAAGTGGCGCTCAAGAACAAAAGCATTAAGGATCTACCGACGTCTTCAATAGCTCCTCCATGCTCCGGATTCCTCGTTCCGTCTTTCTCTCCTTCTCTCTATGTTTCTGAGTGTCTCCTCTGATGTCTTCTTCATACTCTAGCCCTAGAAGGCTTCTTATTTCATTAATTGCCCGTTCAAAATTTAAAAGAGTTTGTTGAGAAAAAGGTGGACCCGCGCGGGCACAACTGCAGCCCGGTCGGGCACAACTGCTGCCCGGTCGTGCACAACCTCAGCCCGAGCGTGCACAAATGACAGCCCGAGCGGGGATGTTTTGTAAAGGATACATGTATAGGGGTATATAAGTATTTTTTTAACTACCCTAGATCTAATCTAAGATCTAACCCTATATCCACAATACCAAACCCTAGATCTTGCATCTCTTGCTCACCGCCTTCAAAACCCTAACTCATGGCCGGCCAAACAAGTCATTCTACCGCCCGTGTCTCCGATGCGGCCCCGACCTTTGATCCACAACATCCGCTCAACACTCTTCTCACCGTCAACATGGCCAACATCACCAAACTGACGCCGACCAACTTCCTCACGTGGAATGTTCAGATTCGTGCCCTTCTTAAAGGCCACAATCTTCAATGTTTCATTGAGGAAAACTCCGTTGTTCCTCCGGCCAAGATCCACCGTGATGGAGTGTCCGTCGACAACCCTAATTTTCAGCCATGGAAGCAACAAGACCGTCTTCTCTTCTCAGCCCTATTTGGAGCAATTTCGGCCTCCTACAGCCCCTAATTGCACGTGCCCCGTCCACCTACGAGGCGTGGAAGACGCTTGCCAACACTTACGGTACAACGTCTCGCGGCCACCTTCTCCAACTCCGTGATAAGATCAAGCGCTCATCAAAAGGATCCCAATCCATTGATGAATACCTATATGCCATCACCACTACTACTGACGAGCTTGCCCTATTGGGAAAGCCGCTTGATCACGAAGATGTACTCGATGCAATCCTAGACGGTCTTCCCGATGAGTATCAGCCAATTGCGGACGTAATTCGTGCAAAGGATACCGCTGCATCCGTTGAAGAAGTTCACGAAAAACTTCTTAATCATGAAGCCGAATTGGCTACTGCTGAAACGCATCCTCTTTTGTCCGTTGCTCCCATCACGGCCAACCCCACGGCCACGCGCTCATCCAATTGGTCTCGCCCGGATTCTCGCTCGTCCGGCCTTTCCAATTGGTCTCGTCCGGATTCTCGCTCCTCCGGCTCATCCAATTGGTCTCGACGTTCTTGTTAACATTCACAAACACGTCGTGGCTATCAAGGCAAATGTCATGCGTGTGGTGTTCAAGGCCACAGCGTTCAACGCTGCCCATGCCTCCGTCTTGTCTCCTCCCCTGGTATTCTAGAGAACCCCCTGACGCAACCATGGCAGCAATCCTCCTCACATTGGGAGCCACGACCGCAAGCTCACCATGCTGCTGTCTCACCCTATGATGCCAACTCGTGGATACTGGATAGTGGAGCATCTCATCACATCACATCGGATCTATCCAATCTTGCCATCCACTCCCCGTACCGCGACAATGATGATGTTGTTGTCGGTGATGGAAACGGCTTATCCATCACACATACGGGTTCTATTTCTATCCCCCATGACACTGGGCCGTTAGCATTACAGAATGTTATATGTGTGCCTAAGATATGCAAGAACTTAATTTCGGTTAATCAACTTTGCAAGACTAATGACGTATCCGTTGAATTTACTCCTTGTGACTTTCAGGTGAAGGATCTCAGCACGGGGGCGCAACTTCTGAAAGGAAGCGCTAAAGATGGAGCTCGTATGCATTTTGTACGGCGGCTTATCTTATTAACCGCCTCCCGACCCCGACCCCTGGTATGTCTTCCCCTTATGAGTGTCTCTTCCAACAACCACCAAACTATACTAAACTTCGTGTCTTTGGATGTCTATGTTACCCTTGGTTACGTCCCTATACAGCGAACAAATTACAACCCAAATCCGAGAGACAAACGAAATGCAAGCGGCGTATTGACAAGAAATGACATTCGTATCCTAAAAAAAACTCGAAAAGGCCATCTTCCGGCTCTAAAAATCAACCGTATCGACCTAAATAATGTATTTTGAGCTAAAAAATGGGATCGGGCTGCCTTCAGCAACCCATAGCATCATTTACCTTGAAAAGAGAAATAAAAAGTGAAAAAATCATGTAATTCGGAGCTTCGTACGCAAAATTATGGTATTTCAAAGCCCGTCGAACAATTCATTGTTATTGTCTTTAAATCACGTGAAAACAAAAACAAAAAGCGGAAAAGGGGTGCTACACGAGAGACAAAGGCAAATAGGAAATCGAAAGCAAAAGGAATATCCGAGAGACAAACGCAACGTAAGATGCGTATTGACAAGAAATGACATTCGTATCCTAAGAAACTCAAAAAGGGCATCTCTCGGCTCTAAAAATCCAACATATCGACCTAAATAAATGATTTTGAGCTGAAAAACGATGTCGGGCTGCCTTCAGCAACCCTTGGCATCGTTTATGTCGAAAAGAGGAATAAAATGTGAAAAAATTATGTAATTAGGAATTTCATACGCAAAGTTATGGTATGTCAAAGCCCGTCGAACAATTCATTGTTGTAGTCGTCTAATCACGTGAAAACAAAAAAAAAGCGGAAAAGGGGTGCAACACAAGAGACAAACGCAAATAGGAAATAGGAAGCATAAGGAATATCCGAGACACAAACGCAACGCAAGCGGCGTATTGACAAGAAATGACATTCGTATCCTTAGAAACTCAAAAAGGGCATCTCCCGGCTCTAAAAATCCAATATATAGACCTAAATAAAGGATTTTGAGCTTGAAAACGGGGTCGGGCTGCCTTCAGCAACCCGCAACATCGTTTATCTCGAAAAGAGGAATAAATGTGAAAAAAATCATGTAATTCGGAGTTTCGTACGCAAAGTTATGGTATTTCAAAGCCTGTCGAACAATTCATTGTTGTAGTCTTCTAGTCACGTGAAAACAGAAACAAAACACGGAAAAGGGGTGTTACACGAAAGACAACTGAAAATAGGAACTAGGAATAACAACGAATATCCAAGAGACAAACGAAATGCAAGCGGCGTATTGACAAGAAATGACATTCCTATCCTAAAAAAAACTCGAAAAGGCCATCTTCCGGCTCTAAAACTCAACCGTATCGACCTAAATAAAGTATTTTGAGCTCAAAAATGGGATCGGGCTGCCTTCAGCAACCCGTAGCATCGTTTACCTAGAAAAGAGAAATAAAAAGTGAAAAAATCATGTAATTCGGAGCTTGTACGCAAAGTTATGGTATTTCAAAGCCCGTCGAACAATTCATTGTTATAGTCTTCAAATCAGCGGAAAAGGGGTGCTACACGAGAGACAAAGGAAAATAGGAAATCGGAAGCATAAGGAATATGCGAGAGACAAACGCAACGTAAGCTGCGTATTGACAAGAAATGACATTCGTATTCTAAGAAACTCAAAAAGGGCATCTCTCGGCTCTAAAAATCCAACATATCGACCTAAATAAAGGATTTTGAGCTCGAAAACGGTGTCGGGCTGCCTTCAGCAACCCTCGGCATCGTTTATGTCGAAAAGAGGAATATAATGTGAAAAAGCTTATGTAATTCGGAGTTTCATACGCAAAGTTATGGAATTTCAAAGCCCATCGAACAATTCATTGTTGTAGTCGTATAATCACGTGAAAACAAAAACAAAAAGTGGAAAAGGGGTGCAACACGAGAGACAAATGCAAATAGGAAACAGGAAGCAAAAAGAATATCCGAGTGACAAACACAACGCAAGCGGCGTATTGACAAGCAATGACATTCGTATCCTAAGAAACTAAAAAAGGGCACCTCACGGCTCTAAAAATTCAGCATATCGGCCTAAATACAAGATTTTGAGCTCGAAAACTGGGTCAGGCTGCCTTCAGCATCCCGCAACATTGTTTATCTCGAAAAGAGGAATAAAATGTGAAAATAATCATGTAATTCGGAGTTTCGTACACAAAGTTATGGTATTTCAAAGCCCGTCGAACAATTAATTGTTACTGTAGTCAAATCAAGTGAAAACAAAAACAAAAAGCGGAAACGGGGTGCAACACGAGAGACAAACGCAAATAGGAAATAGGAAGCAAAAGGAATATCCGAGAGACAGACGCAACCGCAACAAAAAGCGGAAACGGGGTGCAACACGAGAGACAAACGCAAATAGGAAATAGGAAGCAAAAGGAATATCCGAGAGACAGTCGCAACGCAAGCGGCGTATCGACAAGAAATGACATTCGTATCCTAAGAAACTCGAAAAGGGCATCTCCCAGCTCTAAAAATCGAACATATCGACCTAAATAAATGATTTTGAGCTCAAAAAGGGGGTCGGGCTGCCTTCAACAACCCATAGCATCATTTATCTCGAAAAGAGGAATAAAATGTGAAAAAATCATGTAATTCAAAGCTTCGTACCCAAAGTTATGGTATTTCAAAGCCCGTCGAACAATTCATTGTTATAGTCGTCAAATCACGTGAAAACAAAAACAAAAAGCATAAAAGGGTTGCAACACGAGAGACAAACGCAAACAGGAAATAGGAAGCATAAGGAATATCCGAGAGACAAACGCAACGCAAGCATCGTATTGACAAGAAATGCAATTCGTATCCTTAGAAACTCAAAAAGGGCATCGTTTAAAAAATTTTGAGCTCGAAAACTTGGTCAGGCCGCCTTCAACAACCCGCGGCATCGTTTATCTTAAAAAAATGAATAAAATGTGAAAAAATCATGTAATACGGAGTTTCGTTCGAAAGGTTATGGTATGTCAAAGCCCGTCGAACAATTCATTGTTGTAGTCGTCTAATCACGTGAAAACAAAAAAAAAAGCGGAAAAGGGGTGCAACACAAGAGACAAATGCAAATAGGAAACAGGAAGCATAAGGAATATCCGAGACACAAACGCAACGCAAGCGGCGTATTGACAAGAAATGACATTCGTATCCTTAGAAAGTCAAAAAGGGCATCTCCCGGCTCTAAAAATCCAACATATAGACCTAAATAAAGGATTTTGAGCTTGAAAACGGGGTCAGGCTGCCTTCAGCAACCCGCAGCATCGTTTATCTCGAAAAGAGGAATAAATGTGAAAAAAAATCATGTAATTCGGAGTTTCGTACGCAAAGTTATTGTATTTCAAAGCCTGTCGAACAATTCATTGTTGTAGTCTTCTAATCATGTGAAAACAAAAACAAAACACGGAAAAGGGGTGCTACACGATAGACAAACGAAAATAGGAAATAGGAATAACAACGAATATCCGAGAGACAAACGAAATGCAAGCGGCGTATTGACAAGAAATGACATTCCTATCCTAAAAAAACTCGAAAAGGCCATCTTCCGGCTCTAAAAATCAACCGTATCGACCTAAATAATGTATTTTGAGCTCAAAAATGGGATCGGGCTGCCTTCAGCAACCCGTAGCATCATTTACCTTGAAAACAAAAATAAAAAGTGAAAAAATCATGTAATTCGGAGCTTCGTACGCAAAGTTATGGTATTTCAAAGCCCGTCCAACAATTCATTGTTATTGTCTTCAAATCACGTGAAAACAAAAACAAAAAGCGGAAAAGGGGTGCTACACGAGAGACAAAGGCAAATAAGAAATCGAAAGCAAAAGGAATATTCGAGAGACAAACGCAACGTAAGATGCGTATTGACAAGAAATGACATTCGTATCCTAAGAAACTCAAAAATGGCATCTCTCGGCTCTAAAAATCCAACATATCGACCTAAATAAAGGATTTTGAGCTAAAAAACGATGTCGGGCTGCCTTCAGCAACCCTCAGCATCGTTTATGTCGAAAAGAGGAATAAAATGTGAAAAAAATTATGTAATTACGAGTTTCATACGCAAAGTTATGGTATGTCAAAGCCCATCGAACAATTCATTGTTGTAGTCGTCTAATCACGTGAAAAAAAAAAGCGGAAAAGGGGTGCAACACAAGAGACAAATGCAAATAGGAAATAGGAAGCATAAGGAATATCCGAGACACAAACGCAACGCAAGCGGCGTATTGACAAGAAATGACATTCGTATCCTTAGAAACTCAAAAAGGGCATCTCCCGATTCTAAAAATCCAACATATAGACCTAAATAAAGGATTTTGAGCTTGAAAACGGGGTCGGGCTGCCTTCAGCAACCCGCAGCATCGTTTATCTCGAAAAGAGGAATAAATGTGAAAAAAAATCATGTAATTCGGAGTTTCGTACGCAAAGTTATGGTATTTCAAAGCCTGTCGAACAATTCATTGTTGTAGTCTTCCAATCACGTGAAAACAAAAACAAAACACGGAAAAGGGGTGCTACACGATAGACAAACAAAAATAGGAAATAGGAATAACAACGAATATCCGAGAGACAAACGAAATGCAAGCGGCGTATTGACAAGAAATGACAATCCTATCCTGAAAAAAACTCGAAAAGGCCATCTTCCGGCTCTAAAAATCAACCGTATCGACCTAAATAAAGTATTTTGAGCTAAAAAATGGGATCGGGCTGCCTTCAGCAACCCGTAGCATCGTTTACCTAGAAAAGAGAAATAAAAAGTGAAAAAATCATGTAATTCGGAGCTTGTACGCAAAGATATGGTATTTCAAAGCCCGTCGAACAATTCATTGTTATAGTCTTCAAATCACGTGAAAACAAAAAAAAAAGCGGAAGAGGGGTGTTACACGAGAGACAAAGGAAAATAGGAAATCGGAAGCATAAGGAATATCTGAGAGACAAACGCAACGTAAGCTGCGTATTGACAAGAAATGACATTCGTATCCTAAGAAACTCAAAAAGGGCATCTCTCGGCTCTAAAAATCCAACATATCGACCTAAATAAAGGACTTTGAGCTCGAAAACGGTGTCTGACTGCCTTCAGCAACCCTCGGCATCGTTTATGTCGAAAAGAGGAATAAAATGTGA
>CM071872.1:8674190-8685889 GCA_036759665.1 Gynandropsis gynandra | reverse complement strand
GTGAAAACAAAAACAAAAAGCGGAAATGGGGTGCAACACGACAGACAAACGCAAATAGGAAATAGGAAGCAAAAGGAATATCCGAGAGACAGACGCAACGCAAGCGGCGTATTGACAAGAAATGACATTCGTATCCAAAGAAACTCGAAAAGGGCATCTCTCGGCTTTAAAAATCGAACATATCGACCTAAGTAAATGATTTTGAGCTCAAAAAGGGGGTCAGGCTGCCTTCAGCAACCCATAGCATCATTTATCTTGAAAGGAGGAATAAAATGTGAAAAAATCATGTAATTCGGAGCTTCGTACCGAAGGTTATGGTATTTCAAAGCCCGTCGAACAATTCATTGTGATAGTCGTCAAATCACGTGAAAACAAAAACACAAAGCATAAAAGGGTTGCAACACGAGAGACAAACGCAAATAGGAAACAGAAAGCATAAGGAATATCCGAGAGACAAACGCAACGCAAGCATCGTATTGACAAGAAATGGCATTCGTATCCTTAGAAACTCAAAAAGGGCATCTCCCGACTCTAAAAATCCAACATATCGACCTAAATAAAGGATTTTGAGCTCGAAAACGGGGTCAGGCCGCCTTCAACAACCCGCGGCATCGTTTATCTCAAAAAAGGAATAAAATGTGAAAAAATCATGTAATACGGAGTTTCGTACGAAAGGTTATGGTATGTCAAAGCCCGTCGAACAATTCATTGTTGTAGTCGTCTAATCACATGTAAACAAAAAAAAAGCGGAAAAGGGGTGCAACACAAGAGACAAACGCAAATAGGAAATAGGAAGCATAAGGAATATCCGAGACACAAACGCAACGCAAGCGGCGTATTGACAAGAGATGACATTCGTATCCTTAGAAACTCAAAAAGGACATCTCCCGGCTCTAAAAATCCAACATATCGACCTAAATAAAGGATTTTGAGCTTGAAAACGAGGTCGGGCTGCCTTCAGCAACCCGCAGCATCGTTTATCTCGAAAAGAGGAATAAATGTGAAAAAAATCATGTAATTCGGAGTTTCGTTCGCAAAGTTTTGGTATTTCAAAGCCTGTCGAACAATTCATTGTTGTAGTCTTCTAATCACGTGAAAACAAAAACAAAACACGGAAAAGGGGTGCTACACGATAGACAAACGAAAATAGGAAATAGGAATAACAAAGAATATCCGAGAGAAAAACGAAATCCAAGCGGCGTATTGACAAGAAATGACATTCCTATCCTAAAAAAACTCGAAAAGGCCATCTTCCGGGTCTAAAAATCAACCGTATCGACCTAAATAAAGTATTTTGAGCTCAAAAATGGGATCGGGCTGCCTTCAGCAACCCGTAGCATCATTTACCTTGAAAAGAGAAATAAAAAGTGAAAAAATCAAGTAATTCGGAGCTTCGTACGCAAAGTTATGGTATTTCGAAGCCCGTCGAACAATTCATTGTTATTGTCTTCAAATCACGTGAAAACAACAACACAAAGCCGAAAAGGGGTGCTACACGAGAGACAAAGGCAAATAGGAAACCGAAAGCAAAAGGAATATCCGAGAGACAAACGCAACGTAAGATGCGTATTGACAAGAAATGACATTCGTATCCTAAGAAACTCAAAAAGGACATCTCTCGGCTGTAAAAATCCAACATATCGACCTAAATAAAGGATTTTGAGCTCAAAAACGATGTTGGGCTCCCTTCAGCAACCCTCGGAATCGTTTATGTCGAAAAGAGGAATAAAATGTGAAAAAAATTATGTAATTAGGAGTTTCATACGCAAAGATATGGTATTTCAAAGCCCATCGAACAATTCATTGTTGTAGTCGTATAATCACGTGAAAACAAAAACAAAAAGTGGAAAAGGGATGCTGCCTTCAGCATCTTGCGGCTTCGTTTATCTCGAAAAGAGAAATAAAATGTGAAAAATATCTTGTAATTCGAAGCTTCGTACGCAAAGTTATGGTATTTCAGAGCCCGTCATACAATTTATTGTTGTAGTCATCTAATGACGTAAAAACAAAAACTAAAAGCGGAAAACGGGTGCAACACGAGTGACAAGCTAAAATAGGAAATAGTTAGCAAAAGGAATATCCGAGAGACAAACGCAACGCAAGCGGTGTATTGACAAGAAATGATATTTGTATCCTAAGAAACTCAGAAACGGGATCTCCCAGCTCAAAAAAACAAACGTATCGACCTAAATAAAGGATTTTGAGCTTAAAAATGGGGTCGGGCTGCCTACAGCAATCCGCGGCATCGTTTATCCTGGAAAGAGGAATAAAATGTGAAAAAATCATGTAATTCGAAGCTTCTTATGCAAAGTTATGGTATTTCAAAGCCCTTCGTACAATTCATTGTTGTAGTCGTCTAATCACGTGAAAACAAAAAAATATGCGGAAAAGGGGTGCAACACAAGAGACAAACGCAAATAGGAAATAGGAAACAAAAGGAATATCCGAGAGACAAACGCAACACAAGCGGCGTATTGATAAGAAATGACATTCGTATCCAAAGAAACTAGAAAAGGGAATCTCCCGGCTCTAAAAATCCAACGTATCGACCTAAATAAAGGATTTTGAGCTTAAAAACGGGGTCGAGCTACCTTCAGCATCCCGCAGCATTGCTTAGCTCGAAAAGAGGAATACAATGTGAAAAAAAGCATGTAATTCGGAGCTTCGTACACAAAGTTATGGTATTTCAAAGCCTATCGTACAATTCCTTGTTTGAGTCGTGTAATCACTTGAAAACAAAAACAAAAAGTGGAAGAGGGGTGCAACACAGGAGACAAATGCAAATAGGAAATATGAAGCAAAAGGAATATATGAGAGACAAACGCAACGCAAGCGATGTATTGACAAGAAATGACATTCGTATCCTAAGAAACACAAAAAGGGCATCTCCCGGCTCTAAAAATCCAACGTATCGACCTAAATAAAATATTTTGAGCTTAAAAATAGGGTCGGGTGGCCTTCGGAATCCCTCGGAATTGTTTAGCTCGGAAAGAGGAATACAATGTGAAAAAAAAATCGTGTAATTCGGAGCTTCGTACGCAAAGTTATGGTATTTCAAAGGCCAACGTACAATTCCTTGTTGTAGTTGTCCAATCAGTTGAAAACAAAAACCAAAAGCGGAAAAGGGGTGCAACACGAGAGACAAACACAAATAAGAAATAGGAAGCAAAAGGAATATCCGAGAGACAAACACAATGCAAGCGGCGTATTGACAAGAAATGACATTCGTATGCTAAGAAACTCGAAAGGGCATCTCCCGGCTCTAAAAGTCTAATGTATTGACCTAAATAAAGAATTTTGAGCTCGTAAACGGGGTCGGGCTGCCTTCAGCAACCGCGACATCACTTATCTCGAAAAGAGAAATAAAATGTGAAAACCATCATGTAATTCGGAGCTTCGTACGCAAAGTTATGGCATTCCAAAGCCCGTCGTACAATTCCTTGTTGTAGTCGTCTAATCACGTGAAAAAATAAAAAAAAAGAGGAAAAAGGGTGCAACACGAGAGACAAACACAAATAGGAAATAGGAAGCAAAAGAAATATCCGAGGGAGAAACGCAACGCAAGCGGAATATTGAAAGGAAATGACATTCGTATCCTAAGAAACCTGAAATGGACATCTCATGGCTCTAAAAATCCAATGTATCGACCTTAATAAAGGATTTTTAGATCGAAAACAGGGTCAGGCTGCCTTTAGCAACCCGCGGCATCGTTTATCTGAGAAAGAGGGATAAAATGTGAAAAAACATCATGTAATTCGGAGCTTCGTACGCAAAGTTATGGTATTTCAAAGCCCGGCGTACAATTCATTATTGTACTCTTCTAATCACGCGAAAACAAAAACAAAAAGCGGAAAAGGGGTGCAACACGAGAGACAAATTCAAAATAGGAAATAGGAAGCAAAAGGAATATCCAAGAGACAAACGCAACGCAAGCAGTCTATTGAGAAGAAATGACATCCGTATCCTAAGAAACTCGAAAAGGGCATCTCCCGGCTCTAAAAGTCCAACGTATCGACCTAAATAAAGGATTTTGAGCTCTTAAACGGGGTCGGGCTGCCTTCAGCAACTGCGACATCATTTATCTCGAAAAGAGGAATAAAATGTGAAAAACATCATGTAATTCAGAGCTTCAAAGTTATAGTATTTCAAAAACCGTCAAACAATTCATTGTTATAGTCGTCTAATCACGTGAAAACAAAAACAAAAAGCGGAAAAGGGGTGCAACACGAGTGACAACCGCAAATAGGAATTAAGAAGCAAAACGAAATGACATTCATATCCTAAAAAACTCGAAAAGGGCATCTCTCGACACTAAAAGTCCAATATATCGACCTAAATAAAGGATTTTGAGCTTTTAAATGGGGTCGGACTGCCTTCAGCAACTGCGACATCGTTTATCACGAAAAGAGGAATAAAATGTGAAAAACATCATGTAATTCGGAGCTTCGTACGCAAAGTTATGGTATTTCAAAAACCGTCGTACAATTCATTGTTATAGTCGTCTAATCACGTGAAAACAAAAACAAAAAGCGTTAAAGGGGTGCAACACGAGAGACAAATGCAAATAGGATATAGGAAGCAAAAGGAATATCCGAGAGACAAATGCAACGCCAGCGATGTATTGACAAGAAATAATATTTGTATCCTAAGAAACTCGAAAAGGGCATCTCCTGGCTCTAAAAGTCCAACGTATCGACCTAAATAAAGGATTTTGGGCTCGTAAACAGGATCGGGCTACCCTCAGCAACTACGACATCGTTTATTTCGAAAAAAGGAATAAAATGTTGAAAACATTTGTAATTCGGAGCTTTGTATGCAAAGTTATGACATTTCAAAGCCCGTCGTACAATTCCTTGTTGTAGTCGTCAAATCACGTGAAAACAAAAACAAAAAGCGGAAAAGGGGTGCAACACGAGAGACAAACGCAAATAGGAAATAGGAAGCTAAAGAAATATCCGACAGACAAACGCAATGCAAACAGCATATTGAATGGAAATGACATTCATATCCTAAGAAACTCGAAAAGGACATCTCCGGCTCTAAAAATCCAACGTATCGTCCTAAATAAAGGATTTTTAGTTAAAAAACAGGGTCGGGTGCCTTCAGCAACCCGCAGCATCGTTGATCTGGAAAAGAGAAATAAAATGTGTAAAACATCATGTAATTCAAAGCTTTGTACGCAAAGTTATGATATTTCAAAGCCCGGCGTACAATTCATTATTGTAGTCTTTTAATTACATGAAAACAAAAACAAAAAGGGGAAAAGGGTTGCATTACGAGAGACAAATGCAAATAGGAAAAAGGAGGCAAAAGGAATATCCGAGAGACAAACGCAACGCAAGCGGTGTATTGACAAGAAATAACATCCATATCCTAAGAAACTCGAAAAGGGCATCTCCCGGCTCTAAAAGTCCAACGTATCAACCTAAATAAAGGATTTTGAGCTTGTGAACGGGATCGCGGCTGCCTTCAGCAACTGCGACATTGTTTATCTCGGAAAGAGGAAAAAAATGTGTAAAACATCATGTAATTCGGAGCTTCGTATGCAAAGTTATGGTATTTCAAAAACCGTCAAACAATTAATTGTTATAGTCGTCTAATCACATGAAAACAAAAATAAAAAGCGGAAAAGGGGTGCAACACGAGAGACAAACGCAAATAGGATTTAAGAAGCAAAACGAATATTCGAGAGCCAAACGCAACGCAAGCGGCGTATTGACAAGAAATGACATTCATATCCTAAGAAACTCGAAAAGGGCATCTCCAGGCTCTAAAAATCCAATGTATCGACCTAAATAAAATATTTTGAGTTCGAAACGGGGTTTGGCTGCCCCCACAGCATCGTTTATCTCAAAGAAAGGATTAAAATGTGAAACAAATCATGTAATTAGAAGCTTCGTACGCAAAGTTATGGTATTTCAAAGCCCATCGTACAATTCATTGTTGTAGTCGTCTAATCGCATGAAAACAAAAACAAAGAGCGGAAAAGGGATGCAATACGAGAGAAAAATGCAAATAAAACTTAGGAAGCAAAAGGAATATCCGAGAGAAAAACGCAACGCAAGCGGCGTATTGACAAGAAATGACATCAGTATCCTAATAAACTCGAAAAGAGCATCTCCCGGCTCTAAAAATTCAGCGTATCGACCTAAATAAAGGGTTTTGAGCCTGAAAACGGGGTCGGGCAGCCTTCTGGATCCCGCAGCATCGTTTTATCTCGAAATAAGGAAAAAATGTGAAAAAGTTATGTAATTCAGAGCTTCGTACGCAAAGTGATTGTATTTCAAAGCCCATCGTACAATTCGTTGTTGTAGTCGTCTAATCACATGAAAACAAAAACAAAAAGCGAAAAAGGGGTGCAACACGAGAGACAAAGGCAAATAGGAAATAGGAAGCAAAAGAAATATCCGAGAGACAAATGCAAAGCAAGCGATGTATTGACAAGAAATGACATTCGTATCATAAGAAACTCGAAAAGGGCATCTCCCAGCTCTAAAAATCAAACGTATCAACCTAAATATAGGATTTTAAGCTGGATAACGGGGTTGGGCTGCCTACAGCAATCCCCAGTATCATTTATCTTGAAAAGAGGAATAAAATGTGAAAACAATCATGTAATTTGGAGCTTCGTACGCAAAGTTATGGTATGACAAGCTTATCGTACAATTCATTGTTATAGTCGTCTAATCACATGAAAACAAAAACAAAAGCGGAAAAGGGGTGCAACACAATAGACAAACGCAATCAGGAAATAGGAAGCAAAAGGAATATCCGAGAGACAAACGCAACGCAAGCGGCGTATTGACAAGAAATGACATTCGTATCCAAATAAACTAGAAAAGGGCATCTCCCGGCTCTAAAAATCCAACGTATCGACCTAAATAAAAAGTTTTGAGCCTGAAAACGGGGCCGGGCAGCCTTCAGCATCCCGCGGCATTTTTTATCTTGAAAAGAGAAAAAAATGTGTAAAAAATCATGTAATTCGGAGCTTCGTACGCAAAGTGATGGTATTTCAAAGCACGCCGTACAATTCATTGTTGTAATCATCTAATCACGTGAAAACAAAAACAAAAAGCGGAAAAGCGGTGCAACACGAGAGACAAACACAAATGGGAAATAGGAAACAAAAGGAATATTGGAGAGACAAACGCAACGCAAGAGACGTATTGACAAGAAATAACATTCGTATCTTAAGAAACTCGAAAAGGGCATCTTTTTCCTCTAAAAATCAATTGTATCGACATAAATAAAGAATTTTGAGCTCGAAAATGGGGTCGGGCTGCCTTCAGCATTCCGTGGCATTTTTTATCTCGAAAAGAGGAATAAAATGTGCAAAAAATCATGTACTTCGGATCTTCGTACGCAAAGTTATGGTATTTCAAAGCCCGTCGTACAATTCATTTTTGTAGTCGTCTAGTCACATGAAAACAAAAACAAAAACCGGAGAAGGGGTGCAACACGAGAGACAAACGCAAATAGGAAATACGCAGCCCAAGGAATATCCGAAAGACAAACGCAACGCAAGCGACGTATTGACTAGAAATAACATTCGTATCCTAAGAAACTCGAAAAGAGCGTCTCCTAGCTATAAAAATCCAACGTATCGACCTAAATAAAGGATTTTGAGCTTAAAAACGGATCGACCTAAATAAAGGATTTTGAGCTTAAAAACGGAGTCGGGCTGCCTTCATCATCCCGCGGTAGCATTTATCTCGAAAAGAGGAATAAAATGTGAAAAAAATCATGTAATTCGGAGCTTTGTACGCAAAGTTATTGTATTTCAAAGCCCGTCGAACAATTCATTGTTGTAGTCATCAAATCATGTTAAAACATAAACAAAAAGCGGAAAAGGGGTGCAACACGAGAGAAAAACGCAAATAGGAAATAGAAAGCAAAAGGAATATCCGAGATACAAACGCAATGCAAGCGGCTTATTGACAAGAAACGATATTCATATCCTAAGAAACTCAAAAAGGGCATCTCTGGCTCTAAAAATCCAACGTATCGACCTAATAAAGGGTTTTGAGCTAAAAAATGGGGTCGGGCTGCCTTCAGCATCCCGTGGATTTGTTTATCTTGAAAAGAGGAATAAAATGTGCAAAAAATCATGTAATTTGGAGCTTCGTATATGGTATTTCAAAACCCATCGTACAATTCATTGTTGTAGTCGTCTAATCACGTGAAAACAAAAAAAGCGGAAAAGGGGTGCAACACGAGAGACAAACGCAAATAAGAAATCGGAAGCAAAAGGAATATTGATGACACGCAATCCGTTATAGTTTTTATATCATTCTTAGGTCTCGTTTAGAGTAGATCCCAACGCAAGCGGCATGTTGACAAGAAATTACATTTGTATCCTAAGAAACTCGAAAAGGGTATCTACCGGCTCTAAAAATCCAACGTATCGACCTAAATAAAGGGTTTTCAGTTTAAAAACTGGGTCGGGCTGCCTTCAGCATCCTGTGGTATCGTTTATCTCGAAAAGAGGAATAAAATGTGCAAAAAATCATGTAATTCGGAGCTTCATTTGTAAAGTTATGGTATTTCAAAGCCCATCGTACAATTCATTGTTTTAATTGTCTAATCACATGAAAAGAAATACAAATAGCAGAGAAGGGGTGCAACACGAGAGACAAATGCAACGCAAGCGGCGTATTGACAAGAAATGACATTCGTATCCTAGGAAACTCGAAAAGAGCATCTCTTGTCTCTAAAAATCCAACTTATCGACCAAAATAAAGGATTTTGAGCTTGAAACCATGCTCGGGCTGCCTTCAGCATCCCGTGGCATCGTTTATCTCGAAAAGCGGAATAAAATGTGATAAAAATCATGTAATTAGGAGCTTCGTACGCAAAGTTATGGTATTTCAAAGCCCGTCCGACAATTCATTGTTGTAGTCGTCTAATCACGTGAAAACTAAAACAAAAACGCAGAAAAGGGGTGCAACACGAGCGAAAAACGCAAATAGGAAATAGGAAGCAAAAGAAATATCCGAGAGACAAACACAACGCAAGCAGCGTATAAACAAGAAATGACATTCATATCCTAAGAAACTCAAAAAAGGCCATGCACGGCTCTAAAAATCCAGCATATCGGCCTAAATAAAGGGTTTTGAGTTCCAAAATGGGGTCAGGCTGCCTTCAACATCGCAGCATCTTTTATCTCGAAAAGAGGAATAAAATGTGCAAAAAATCATGTAATTCGGAGCTTCGTACGCAAAGTTATTGTATTTCAAAGCCTGTCGTACAATTCATTGTTGTAATCGTCTAATTATGTGAAAACAAACACATAAAGCGGAAAAGGGGCGCAACACGAGAGACAAACGCAAATAAGAAATAGGAAGCAAAAGGTGTATCCAAGAGACAACCGCAGTGCAAGCCGCGTATTGACAAGAAATGACATTTGTATCCTAAGAAACTCGAAAAGGGCATCTCACGGCTCTAAAAATTCAACGTATAGACATAAATAAAAGATTTTGAGCTCGAAAATGGGTTCGGGCTGCCTTCACCATCCCCCGGCCTCGTAATCTCGAAAAGAGGAAAAAAATGTGATAAAAATCATTTAATCCGGTGCTTCGTACGCAAATTTATGGTATTTCGAAGCCCATCGTACAATTCATTGTTGTAGTCGTCTAATCACGTGAATCCAAAAACAAAAAGCGGAAAAGGGGTGCAACACGAGAGACAAACGCAAATAGGAAGTAGGAAGCAAAAGGAATATCTGAGAGACAAACGCAACACAAGCAACATATTGACAAGTAATGACATTTGTATCCTAAGAAACTCGAAAAGGGCATCTCGCGGTTCTTAAAATCCAACGTATTGACCTACATAAAGGATTTTGAGTTCGAAAACGGGGTCAGACTGCCTTCAGCATCCCGCAGCATTGTTTATCTCGAAAATAAGAATAAAATGTGCAAAAATAAAGTAATTCGCAGCTTCATATGCAAAGTTATGGTATTTCAAAGCTCGTCGCACAATTCATTGTTGTAATCGTTTAATCACGTGAAAACGAAAACAAAAAGCAGAATATGGGTGCAACACGAGAGACAAACACAAATAGGAAATAGGAAGCAAAAGGAATGATAACACGTATCCGTTGTAGTTTTTATATCATTCTTAGGTCTACATTTAGGTAGATTTATTAGATTTCATTCATTTATCGAGATTATTCGAGGATTTCATCTACATTTCGTGTTTTGTGTAGGAAACGAAGACATGACGAGAAACACGAGAGATATTGGCAATTTAACCCCGAAATAACAAGGTTCAACTTGTGCAAGGCCGTGGACTGAAGAGAACATACAAACACCGAGCGAAAGGAGCGAAAACAACATTTTTATTTCTTTTGTGTTTCGTTTCCTGGGTTCATGTTCAAGTAGATCTATTGCCATATGAAGTGTGCCCGCTCGGGTAATTGATGCCAAGACAACCCCATAGCATTGCACGACTCGGGTGCTCAAGGAACATGGTCGGGCATGTGTGCCCGATCGGGTGGAATTGGAGTGCCCGCTCGGGTTAATTGTCATCAAGATGCGCCGTAGGTTTGCACGACTCGGGCTGAAGAGGAACACGCTCGGGCATGAGTGCCCGCTCGGGCGAAAATGGATGTACACGGTCGGGTACAAGGCTTGCACGAGCGGGTAGAAGCTGTGCCCGCTCGGGCCCTTGATTTTCTCAACTAATTCCCAAGATTTAGAACAGCCAAATCAGATCTATAAAAAGGGGGACATTAGGGCAAAAGGAAGAAGGAAGAAAAGACGGATCTACGGATCGGGAGCAAGGAGAATCTATCGAAGACGTCGGTTTATGAATAGGGAGTCATCTCTTTCTCTAACTATGTTGAATTTAGATTTCTTTTGTGTTTCGTTTCCTGGGTTCATGTCCAAGTAGATCTATTGCCATTGGTTAGAGAGTATTGCCAACATGTAATGAAGTCTTGTGCTTAATGAATGGTAGATCTTAATGCTTTCATACTTGTACGCCACTCAATATGATTGAATTTGGTATTTTATCACGTTTTCAGATTTCATGGTTGATCTTAATGCTTTCATTACTTGTACGCCACTCGAATGAATGATGTTAGAAGTCTAATAAACCAACGCCAGGGCATTAGACTTGGGAAACTAGCCATGATTTATGGTTTAATCGGTTTAGAATCTACGCCAGGTCAATCGATTGAATCTAGGGATTAGGATAGCGGTCGTAATGCGTCTATCCATGTAAGATGCGCAATGGATACATTGGTATATGCATGCTAGATAGTGGACAAGTCTACGCCAGTCAGTTCCTATAGGAGAGATTGAATTCCCTGAACTCATGATAGTATCTAAGACCAATTATCTCGTTAGAACTTCGTTACATCGTTGTGCAACTCTTGATACCTATGGTGATTAGTCTTTGAGTCATCCCTATCATTAGTTTAGTTTAATTAGTTTGCATTTGCATTCCATCACTATTTTGATTTCACACGTCTTATTCATTAGTCCAATAGCTTTAGAGTGGCATCAATTCCTTGTGTTCGACCCTAGTTACTACACGATCCGTATTCTTGCGGAAGAGTTAGTCTAGGTAATTTATTACTTGAGTCTACGCACATCAAAGTGTCTCAGACTTTTCAAGATGTAGAAAACCCTTATGTAGAAATGGTGCAAAATGCGTTCGTTGAAAGAAACAAATATGAAAATATTGAAGAAGAT
>CM071872.1:8622205-8652906 GCA_036759665.1 Gynandropsis gynandra | reverse complement strand
GCTACATGGTCCGTATCTCCGCGAATTCGCACAGTAATGGCATTCGCTGCATTACCCACAGCTCTATTCTGATTAGGATCATATAAACGACGAGTGCTATTAGGCATACCTCTCGGAGTTGACCACATGGTGTGGTTCATGGCGAGGTTATCAATCAGCTCAAATGCCTCCTCGACGCTTAGGTCCATGAATGATCCTCTGGCAGCATTAACCAACCTCGTTCGGTGCTCATCTGAAATTTCGTTATAAAAAGTTTGGATAACGTACCACTGCTCAAGACCATGGTGTGGACATAATTGTAGAAGATCCTTGAATCTACCCCACGCCTCAAACAAAGTCTCTCCATCTCTGCATCTGAATGTTGTGATTTCCCCCCTCATATGAATCGTTTTGCTCGGAGGAAAGAAGCGTGATAGGAACAGTGTGCAGAGCTGATCCCATGTGGTGATAGATCTAGCGGGGAGTGATTGCAGCCAAGTTTTCGCTTTTCCCCCAATTGAGAAGGGGAAAAGACTCATCAAGATTGCATCCTCTGAGACTCCATGAATTTTGAACGTACCTGAAAGTTCGAGGAAGTCTCTGAGGTGCTGATGGGGATCTTCATGGTTTCCACCCATGAATTGCTTCTGATAAAGCATATTTATCATTGCTGGCTTAATTTCGAATTGCTCTCTTGCAACAGCAGGCATCCTTATGGCTGTTTGCACATTGTTCATGTTCGGCACCACGTAATCCCTTAGACGACGTGGTGGAGGAGCCTGTGGTTCTCGTGGTTGAGGCGCGAGTGGCTATTGCTGCATTTCCGCAAAATTACCGAGAGGTAACTGAGCATGTTCACGGCCGTTCTGATTATCCATATTCTGTTGTTCTGACGGCTCTGTGATATCTTCTTCCTTACCCTTTCTCAGTAATCTGCAAGTTCGCTCGATCTCTGGGTCGATTCTGAGTAGACTAGATGTGCCTTGCGACCTGGTCATACACCAAAAAAGAACAAACGAATGGAACTTAGGTAGAAAGAATCGAAAGTAAACAAAAGCAAAAATAAAAAATAAAAACAAAGCAAGAAGGACTCTAGGTTCGAATCTAAGACGCGTTGACAATAGTCCCCGGCAACGGCGCCAAAAACTTGATGCGTATCAGAGTTAAATAAAATAACCTAAACTACCCGCAAGTGCACGACACGTGTGTAGTATTTTAGGTGTCGATCCCACAGAGACTACGCAACACTACCTAAACCCGAACTAGGAATCAAACTTGCTAACGAAAGATGAAAGTAACTAAGCTACTTGGGTTCTAACGATGAGACAAGCGTCCTAGGAAACCGGTTTCACCACAAGACTACCGAAACCGGCGATCAACCTATCCATCATACAATCCTAGTTAAAGCTATCTAAGACGGACGATCCTAATATGATATCTACCCTCTCTCGAGGCATAGACACGTGATCTAGACAAGCTGCCCCCTACTTGCGTGGCTGACACCATGAACTAAACCCATAAACGTTGTGATTCGCCCGTTCACCCTCAACCATTGCTCCCCTACTTTCGTGGCCTAACCTCGGATGTTCTAAACCTGATCTTCTAGGAGTAGAATTCTCCTTTTGGTCCTTATCCTAATCCCTAACACATGTATCTACGTGGCCGTCGCAACCACAAGTAAATTCAAGCACTCAGATAAAGAATAGATGAACTAAAACGGGAAGATGCATTCAAAATAGATCAAAAGCGGTCTCGGGATAGCCAAGGGCTAATCCCTTCTCCTAGAACAAACAAACTACTCGCTCATGCATCTGTAAAGAAACATAAACATAGTAGAAAGTCTAAGGAACATAAAAACCAAACAAAACCGAAGTGGTAGTGCTCGATCTCCAATGCTCCTCGCTTGCCTCCTCGCAAGAATCTCCTCAATCTTCTACTGAATTGTTCTCCAATGTAAGCTTCATGTAATGACGTCTTCTGCCACCTTTTAAGCCTCCTATGTCGGTCCAATTGTTTCCTAAATTGCCCCACCAGTTCCCTTATGTTTTAAGTTAATTTAACTTAAGTTTTGAGCAGTTACGGGCCGCGACCCGCTCGGGCATTGAGTGTGCTTGCTCGGGTACGGCTAGGGCAAGTCGTGCGGATTGTGTGATGGAGTGCATGCCCGATCGGGCATGGTATGTGCGCCCGCTCGGGCACAAGGCAACAGGTCGGGCATGTGCTTGCCCGAGCCGTGTAAAATGTTCTGTCCAAAACCCCGTAGGTTATGCCCGATCGTGCAAGGGTTGTGCCCGACCGGGTGGAGGCTTTCTATGCTCGATCTCGTCCCGTTTGTCCCGTGATGATCCTCAAAGTTTCTCCTTAGCTCCGTGCATGTCCTTTTAGCTCCAAAATGATCCAAACACGCGTAAAGACCTGTAAGAACATGAAAATACGAAAACAAGTAAAACGGAAACGGAATCATACGTAAAACATCACATATGTATCAAAAACGTCTCCTAAATCGTGCAAGAAATACGTATGAAAACGAGATGATCATCCTCTTGATAAGGACTGTCCGAAATTTCACCTTTTGCTTGGGTTACGAACTGCTGTACTCGGATCGCACAGAAATCTGCTCGGAGTGTGTCTAGCTCGGTGTTTGAAATATCTTTCGTCTTTTCTTCATCCAGCAGCTTAGTATAGTATGTTGTGTCGTTCGCGTCTTTATACACTTCTTTTTCAGCTGCTAAAAGAGCCATCTCAAAGGAATCCATATTCCCGAACTCGTCAAAGACTTCTTCGGCTAGTCTCTCTAGGACGTCGATGTGGAATACCGAATCCACCAAACAGGGCCGCTTGAGTGTGTTATTCAGATTGAACTCCACTTCTTCATCTCCGAATTTAAGTGTGAGTCTACCTTCAGCACAATGTATGATTGTCTTTGCCGTATTGAGAAACGGTCTACCGAGAATAATTGGGATTTCTTGTCCTCCTCCATATCCAAGACGACAAAATCGACGGGGATGAAGAATTTCCCAACTTGTAAAGGCACGTCTTCCAGCATGCCCTCGGATATTCTAACACTTCGATCAGCCATGGTGAGCACCCTTCGTGTAGGTTTAAGATCAACATGTCCCTAAGATCCAATTTTTTGTATAACGGCAATGAAAGCATGCTCATGCTTGCTCCGACATCAATTAGTGCATGGTTAATTTCATAATCACCTATTTTACAAGGGATCACGAATATACCTGAATCGGGCATCTTCTTGGGTAGGTTTGGCTGCAGCATCGAGTTAGTCACCATGATGGTTTCCATCTCTACGTCTTGCAAGCACCTCCTTCAAGAACTTAGCTTATGAAGGCATCTTCTTCAACGCTTCGTGGAATGGAATGGTAATATGCATCTTCTTCAACATCTCAGCAAACTTGGAAAATTGAGCATCCTCGTTCTTTTTGCTTTGACGTTGGGGAAACGGCAAAGGAGGCAGTCTTGGATGGGGTTTTACGTATTTCGGCTCTTCCTCCTCTTCGAGTTTCTTTCTGTGCTCTTCGACGCTACTGCCCTTTTCCACTTCTGTACTGGACGGTTCACCTTTGTCAAATGTCGAGGGATTGTTCTGATCCATCAGTCTCTTACGTTGACGTTGTGGGAATGAAAGAGGAGGCGGTCTTGGTTCGGGTTTCACGTATTTTGGCTCTTCTTCCTCCTGGGTTTTCTTCTTTTTCTTTTCATTGTTGCTTCCCTTTTCCACTTCTGTACTAGTTTCTTCACCCCTTTCAAACATCAAAGATGCATACTGATCCACCGTCTTACCACTCCGTAGATATATGGCGTTGGCGTGCTCACGGGGATTCGTTTCTTGCCTTCCCGATAGAACTCCTTGTGGACGTGGTGCCTCTTGTGCAAGTTGTGCAACTTGCATCTCCACTTGTCTAAGGTGAGTTTGAAAGCCATCTATCTGCTTCTTGGTGCTCTCTTGTTCCCTCACCAAATTACTCTGGCTTTGTTGCATTTCCATCAACAAGTTGCTTTGATTTTCTTGGAATTGGAGGAGACGAGTAAACATGGCATTGAAGTCGGGGGCTGCCTTGGATTCGTTTTGCTGTGGCTGAGGTGCATATGACTGATAGTTCTGAGTTTGAGGCTGCATCCTTGGCTGACAATTTTGATTTCGTTGCAGCACCAGCGGTTGAAAATTCCCCGATTGTTGTTGCGTATTAAAGGCACCGTCGGAGTTCTTGTAGGAGAGGTTAGGGTGATTCCTCCATCCGAGATTGTATGTGTTTCCCAAAGGTTGGTTGTAGCTTACATAATTCACTTCCTTGTACTCTTGAACCCCTTGTTCCCCTGCTTTCTCTGAATAATGAGGACGACGCGACTCAGATAGGAGATTGTAGATCCTTTCGACTTGGTCTTTCACCTCGGCTAGACCGGCGTGTAAAGCATGTGTATTGTTAAAGTTAGCCACCCTTGCTGGAACGTTGCGATTATATTCTTCAGTGGCGTTGCTGCCTTCATCAACCATACAATTGATTAGATCATTGATCTGTGGAAACGTGAGGTTGCTCAGAGAACCTCCAGCTACAGCTATAATAAGAATTATCGTGTTGTCCATGAGTCCTTGGAGAAAGTTATGTATAAGATAGCTATGATCCATGCCGCCATGTGGGCAAAGGCGTTGGTAGCCTTTGAAACGTTCCCACGCTTCGTATAAACTCTCAGTTGCTCCTTGGATGAATGTGTTGATTTGATTCTTGGCGAGCTGAGCTTTACTTTGAGGGAAGAATCGCATCATGAACTTTTCCTCTAGATGCCCCCATGATCTTATAGAGTTTGCCGGTTGGGAATATAACCAGTCTTGTGCTTTACCCTTCACTGAGAATGGGAAGGCAGCGAGCATGACGTCCTCATCCAAGATTCCTTCTCTAGTTCTGATGGTTTGGCAAAGCATCTAAAATCAATAAGATGTTGATTTGGATCCTCGGTGGGTCTCCCTCTGAATGCTGCGTTACCGAACATCTGAATGAATGCTGGTTGTAATTCGACGCGGGCATCCCTTCTGACGATGCAAGACAAGAGTTGTGTATGTCTAGGAGCCATGTAGGATCCATAGGTTAACACGGTTGGGATTTGTGGCGCATTTAGGATGTGACGTTCTGCCATTTGTTCGGTCTTGCGTGATAAAGTACCTCACACAATAGAAACACAAGAAACAGTTAGGCTCCGAGAGGTAAAAAGATTTGACTCAAGACAAAAGAAAAAATAAAATAAAACAAAAACACGAAGAACGAATAAGACTCCGGAAAGGACTATGTCCTAATCCAAAAGTATCCTAACTCTAAAGGCGTAATCAATCCCCCGGCAACGACGCCAATAACGCTTCCGAAAGAATACGGATCATATAGTACCAGGGTCGAACACAAGGAATTGATGCAACTCTAAAGCTAGTAACTAATTAAAAGGACGGTAAAAGTTAATAAGTGTGTAGAATGCGAATGAAACCAAAGTATATAATTAACGGGATAAACTGAATAGACTAAACACTATAGGTTTCGAGAGATGCACGAATATGCAATGAAGTGCTAACAAATATCATGGCTATGAATATCATCACGTATTCGAGGAATCAAGCTCTTCCTAGGGAATGACTCTTCTGATGCCTAAACCCACTATCTAACGTGTGTACTATGAATCTTCCAATTGCGTAATCTCACACGATAAATGCATTGAGTCTACTATCCTAATTCCTAAGTCCAATTAACACACCAGTCACGATTCTAAATCAATTGAGGCCTCATCTCATGGCTACGTTCCAAAGTTCAATTCATCTTCCAATCCAATAAAACTTCATGATCATTCATTCAAACGGCCAATGAGAACAAACGCGTTAAGAACAGCCAATCAATCCGAAAAACAATTAAATATTATAACCAAGCATTAATCATGAGCCTCCATTACATATTTGCAAAATTCGTAGCTACTAAACTACTCAGACATGGATTCCGAAAACAAAGGACGAAAAAAACCTATTGCAAACATAGATATAGAACGAGATTCCTCCCTATCTCAATACCGTAGTCTTCAAAAGCTCCTCCACGTGCCGCCTTCGTCGTCCTGTCTCCAGCCTTCCTGTGTATTGCTCTCTCTCTACTCTCTCTCTCTCTGCATCTGCTATGTGTCGTCTTCTCCGTTTTTAGCCTGAATCACGATTAAATATCCTTCTTTACTCTTCTTCTTTCTTTCATGTTCTTATTTTTCCTCTTTTTCCTAGTCTTTCCATTCTTTCCCGTGAGTTTTCCTGTTATTTCCCATCGACTGAACCTTTCCTTTTCTTCATGGCGGCGCGCAAGTTTAATGTGCCCGACCGGGCACAAGAGTGAGCTCGGTCGGGCTCTTCATTTTAACATAGCTCGGTCGTGCATCTCATCAGCCCTGTTCGTGCAACATCTTCGGGGATGTGTTCTGTTTGGAGAGCCCGGTCGGGCTAAGAGGGCTGCACGGTCGGGCTTGTCGTGCTGCTTCATGATCCCGGTCGGGCTGGCGAATGAACACGGTTGGGCATGCATTCTGGAACAAGAGCACGGGCGGGCTGTTGGTTGCTGCACGGTCAAGTTGGTGCCCTTTTTATGAGCCCGCTCGGGCTTGTGGTTCTGCACGGTCGGGCTTACGGTTGTCTTCATGAGCACAGTCGGGCTGGAATGAATGCACGGTCAGGCTCTTGCCTCCCTTGTGTGCCCGGTCGTGCTGGTGAAGGAGGTGTAGGCCAAATTGACGTATTCGCTCTTGTTTGCCCGTTTTCGTGTTCAATGTAATCTTTTTTTGCAAATACACAAAAAAGGGATGAAAGAGGACTAATTGATGCTTAATACTTGGTGAACTAAATACGAAAATGAACTAAAATACTATGACAAAATAGACGTTATCATCAGACTGCCCTCAGCATCCCAGGGCATCATTTTTCTTGAAAATATGAATGAGACATGAAAAAAATCATGTAATTCGGAGCTTCGTACGCAAAGTTATGATATTTCAAAGCCCGTCGTACAATTCATTGTTGTAGTCGACGAATCATGTGAAAACAAAAAAACCAAAAAAGGGGTGCAACACGAGAGACAACACAAATAGGAAATAGGAAGAAAAAGGAATATCCGAGAGACAAACGCAACGCAAGCAGCGTATTGACAAGAAATGACATCCGTATCCTAAGAAAATCAAAAAGGGCATCTCCCGGCTCTAAAAATCCAATGTATCGACCAAAACAAATGAAATTGAGTTCGAAAATGGGGTGGGGCTGCATCAGCATCCTGGGGCATAATTTATCTCGAAAATATATTGAGATAAGAAAAAATCATGTAATTCGGAGCTTCGTACGCTAAGTTATGGCATTTTAGAGCCCGTCATACGATACATTGTTGTAGTCATCTAATCACGTGAAAACAAAAACAAAAAGCGAAAAAGGGGTGCAACACGAGAGACAAATGCAAAAAAGAAATAGGAAGCAAAAGGAATGTCTGAGAGACAAACGCAACGCAAGCGGCGTACTGAAATGAAATGACATTCGTATCCTAGGAAACTCAAAAAGGGCATCTCACGGCTATTAAAAATCAATGTATCAACCTAAATAAAGGATTTTGAGCACGAAAATAGGGTCAGGCTGCCTTCGACATCCCGGGGGTGCATTTATTTCGAAAAGATGAATGAGATGTGAAAAAATCATGTACTCCGGAGCTTAGTATGCAAAGTTATGGCATTTCAAAGCCCGACATACGATTCATTGTTGTAGTCGACTATTCACGTGAAAACAAAAACAAAAAGCGGAAAAGGGGTGCAATACGAGAGACAATCGCAATTAGGATATAGGAAGCAAAAGGAATATCCGACAGACAAACGCAAAGCAAACGACGTATTGACAAGAAGTGACATTCGTATCCTAAGAAACTAGAAAACGGCATCTCATGTCTCTAAAACTCAAACTTATCGACCTAAATATAGGATTTTGAGTTTGATAATGGGGTCGAGGTGCCTTCAACATCCCATGGCATCGTTTATCTCGAAAAGATGAATGAGATGTGAAAAAATCATGTAATTCGGAGTTTCTTACGCAAAGTTATGGCATTCCAAAGCCTGTTATACGATTCATTTTTGTACTCGTCTAATAACGTGAAAACAAATAAAAAAGCGGAAAAGAGGTGCAACATGAGAGTTAAACGCAAATAGGAAATAGGAAGCAAAAGGAATATCCGAGAGACAAACGCAATGCAAGCGGCGTACTGACAAGAAATGACATTCGTATCCTAAGAAACTCGAATAGGGCATCTCCCGGCTCAAAAAATCCAACGTATCTACCTAAATAAAGGATTTTGAGCTTGAAAACGGGGTCGGGCTTCCTTCAGCAACCTGGGGCATAATTTATCTCGAAAAGATAATGAAATGTGAAAAAATCATGTAATTCTGAGCTTCGTATGCAAAGTTATTGTATTTCAAAGCCCGTCGTATGATTCATTGTTATAGTCGTCTTATCACGTGTAAACAAAAACAAAAAAAGCGGAAATGGAGTGCAACACGAGAGACAAACGCAATTAGGAAATAGGACGCAAAATGAATATCCGAGAGACAAACGCAACGCAGGCGACGTTTGAAAGGAAAGGGCATTCGTATCCTAAGAAACTCGGAAAGGGCAACTCTCGGCTCTAAAAATCCAATGTATCGACCTAAATAAAGGATTTTGAGCTCGAAAATGGGTTCGGGCTGCGTTCAACAACATATCGACCTAAACAAAAATCCACGACAACGTTTTGCTCGAAAAGAGGAATACAATGTGTAAAAAATCATATAATTCGGAGCTTCGTACGCAGAGTTATGGTATTTCAAAACCCGTCATACAATTCATTGTTGTATTTGTCTAATCACGTGAAAACAAAAACAAAAAGTGGAAAAGGGGTGCAACACGAGAGACAAACGCAAATAGTAAATAGGAAGCAAAAGGAATATCCGAGAGACAAACGCAACACAAGCGGCGTATTGAAAAGAAATGACATTTGTATCCTAAGAAACCCGAAAAGGGCATCTCCTAACTTTCAAAAGCCAACGTATCGACCTAAATAAAGGATGTTGAGCTCGAAACGGGGTCGGGCTACCTTCAGCAACCTGGGGCATAATTTATCTCGAAAAGGTAATGAGATGTGAAAACGTCATGTAATTCTGAGCTTCGTGCGCAAAGTTATGGTATTTCAAAGTCCGTTGTATGATTGATTGTTGTAGTCGTCTAATCACGTGAAAACAAAAACAAAAAGAGGATAAAGGGTGCAACACGAGAGACAAATGCAATCAGGAAATTGGAAGCAAAAGGAATATCCGAGAGACAAACGCAACGCAAGCGGCGTATTAATAAGAAATGACATTTGTATCCTAAGAAACCCAAAAAGGGCATCTCCTAGCTCTAAAAATCAAATGTATCGATCTAAATAAAGTATTTTGAGCTTGAAAACGAGGTCGGGCTATGTTCAGCATCCCTTCAAAAACATTAAAGAGATGTGAAAAAATCATGTAATTTGGAGCTTCGTACGCAAAGTTATGGTATTTGAAAGCCCGTGGTACCATTCATTTGTTGTAGGTGTCTAATCACGTGAAAACAAAAGCAAAAACCGGAAAAGGGGTGCAACATGAGAGACAAATGCAAATAGGAAATAGGAAGTAAAATGAATATCCGAGGGACAAACGCAATGCAAGCGGCGTATTGACAAGAAATGACATTCATATCTTAAGAAACTCGAAAAGGGCATTTTACGGCTCTAAAAATCAACCGTATCGACCTAAATAAAAGCTTTTCAGTTAAAAAACAGGGTTGGGTTGCCTTCAGCACCCCGAGGTATCATTTATCTCAAAAAGATGAATGAGATGTGAAAAAGGCATGTAATTCGGAGCTTTGTACGCAAAGTTATAATATTTAAAAGCCCGTCGTACAAGTCATTGTTGTAGTCGTCTAATCACGTGAAAACAAAACAAAAAGCATAAAAGGGGTGTAACACGAGACACAAACGCAAAAAAAAAAATAGGAAGTAAAATGAATATCTGAGAGATAAACGCAATGCAAGCGGCGTAATGACAAGAAATGACATTCGTATCCTAAGAAGCTCGAAAAAGGCATCGCCCGTCTCTAAAAATCCAACGTATCGACCTAAACAAAAGAATTTTGAGCTAGCAAACGGGGTTGGGCTTCCTTCAGAAATCCGGCTCATCGTTTATCTCGAAACGATGAATGAGATTGGAAAAAATCATGTAATTCAGAGCTTCGAACGCAAAGGTGTGGTATTTCAAAGCCCGTCGTACAATTCATTGGTGTAGTCGTCTAATCACGTGAAAAAAAAAACATAAAGCGGAAAAAGGTGCAACACGAGAGACAAACGCATATAGGAAATAGGAAGCAAAATGAATATCTGAGAGACAAAGCAATGCAAGCGGCGTATTGATAAGAAATAACATTTGTATCCAAAGAAACCCGAAAAGGGCATCTTCTGACTCTAAAAATCAAACGTATTAACCTAAATAAAGGATTTTGAGCTTCGTACGCAAAGTTATGGTATTTCAACGCCGGTCGTATGATTCATTGTTGTAGTCATCTAATCACGTGAAAAAAAAAGCGGAAAAGGGGTGCAACATGAGAGACAAACGCAATTAGGAAATAGAAAGCAAAAGGAATATTCGAGAGACAAACGCAATTAGGAAATAGAAAGCAAAAGGAATATTCGAGAGACAAACGCAAACGCTAGCGGCGTATTGACAAGAAATGACATTCATATCCTAAGAAAGTCGAAAAAGGCATCTCTCGGCTCTAAAAATCCAACTTATCGACCTAAATAAAGGATTTTGAGCTTGAAAACGGGTCCGAGCTGCCTTTAATAACCCGTAGCGTCATTTATCTCGAAAAGATGAATGAGATGTGAAAAAATCATGTAATTCGGAGCTTCGTACACAAAGTTATGGTATTTCAAAGCCCGTCATACGATTCATTGTTGTAGTCGTCTAATCACGTGAAAAGAAAAACAAAAAGCGGAAAAGGGTGCAACACGAGAGACAAACGCGAATAGGAAATAGGAAGCAAAAGGAATATCCGAGAGATAAACGCAATGCTAGCGGCGTATTGACGAGATATGACATTCGTATCCTAGAAAACTCGAAAAGGGCATCTCTTAGCTCTAAAAATCCAACGTATCAACCTAAATAAAGGATTTTGAGCTCGAAAATAGGGCTGGGCTGCTTTCAGCATCCCGGGGCATTGTTTATCTCGAAAAGATGAATGAGATGTGAAAAAATCATGTAATTCGGAGCTTCGTACGCAAAGTTATGGTATTTCAAAGCCTGACATACAATTCATTGTTGGAAATGTCTAAAAAATATCGATTCCTTGCAGGTTCTTGAACCACCTTTTGTGATAATTCTTTCATGCAAACGCTCACGATGTAGATGTACGAGGACATAGAAGAATTACCAGACACTCTTATTGGTTATTTGGAAGGCATCTATCCATTGAGAGATGGTTTAGAAAGTGTGGGGGTATGATGGCTTGCTCTCGGTTGTAAATATTCCATCACCCGAAAATCGATATATTCCTTGTCATTGGGTAGCCATGAAAGTGGATTTGAAAACATGATGAATCACGGTATAGGACTGTCCAAGAAGGTTGAAGGAGTCGCATATCGATTCATTGATGGAAATTATAAGAATAGCTCTGCCCAAGATGTTCCGACTCGAAGAGTTTCATTCCTTGACTTATGGAGAATATAAATGGCGGTACAAGTATTATGATGGTCTGCCACAGAACGAAACCTCGAATGACTATGGTGTTTTCGCCTTCGAATACTTAGAAGCCCTTATATCGGGATATGAGGAGAAGTTCCCAAAAATTTGCGACGAGAAGGTTGCTTCCATGCGTGAGAAGATTGTTGTTGATGTATTTTCGAATGGAAGAATTCTAGATGTACGCCAAGATTAATGGCATCACATCATCTCATCCTTGAACTTGATTCATATTATTTGTAAATAACTTGGTAATTTTTTTTAAAAACAATTGATTCATATTTTTTAAATTGATTAAAATATTTTTTTAACTTGATTCATATTTTTTTGAACTTGATTCGCATGGATCGTACGGGTCACAAGGGGTCGCAAGGGTCAAATGGGATGCGTATGTTGGCTCGCATATGTCGGAACGGTGGCAAGGATCGCAGGGGTCGTAGGGGTCGCAACGGTCGCATAGGTTGGCATATGTTGGGTCCCATATGTTGAAAGCGTGGCAAGGGTTATATGGCTGGCAAGGGTCAAATAGGTCGCACGGGTCGCAGGGGTCAAATGGGTCGCGTGGGTCGGAAGGGGTAAAATAGTTTGCATGTGTAGCGTATGTTGGACTATATTGGGTTGCATGGTCGCAATGGTTGCATAGGCTGTCGAATATGTTGAAAGGGTCGTAGGGTCGCAAGGGGTCGCATTCGTTGAAAGGGTGGCAAGGGTCACAATGGAATGAAATACCGATAATAAAAATAACAAAAAATCCACAATCAAAATACAAACATCAAGTTCAACTTCAAAGGAATGAACCCCAAACAATAATTATTAAAATCAAACAATGTTGTTGGTAGACCCTATTGGGGGACATACCGAAGTACAGGTGTTGCTCCATTAGAGACCAGTTCGAATGTAAGGCAACACCCCTCGTTTTTCTCCATTTTCGTAACAAAAATTCCAACCACAAGGGTTTGCACCATCAACCAAGTTACATCAGTAGAAATGATTAAAAACTGAATAAATAACAAAAGTGATATATGATGAATCGGTTTGAGGTCACTTACCAGTGCATCTACGGCCAGATTTGAATGGTGGTGGTTGATGTGAAAAATGTCTGAGCTGAAGAATATGATCCTGCTTTTGCATTTGATGATGATGCATATTGCACATTGCACATATCGTCTCTGAAACCTGTCATGTTAAAAACCATATAACCTTCATAACGAAAAACTACAAACTCCCTAGTACGAAAATTATAGTCCTTGGAAATATCTGGAGCCATCCAACTTAAATTCCCTTGTTTTGTAAGACACATCTGATCTAACCATTTTCTTGTTGTTCCTCGTTTTCCTTTCAATATGCTCATCAATTAACTTCCTCGGAATGTCATGTAACAAAAAAAGCAAAAAAACAATCATATCTCTACATTCTCTTAATGTAATATACAGAAAGAGAGACCGATGAAAGAGATTACAAGGTAGTGTTCCATATTGCTTAGATGAATGAGTTGGACGAAGTAAGGGAAATTTGCAATTTTCGATAGATAATTTTTCAAAGATATTTTTCAGCCGGAGACGAAGTCGAGAGATTATGAGTGTTAGAGCGAAAGATGGGTGGAAGATGATGGGAGTTAGAGAGAGTGTATCGTTATTCGCAAAGAGGGAGCAATCGGAATTCGAAAAGACAAAACCCTAACATTGAATCGATAGAAGATAAAGGTTTTGACTAACTTTGACCATGTTGTTATGATTTTTTAAATTTTGGTGAAACATTCGGCGGGAATGAGACAAATTTATGGACTTATAAGGATGAAAGGACAAAAAATCAAAATAATACATTTACAGTGTCAAATGAATTTATGCCAATTGAGGGTTGATAACGTCTATTTTCTTATAGTATTTTAGTTCAGTTTCAAGGTTAGTTTACCGAGCATTAAGCGTCATTTAGTTCTCTTTTAGTGTTTTCTCGTGTATTTGCAGGAAATGAAGATATCAGACATTGACACGAGCAAACACCCTACAACTACCTAAATCTATACGACCGGGCATACAACAGGAAGGGACAACACGATCGATCACCATGCACTACACGATCGGGCTCACTAAGGGAACAACACGCACGATCGATCATCAACTTCAGCACGATCGGACCCACAAGGAGAATGAAGTGCCCGACCGAGCACCATCTCAAGCCCGACCGGGCTCATGAAACAGCAAACATTGTAGAACAAAGAGCACGGCCCGGGCATAGGTGAAGCCCGACCGACCATGAAATTTGAGGACGTGCCCAACCGACGAAGAAAAGGAAACATCCAGCCGGTTAAACATTAAAAGGAAACTCAAGAACAAGAAAGGGAATGGACGACAAAAGAGGAAAGAAGAAGAAAGAAAAGAAAGAGGAAAGACGAAGAAATGGGACAAAGAGAAAGAGAGTCATTCGGATAGAAATATACACAGACAACAGAGAGGAGAGAGAGTAGAGAGATAGCAGAACACAAACGAGGATAGAGACGGGGCAACGAAGTCGGATCGCGGAGGAGCTGTTGAAGACAATGGTACTAGAATAGGGAGTAATCTCGTCCTTTATGTATGTTGAACATAGATTTCTTTTGCGTTTCATTTTCTAAGTCCATGTTCGAGTAGATCCATAACTATGGGTTAGAGAGTCTTCTCGATATGTAATGAAGTCTTATTCTTAATGCTTGGTGGTTCTTAATGCTTTTATTCTTGTACGCCAATTGAATGAATGATTATGTTATTTGATCATTTTTAGAATGACTGGTTGTTCTTAATGATTTCATTCTTGCACACTACTTGAATGAATGATTGTAGAAGTCTAATGAATCTACTCCAAGGGATTACACTTTGGAACTTAGCCATGATTTAAGATTTATTCAATTTAGAATCTACGCCAGGTCGGTTGATTGAATCTAGGGAATATGATAGCGGTCTTAATGCATCTAGTGGGTGAGATTACGCGATCAGGAGATTGGTAGTACGCACGCTAGGTATCGAACAAGTCTATATCAGTCAGTTCCTATATTAGAGCTTGAATTCCCTGAACTAGTGATAATATCTAAGACCAATGATCATGTTAGAATTGCATTGCATCTTCAAGCATCATGATTTTCTCTCATCCCTCTAAGTTCGGCATATTGATCCTTTTGTTCTTGTAAGATTTGAGCGAGCATAGACATAATATTGGCATTAGCTTCTTGTTGCGGAAGGGGGCGCACCTGGCTGATAATTCTGGGTTTGGGGCTGCATCCATGGATAAAAATTTCCTTTGCATCACTCGCAGCTGAAAGTTTCCCGGTAGATGTTGCACGTTCAACGCATCGTCAGAATTCCTATAAGAGAAGTCTGGACGATCTCTCCATCCGAGGTTGTATGTGTTCCCAATAGGCTGAGTGTTTCCAACGTAGTATACTTCCACATATCCTCAAACTTCTTGTTCCCATGACTCCTCCGAGTAACATGGATGATGCGATTCCGACAAAATATTTTAAATCCTCATGACTTTATCCTTCACTTCGGCTAAACCGGCATATAGAGCATGCAAGCCGTTCATATGAGCCACTCTTGCTGGAGTGTTGCAGTTGTATTCTCCAACAGTATTGCTGACCTCATCGGCCATACGATCGATCAAATCTTCGATTTATGGGAATTTGAGGTTACTCAAGGAACCTCCAGCAGTAGCTATGATCAAAATCCTCGTGTTATCCATGAGTCCATACAGAAATTGTGTATAAGATAACTCTGATCTATGTCGTGATGTGGGCAAAGTCGTTGATAACCTTTGAAATGTTCCCACGCTTCGTATAAGCTCTCAGTTGCTCCTTGTACGAACGTGTTAATCTGATTCTTAGCGAGCTGAGCTTTACTTTGTGGGAATAATCGCGTCATAAATTTCTCCTCTAGTTGTCCCCATGATCGTATAGAATTTGCCAGTTGAGGATACAACCAGTCTTGTGCTTTATCCTTCACTGAGAATGGGAAGGCAGTGAGCATGATGTCTTCATCCGAGACTCCTTCTCCCGCTCTAGTAGTTTGGCAAATCATCTTGAAATCGGTAAGATGCTGATTTGGATCCTCGGTCGGTCTCCCTCTAAATGCTATGTTGTCGAGCATTTGAATGAATGTTGGTTGTAATTCGACGTGAGCATCCCTTCCAACGATACAAGATATGAGTTGTGTATGCCTAGGAGCCATGTATGATCCATAGGTTAATGCAACTTGCATTGGTGGCGCATTTAGGTTTCGACGTTCTGCCATTTTGTTCTTCTTCGCTCTCGCGCAATAAAGTCCTCACACAATAGAAACACAAGAATTGATTAGGCTCCGAGAGATAAATAAAAAAATTGACTCAAGAAAAAGAAAATAAAACAAAAACACAAATAAGACTCAGGAAAGGACTATGTCCTAATCCAAAAATATCCTAACTCTAAAGCTGCAATCAATTCCCCGACAACGGAGCCAAAAACTTGATGTGGTTAATCTCAAGTAATCATTACCTAGACTAACGCTTCCGCAAGAATCCGGATCGTGTAGTACCACGGTCGAACACAAGGGAATCGATGCAACTCTAAAACTAGTAAACTAATTAATAGGACGGTGAAAATCAATAAGTGCTTGGAATGCGAATAAAGCTAAACTAACTAACTAATGGATTAAATTCAATTAACTATACACTACAGGCTTCAAGATATGCACGATTATACAATGAAGTTCTAACAAGATCATTGCTCTTTGATATTATCACGAGTTCAGGGAATTCAAGCTCTAATATTGGAACTGATTGGCGTACACTTTTCCACTACCTAGCGTGTGTACTACCAATCTTTCAACTATGTAATCTCACCCACTAGATGCATTAAGACCGCTATCCTAATCCCTAGATTCAATCGATCGACCTGGCATAGATTCTAAACGGATTAAAAATCCTAAATCATGGTTGAGTTCCAAAGTCTAATCCCCTGGTAGATTCATTATACTTCTACAATCAATATTCAAGTTGCATGCAAGAACGAAAGCATTAAAAACAGCCAATCATTCTGAAAACGATCAAATACCATAATCATTCATTCAGGTTACATACAAGAATAAAAGCATTAAGAACCACCAAGCTTTAAGCACATACTTCATTACATATCGGCAAAGCTCTCTGATCCGTAGCTGCTAAACTTCTCGAACAAGGACTTAGAAAAGAAAATACGAAAGAAAACTATATTCAATATGGATAAATAATGATATCCCTCCCTATTCTATTATCAACTTCAACAGCTCCTCCGTGTTCTGAGTTCGTCGCACCGTCTCTAGCCTTCCGGCGTGCTGCTCTCTCTCCTCTTCTCTCGTGTGTGTTGTGTGTGGGATGGTGTGTATTCTCCCCGAATTCCTTCTGCCCTCTTGACCCCTAGCTACTCTTTCCTATTTCCTTTCTTTCCTTTTCTCCTTCCTTTCCTCTTTGGTTGTCCTTCCCATTCCTTCAGCTCCAGCAGCCTTGTTTCCTTTTTGTTTTTCCAGTCAACTGAAGTTTCCTTTTCTTGCAGCGGCTGGAACTTCTATTTTTGTTGCAACGGTTGCCTCTACCCTTTTCCAGCAAGCTTCCATTTCATTCTAACCATTCCCTCCTAAGAACTACTCCAGCAAGTTTCCATTCTTGTGTTTGGCGGCAGCATGTTTCCATTTTTGAAGACCAGCAGCAGCATGTTTCCATTTTTTAAGACCAATCGTGTATCTATGTGTATTCCAGCCATTCTTTCTTCCATTTTTCTTCTTAAATTCATGATGCTTAGTTTTTGACCGTGCATGGTTGATAAGAGAGTGGTTTTTGCCTCATTTTCTCATGTTTGTACCCCGATATCTCATTTTCTGCAATACACGAGAAAACGCTAAAAGAGGACTAAATGATGTTTAATGCTCAGTAAAGTCTAAATGATTGATTAAACTAACTATGAAAATGAACTAAAATACTATAATAAAATAGACGTTATCAAGGGTCGCATGGGTCGCTTGGTCGCATATGGATCAATAGATGCAAACTCGACGAATTTATGGATTTATAAGGATGAAAGGACAAAAACCAATCAAAATAATACATTTACAACGTCAAACTAATTTATGCCAATTGAGGGTCGCATGGGCACATGGGTCGCATGGTCGAATATGTAGATCAATAGATGAAAACTTGACGAACTTATAGATTTATAAGGATGAAAGGAAAAAAACTAATCAAAATAATATGTTTATAGCGTCAAACTAATTTATGCCAATTGAGGGTCGCATGGGCGCATGGGTCGCATAGTAGCATATATGGATCAATAGATGCAAACTCGACGAATTTATAGATTTATAAGGATGAAGGGAAAAATACCTATCAAAATAATACATTTACAGTGCCAAACTAATTTATGTCAATTTAAGGTTGCATGGGTCGCATGGCCGCATATATGAATCAATAGATGCGAAATCGACGAATTTATGGATTTATAGGGATGAAAGGACAAAAACAAATCAAAATAATCCATTTACAACGTCAAAAAATGGTTAAAACGGATTTTGACCCATGTGAGTCCTAATAAGTGTCGAACGAATGCATGTTTTCAAAAGTGATAGTAGTGTTTGAAGAACACGTCGGATGAGTTTGAGAAAAATTCAAAAAAATATATTTAACATTTGTTCAAATTTCGATATTATTGATATTATTATCTACATTGATTCTTAATTAGACATCTAAAACTCAAATATTTTGATAATGTCATTTCAAAAAAGAAACACATGGGTCGCACGGGTCACTTGGTTGCATATATGGATCAATAGATGCGGACTTGACAAATTTATTGATTTATAAGGATGAAAAGACAAAAATCAATTAAAATAATACATTTACAACTTCAAAAAATGGTTAAAACAGATTTTGACCCATGTGTCCCAATAAGTGTAGAACGAATGCATGTGTTTGAAAAGTGATAGTAATATTTTAAGAACCCGTCTTATGTGAGAATTTATGGATTTATAAAGATGAAAGGAAAGAATCCAATAAAAATAATAGATGTGAATACATGTGTATAAGGAGGAATACATGTGTTTAAATATAGATTTATTTATTTATAATGATTGACAAAGGTGACAAAGTCATAGAGACTACAAAAAGGAAAAAAGGTTTCTAAAGGTCACAAAGGTTGCAAAGGTGAAAAAGGTAACATTTCAAGAGTAACCCTACACCATCGCCTAGGTCACCCCTGTAACTCCTGAGTGACTGCATAGAGACTCAGTCCACCGATTACAAAGATTTTGAGTAACACAAAGGCAGCATGATGCCCTATGTCTACCATGTCACCTTCGTGACGAAGGTCACAAAGGTCATAAAGATTTTTTTATAGAATTTGGAGTTAGAGACAAATACTGAGAGAGGAGAGCGACGGAATTCTCTCGATTCAATCTCAAATGGATGGGATGGTAAGTGGCACGATCCCGCTGGAATGACACTCTAGACTAAAGGTCGGATGGATAGGCCTTGCTGAAACGAGTTGCACAAGGTGGGTGGAGCGATTGGTCACGCGAGAGTTGCGGAAGGGCTCTCGATTCATCGGCCCGTCTTCGAAGGATATTATGCGCCAACGAAGAACGAACGAACGTTGGATATGACACACCAACGGATTGCTGGATATTACACACCAACAAATGATGATTTCACAAAGAAAAATCAAAGACAAAATTTCAAAATCAAGATTGTCTTTAACCTTACACCATGGACGGCCATAATAAGCAAGAAAGACATGCAAACACATAAATGTAGCATTAAATGCTAGTCACCATGCAAGGCAACAATTTAATAGTCTAGAAAATAACTAAAACATTAATGAAAAGTTGTAAGATGTGCCGTTGGGTTGCGAACTTGTCTTGAAATCCTCGGGTTAATATATAGGTCACGGAAAAGTGATTCGTGATCTCGTTAAAAACCCGTCGTTGGAAAACCCTATGGGACAAAACAAACGAAGGGAAAAGAGTACACGTGGGTCACTTTACCTAATTATTACCTGTTCCGAATTGTGTTCCGCGTGTAGTATGATGTGGATGTTGGAACTTCTTTGTGGACTCGAGCACTTGTCTTGAACTTGAAGGACCGTAAGAAATCACTACGATAGCCTCCTTGAGCTTCTTAGCTTTAGCTCGGGTTACGGGACCTGCTTCTATGATCAAGGCTTCCTCCTTTCTAGCCCTAGCACAGGTCACGGGACTAACGTCCTTCTTTCGGGTCGCGTAAATCTTCCGTCCATTCAGCTCAACTCGGGTCGCCTCTTCTGCCGCACGGGTCGTGTCCATTGTGACGCGGGTCGCATCATCGGCAACACGGGGCACGTCCTTGGCAACATAGGTCGCGTCCTCCTCAGCATGGATCACGTCCTCCTCAGCATGGGGCGCATCCTTCTCAGCATGAGTCGCGTCCTCCACAGCATGGGTCACGTCCTCTTTAGCACGGGTCGCAATGTGATGAATCTAATGGTAGATGGAATGCAAATGCAAATGCAAACTAAACCTAAGATGGGAATGACTGTCGCGTCTTCCTCAACACGGATCATGTCCTCTTCATTAGCCACGGCTCGGGTTGTATCCTCGACGTTGTTCATGATCATATCAGTAAGATTTAGAGAATGATGAACTTTTTAATAGTAGAGAGATGGATACACAGAGGAGACTGTGTCGTAGATACGAGTACAAAAAATAATAGTTGGTCACATGGGTCACATGGGTCGAAAGGCATGATTCTGATGTCGAAATGATAAGTTAGAAGACTCACATGGGTCAGAATGGTCACATGGGTCCCATGGGTCACATGGTTCGCATGCGTCGGATGGCATGAGTCGTTCTAATTTATATCAATTGAGGGTCGCATAACGATTCTCTTTAGACCTCCCACTTTGCTTTTTCTCAGCCAACATAGAAGGTAGAACCGTAACTTCAGAATATTGAGAAGGAATGTTCCAATCATTGCAATCAGGAACCGGATACACGGTTGTTCGGTAAGCCAAACGTCATGTCTCCCGGAGGAAGTATGTTGAACATAGTTATGGTATCTTGTGACCTTTACCAACCTTATGCGCAGTCGCGGTTGTGTGACTGCATGGATACTTATCCACATTAAAAATTTTGCAATCACACGTTCTTTATTGAAGACTTGCTACAAATCTTCTACCCATCTCATTTCTCATCTCATACTCATCACTCAGCCTGTTCAATTCAATAACCTAATACTTGGATGTCTATCCAAGTCGTTCATGTAACGTTTTTTCAACATAAGGTGTTAACTTTTAAGAATCATTAGCAGTAGTTGTTTCCAACCTATACCTATTGAACCATTCCATTGTATTTCCTAAACAAATATCTAAAATGTCTAGGATCAAAAACTTTTTTGACGTCTTCAATGTTGAATTTATTGACTCGGCCCCATTAGTGGTTAATAAGTTGTACCTTTCACCCTTAAATTTACTTCTTGCCCACTTAACATGATCAAGTTCCTCTTTTTCCAAATACTTTGCAACATTAGGATACCTGCACAAAGGTCACAACAGTCACAAAAGTCACAAAGATCATATTTGTACCTTATCTTCAAATCATTAAATAGCAATTCAAATTCGTTCATTGTGTATGTTGCTACACATTTGAAGAACATTTCCGCCAGCGTATCACCCTTTGAACTCTTTCTACCTTGGCCTTTATTGATATAGCTCTTTATGTTTTGCGATATATGACGCGCACAAAAACCATGATCAGCTTGTTTATACACTTGTTTGACTACTTTTATCAAGTTTTATGGCAATCAAATATCAAAACGACATTACGTCCATCTGGTATCATCTCTTTCAACCTTGACGTAAACCACGTCCATGATTTGTCCTTCTCTTTGTCGACTATTCCCCAAGCAAGAGGATATTGGTGATGTTAACCATCTTACGTGGTTGCCACGATCAATACTCCCATGTACAGTCCTATCAGAAATGTTGCATTCATAGTAACCACTTTACGCCTGTATTTCCATCCTCTTATAGCCAATCCGATGGCCATAAAAAGGTATTTAAAGCTTTTTTCGTCACCGTCCAGCTGAAGATTTACAACAGATCCGAGATTTCTTTCTGTAAACATGTGCAAACACCCTGGAAGCCTCCTATAATGTTCAAATTCATCACTATGAATCTCCTTTTGAGCACTGCATTTGCCTCTTAATGCCGTCAAATACGATACATTGGTATCGTACTTTGCTTTTACACCACCAATCAATTCTTTTGTTAGAGGGGTTTCATATTTTCCGGTATATTCCTTATTCAAATAATCCTTAACCAATTGCGCTATACCCTTTGTAGCTTCTATCGATTTAGATACACGTGAACATTTATGAATTGGATATTGTGTTCTCACACTAAACCGTTTAGAATTCAGGATTGCTGCCACACTTAATTTCCAGTTACAACCACTTCTGGAAAACTTGTATCGTACTTCCCACAACTTCGAATCACAACTCAATGGTCTATATCTAAAATACGCTTCAAGTGAACCCTTCCTTACAAATGCCTGTACATCCTTCTTGCTACTAAACTCTGACCTAATTTTAAGTTGCAATCCATCTTCAAACTCGAAGATATTATTTTGATTGTTTGCATTCTCGTACACTACCATTTCCAAATTAATCTCACCATCACTATCCTTATGCTATGTTGGCACACCAGTATCAACTTTATAACTGCCACAAACAACTTCATCAACTACCACATTCATAGCACAACCACCATCTTCTCTTAACCCGCTGGTATGTTCACTATCAAATTATTCGAATCCAAAATATTTTATGTTTCTATCGGGTTACTCCCAACTCTAATTTTGTTATTTGAACCTACAATAACACAGTCATCATAATCTACAACACTTCCATCCTCACCTTTTCTAGCAATGCTTCCAAAAGCAAGAATTAAAGGTTCAACTTCCCTCTCAATTTCCATTTCACACTTTACACTTGCTAATTCTATCTCCACATACAGAGTGGTCGAATTCCTCTTATGCGAGATAACAATAAGATGCTTGTCATTAATTATATATGTCGTCTTCCTATTTTCACAAATATTCAACAAATAGTTTAACTTTAACTTTATTATATTTTTTCCACCATCATCTCTGTACATAACTCATCAATAAGTTTTTGGCATGTCAGACTAATCGGAGGACAATAGAAAATTATTCTTTGGTTTTTCTGAACTCTACCAACCCATTCAAATTTTCCATTTACGTGTTTTCCCATTTACTATCATACAGAAACTAAATCAGTGTGCTTTTCTCATTCACAAAATCCATCACACCTGTAACAAAAACATAAAAAGAGGGTAAATTATGTGACCCACTACGACCATGTGTTTTAAATCCAAACTGACTCTATGATCCAGTGCAACCGTGCGACTCGATGAGACTCTGTGACCCAGTGCGACTATGCGACTCGATGAGACTCTGTGACCAAGTGTGGTTGTGCGACTCGATGAGACTCTGTGTCTCAATGCGACCATGTGTTTCTCAATGAGACTCTGTGATCCAGTGCGACTGTGCAACTCGATGAGATTCTGTGAACTAGTGTGACCGTACAACTCGATGAGATTCTGTGACCCAGTGCGATTGTGTGACTCGATGAGACTGTGTCCCAGTGCGACCTTGTGTTTCTCGATGAGACTCTATGACCCAGTGCAATCGTGCGACTCGATGAGACTCTATGACCCAGTGCGATCGTGCGACTCGATGAGACTCCGTGACCTAGTGCGACCGTGCGATTCGATGAGACTCTGTGTCCCACTGCGACCATGTGCTTCTCGATGAGACTCTGTGACCCAGTGTGACTCGATGAGACTTTGTGACTGTGCGACTCGATGAGAATAATGACCCAATGTGATCGTGCGACTCAATGAGACTTTGTGTCCCACTACAAACATGTGTTTCTCGATGAGATTCTTTGACCTAGTGCGACAATTTTGATGCTAATTTTAAGCTAATTGTGTTGAATCTGATGTGGTGTGGGAGAATAGTAATTTCCGCGCCATCGGAAAGAGGGAAATCGAGGTGCTTTTGAGGACAGAGAAAAACTGTCGATTAAAGGATAAAGGCAATATGAGGTTATCAATATTTTAACGGTATATTTGAAGTTGAGACGTTTTCTAGAAAAGGGTAGGATTAAAGTCCTAATAGTTAAAGTGTAAGTCCCCATCACATTTTAATTCTAACTTTATTTTCCTTTGAATTATCATTTTATTATATTTTTTCTAAATTATCAAAAGCGGTATATTTCATCCCTTCATTAAAAATTTGTTTAACTTTTTGTTCAATATTTTAAATTTAATTATCTAATATAAAATTACAGAAATTTTGACACAATTATCAGAATCTAATTATCTTGTTAACCAAATCAATAGATTTAATTAATCACTTTATTAAACATGTTTATTTTAATCGGTTAACTAATAAATCGAATATAAAAGTCCTAAATCAAAAAAAAAATTAAAAAATATTTTCTCTCACTCTCTCGTTCTTTTGAGCTTTTTATTAAAGATCTTTTTTATTTTTTATATTCTTGATTATTCTTTTAGTTGTTAATTAGTTAGGTATTTAATGTGTATTATAAATATACATAAATTTGGAAATGTTTTATTCATTCATTAATAAAGAATAATCTTCTTTTCAATTTTTTTCTCTCTTTCTAGATACTTTCTCCCAAAATGTTATTAGAGCTAAATCTCTAGCTCAATTAGAGTCTTACTCCTTTCATTTTTCTAAGGTTTTCTCTTCCTTTCCGTATCTCTGGTGAAATTCTTCTAGTCTTCATCTATTTCTCTCAACGTCATTCTTGCCTTCTGTTTCATCTTTGATTCACCAGCGATTTCCTTATCGTTTCGATTCTCGTTTCGAGTCTCTTCTCAGCGTCCAGGTTTCGAGTCTCTTCTCGGCTTCTTTGATTATCATCGTCGATTTCCTTATCGTCGGCAATTTCCTTATCTTTCGTGTCCAGATTTTCTCCTTTCTTTCTTCCTTCTTCATCGGCGTTTTTCATTTATTTCCTTGGCGATTTCTGTTTCTTCTCGCCCAGTCAATTTGTTTTCTTTGTGATTCGATTTCACCATTCTTTCCTTGGCAATTTTTGTTTCTTCTTGAGTCAATTTGTTTTCTTTGCTAATTTGATTTCACCATTGTTTCCTTTGCGATTTTTGTTTCTTCTTGCCGAGTTGATTTGTTTTCTTTGTCGAGTCAATTTGTTTTGTTTCACCATAATAACACACCAAGAAAGTACAGATTCATCCTCTACCATTTTTTATCCTTAGTGAAATCCACTTTATCTCCATAACAACGACAACAGTTGTATCTTGTTGGTCTTCGACAAACTTACTGGTGAATTGAACTATGTCACTTGAAAGAGATAGATGATGATGGCTCTAAATGGACGGAACAAATTGGGATTCATCTCAGGTAAGATTCTTGAACCTTACTCGAATGATCCTGAATATGAAACTTGGAACATATGTAATGACATCATCTGGTTCTGGATCATCAACTCGGTTTGCAAATATATTACGAACAACATAGTCCATATGTGACCTGCCTTCGAAATTTGGACAAATCTAGATGAACGTTTTAATCAGAATAATATGCCTAAGATTTTTGGATTAGAACAGAAACTTCAGAACTTGTGACAATGATCTCTTGACCTGAATGCTTATTACACCAAACTTATAATCTTCCGGCAAGAGTTAAAGTCTCTTGAAGAATTTCCGGTTTTATCTTGTAAGAATTGTAGTTGCAACTTATCCTCCCAACTTAACTCTAGGGAAGAACATAGGTACTCATCAAGTTTCTTATGGGACTAAATGATTTATATACCTTAGTTCGTCCCCAAATATTGTTCATGGATCCCATTCCTTCAGTATCTAAAGGATTCAACCTAGTTATCGAAGATAAACAACATAAACATGTCTTACATCAACCTGATGCTATGGTTTTTCAAACAGTCACAAACAATCCCTCTCCATCTCCTTACCATAGTAATAGACCTAGAAACTATATCCATATTATAAATCCAATAGAACTCGACCTATTTGTTCACATTATGGACTTATAGGACACCTTGTAACCAAATGTTATCACCTTCATGGATTCCCTCCAGATTACAAAAACTCAAATTCTAGACCACATCCTCCTTCACCTACTAGTTTTACACCTAGAATCAATGCATTTCCATTTTGTCCCACTAATACCCATCTTTTACCCCTAACCATTACCAATCCTAGCCACACCATACCATCTCCTGGACCTTTAACCCTTGCTCAGTTTAGCCAAGTGGTTTCTCATCTCCATCAACTTCAAACAATACCATCTTCTTCAAACAATGGTGAACAATCCGCCATCATCAACACTTCATCTGCTTCCATTAATAAAGAATAATATTCTTTTCAATATTTTTCTATCTTTCTAGATATTTTCTCCTAAAATAGTCGTCGATTTTGTGTGCTCATCGTCGTCAGTTTTTCGGTCGTCGTCCATTCTCCTACATCGAAGAATGTTTTTGTCGTCCGTCATTGATTCTTCCGTGAGGTATGTATTTTTTGTGTGTGGATTTTGATTTTTTTATTTTCGATATTTGTTTGGGTCGAGTTTGAAGGAGGTTTGGGTCGGCGTTTGTTTGAGTCACATTTGTTTGGGTCAACGTTCTTTTGGATGAGGCGATGACGTTTGAACAAATGAGATGAGGTCAAAGAGATGGCTTTCACGCTCGAATAGTCAAACAAATGAGACGACATTTGAAATGAGGAGATGAGGTCGAGATGACAACGTTCGAACAGAGGAGTTAAAGTTTGAAGAGACGACATTCACGCTCGAACAGCAAACAAAGAGATGGCATTTGCGCTCAAACAAACGGACGGAGAAGATGACATTCGCGCTCTAACAGACGGATAGAGAACATGATCGAACATATGAGATATGGTCGAAGAAAGGAGATAAGGTCCAAGAGAGGAGATACAATGGAGAGGAGTTCACTCGAATAGTGGTTCTAGTGCATTGAAATGAGAGTAGGTCGCATTATAGGGGGTCGCATGAGGTATTTCAATAATTATTAGTTTTTATAGTTGTTAAGGGTTGGTTTTTAATTGTTATAAGAATGATGTCGATGATGATCCAGTCTATGTAGAACTAACTACTTTTTGTGATAAATTATGGATTGATAGTGATGAAGAGTCAGATTTAGAATCAAGCGTGAAACCGTCTTATAGTGGTAATCAAATAGAGATCAGTCTTAGAGAAAGAAACATAATCAGTGTTAGTGGATTTGAGTTACAATGAGGACAAACATTCAATTTCGATGAAGATTTCAAAAATGGTATTGTTGAATTAGTTTTGATTACGAGAAACATTGTATATTTTAATATATGAGATAATGATGTCATTAGTGTTTTATGTTACGAGTTTTGATGTAAATGGCAGTTTATTGTGCCATGTAGAGAGATATTTAGACAATATAATCATATATTTCAGACACATATGTGAACCTAAAGGAGAATGTAAGTTGTTAAAAGTCTCATTAATAGCGAAGAAGTTTAAAGATGATTTAAGGAATGATATATATATATATATATGAAGCCATCAGATATTCATTGGATAATAAAAAAGAAATACAGGTTGATAGCATCAATAAAAGATTGTCAAAATACGAAGAAAAAAGCATTTGAGTATGTTGTGATAGAAAGAGATGGACATGTGCTAGACTTCGAGATTATGAGGTCGAAATTAAGAATTCAAATATGGGTTCGTTCCCTGGAAGTGTAAACCATTGGGGATAGTGGAGGGCAGAAGATATTTGATCGCTTCTATATGTGTTTTGAAGTTTTAAGAACGTCGTGGAGAAAAAATTGTAGACCTATAATCGATTTTGATGGCTTTTTTCCAAAAGTGCTATTATAGGTCATATTTTTGTTGTCATTGGTCGGGAAGGAAACAACCAAATCTACCATATTTCTTGGATAATTGTATAAGTGGAAAATATCGAGAATTAGTATTGGTTTATAACCAAATTTAAAAAAGATTTGTATGCCAGTTCAGGAGAAGGATTATTAATCATATCCGGTAGGCAAAAAGTAAGTGTTGTTGTTATTTTTTATGGTGCTTTTTATTTGATTCCATATGTTTAATCAGATTTATAATTTGATGTAGCGTTTATTGAATGTGGTGGAACAAGGATTGCCTAATATGGAACATCTTATGTGTTTGAGACATATTATTTTGAACCTCAAGAATAATTATAAGCAAAAAGTTAAAATAATTTAGTTTGGAAAATTGCTTCGAGTTATAATGAGAAAGACCTTTTTTCTAGATGTGAGAGACTAGAGAAATTTAATAAGTTTATTTTTTATGATTTGATGAAGACTCATCCACACCATTCGTGACGCGCATTCTTTACAATCTGGTTCTTGTTGTAGTGATGTGCTTAATAATATGGTAGAGTCATTCAACAACAATATTGTTCCTCCTAGATGTAGGTCTATGGTAGAAATGCTAGAAATAATATAAAGGCAAGCTATGGTTACGATTTATAACAAGGCTACAATTGCAGAATAGTACATGGGTGTACACACTCCAATAGTGATTTGATCAATAAAATCTAAATGTATTATTTTCTAACATGCATATTGTGTGATGATGGAAACAAGAAAAGATGTTGAGATTTATATAAGTGAGTATTATTTGTTTTGTAAATGGAAAAATTACTACATTTCTCCATTTTGTGGTGCAAAATTTTGGAAAAGTTCAAAAGAAAATCTTATCCATCAGCCTGTAGTAAGAAACATGCTTATTAGACCTAGGAAACATCATAGAAAAAATGATCCAATTGAATCTCCACAGAAAATATCCAAGTTGAACAAATACGAAACCAAAATTCATTGTGGACGATGTGTTACATCCAGACATAATGTTAGATCGTGTAAGCAAACACGAGAAGTTCAAACAATTTTTTTCTAATTTTTTGTTTTATATTTTGAGAAAATATATCACTCTTTTGTTGGTTTGTTATTTTTAGCAAAACAACGATATTGCAATATTCTCCAACCTCTTGAATCTCAAATTATATCATTTCTGCTTCTAACGACCTTTAGATAACATGTATTTTGTCTTATATTATCTTGTAATATGTTTTTGTTTGTTTTATTTTGACATATCATTATGTTGGAAATATGATTTTTAAGATCATTTATGGGTGTCAAGTCATTTTTTATCACTTTGTAATCGTGATCTATTGTAGTTGTGTTAGAATTTTTTATTTTCATTCATGTTGAAGACATTATTTAATATTAATGTTTTTAATCAATCACCACCATTTAGAAATAATGACTAAAATTTTGAAATGCATTAATATTAAAGAAAAATATGTTATGTTTATAATTTTAAGAAAAAGTATGTTGAATTTACAAATTTTTAGGATGAATAAGTTGAATTTATGAATTTATAAATTTATAAATTTAAGAGATTTATATACTATATTTAAAAATTTTAGGGATATAAAATAAATTAATAAGTTTGGGAAAATAGACTAAATATATAATTTATGAGGAAAATAGACTGGAAAGTCAAATCTTTGGAAGAAAATAGATTATATTAAAAAACTTAACAAAAATTTAACTGATTTTCAACGGACAAAAAAATGTTAATCAATGATATTTTAAAAGAGAATACAATAAAAACTATAAGTTCAAAAAAAGGACAAGAAAAAAAATTATATTACTAAAACAAAAACCATAGAGAAAAAATCTTAAAAAATATTTTTAAAATATTTTATTTTAAAATAATTAAATTTAAATTTAAATATTTTATTTTAAAATCGTTAAATTTAAATATTATTCAACAAATATAATTATTTTTCTTTAAACAACGTACAAAATTTATTTGATTAAAAAAACAAAAAATTTTAAAATAAAAATTATTTTATTTATTTGTAATTATGTTTAACAAGAATTATTATGCTTTAGTTTAATTTATCTTTTATTATAAAATGCTTAAGATTATAATTTTAAAATCATTTGATTTTATTTCAAATATTCTTTAAATTAGTATTAGATGCTTTTACTTTTTAACCGTAATCATAAATAAATAGTTTAATTGTTAATTAGTTTAACTTCCATAGACAATTTTAAATTTTTAAAATTATGTTATTATTATAATTTGTTTAAGAATATAAATTTAGAACTGAATAAAGTTTAAAACCTAACAATAAATTTATAATTAAATTATTAATTTAGTATAACTTCTACGAATACCAATGACTTCCCACTTTTAGTTTAAAAAACGTAATTTCCCCCGTAAAAACATTATAACTTCTATTCATTATTTTTTTATATATCTCCATACTCTCATAAATTTATTTCAACGAAAAAAAATTACGATATTCTTGGTGTGTAAATTCTGCAAATTTAAAGTAAGTATTTTGATAATTATTAATTCTATTTGTTTCTTTCATTGATATTCTTTTTAACTAATTGTTTTTTATTTTATAATCGAAACAATGTTTCTTCAAGTATCACCTATTTGTTTTTTATTTTATAATTGAAACAATATTTCTTCAAGTGTCACCTATCAAACATATTGGAATACACATAAAAATTATAAAATCAAAGTTGAAATTTTAAGAATTTTTAAATCAGTATGACAATCACTAATATGTAAGAATATGTAGATTAATTTAGAGAGATTAAGAGTTTATTGTAGAGTGAAGAGAGATTGAAAGAGTTTGGAGATTAAGAACAAGGAACAAACATTCTTCATTCCATTATGACTTAGTGTTACATGAGTGTGTTCTTTAAATAGAACAACCAAGAGAATAAGTACAAAGATAATTAAGATGACCTAGTACAACTAATAAATGCAAAAGGGACTTGTCTTCAACGGCTA
>CM071872.1:8570749-8614598 GCA_036759665.1 Gynandropsis gynandra | reverse complement strand
TATATATATATATATATATATATTATTTCTATTTATTTTAGATTACATTTTATAAAATGCTTTTTTAGTGAAATTATAACTTTCCATTTTAATTTTAGAGTGGGAATGTTTCAAAAAAATAACTTTCGTCTTTATAGTTATTGATAACAATTTTCATGTTTGTAACTTTAATAACAATTACAATATTAAGTTTCATACTTAGAAATTACATATTAATATAATAAATTAAAATTTATTCTACTCCTACATAAATTTTCTATTTTTACTTAACAATCATAGATATTTTAAAAGATTATTATTTGTCATATATGATATATGAAAAAAAGAACAAGATTTGTTGAAACTCACAAATTGAAAGATCAATAGTCCATAATGTCTTTCAAATCCTCCTAGTCATTATTATCCTACTACAATAATTCTTGCTAAGAAAAATGCCCATGTTGTGGCAATTCCACCGAGAAGTATATGTTTCTCAAAGAAACATTAAAATTTCTTATATATATATATATATATATATATCAGATATTACCACATATGTATGTTTTATTTTAATTTTTGTAACTCATAAATTCTATTATTTGTTGTTATTACTATTATTATCATTAATAACAAATAAATGTTTTTTTCATTTTTTTCAGGTACAAAAGTTAAAATATTTCTATTATCCATTAATCATATATAATTTGTTTTTATAATTATTCATTAAAGTTTGTTTTATTTATATGTCTTCATTTATTAATTTTTATTTTTATTTAAATTTTATATTAGATTATAATGAATATATTATCCATGAAATTGGTATGTTTTAATTACTTAAATTGAATTATTATTTTAATTTAATCAATTAATAAAAACAAATGATCATATATTCACAGTGAACATTTCAGAGTTTTTGTTCATTAAATCACTCACTCTTGACAAATTTATTGAACAATATTTTAAAAAGTTATACCATTATATATTTTCATAAATATCATTATAAAACAAATAAGTATAACTTAAAAAATTATTAAAATTATTTAATTATTTGAACTAAAAACTTTTCAATCTTTATTTCAATCTAACGTTAAATATACTTATTATTTATTTTCATCTAACGATGAATATATTTAAATGTTAATATATAATTAATACGTAAATTTTATATATCTTATATTATATTCAAACTATTTATTAATTTTAATTTTAACAACGTCAAAATTCGTCTAACATTGAATATACTTATTTTTTATTTTCATCTAACATTGAATATATTTAAATGTTAATATATAATTACTATAAATTAAATAATTAATCAATACAACTATATACCTTTCATTATTTAAAAATTATAATTTTAAAATTCGTGCTATACACGGGTAAATCTAGTTAAACCGTGAATAAAAATAGATATTTGTCTCTAAGTCGAATTATTTGTTTTTTCGAGAAAAAGTTGCACATTAAAATATACAATCTATAATATATATATATATAATTATATCTATATAACATATATATTTAATATGAATCCTATTTAGTATTTCGTCTCAAATATTACAATCAACTTTACACATAAATTTAGTATTTTTAGAATTTTATCCCATATACAAAAAGGCCGAGTTAGTATAAATTTAATTATTTAGGTTTATAAGTATAAAATGGTTATAAATTGCATCGATCTCCAACAATTCATATGATAACAACAATGATAATATTAGCTTATATCATTGCAAATATTATCATTGCATATTTGTTTTAACCTCTAGGCATGATCCAAAATAGAATCTCGAAGACAAAGCCATTTTCTTTTCTTTTCCTTTTCCACCTCCACCGACTGAAACGGAGCTTAGCTCCGAGAACTGCTGGCGTTAAGGTTCTGAAACAGCTCAGGAAGATGGGCATTGGTGAGTTTAGTTCTCTTGCTTATTTCTTGCTTCTTCTTCTTCTGCTTCGGTTTAGATGAAATTCCCTGAATCTGGGCAGCCGCCCTCCTCTTCGCCGTGTTCATAACAGGTTTCATCCCATTCTTCTGCAACTCTTTCTCCACGTCAAGCATGTCAGCCGGGAGTTCAATGTTGCGGAATATATGTTTGAGTTCGTCGTCCACCCGAATCTGCCCCTTGAAATCATTCGGGTACGCAATATCCTCTTGTGAATCAGCGTTAGATAGGAACCAGATGTGTCCTGAAGCTTTCAGAGCCTGCAATTAAGATATTTCTTGAGGACTTGACAGTGCTAACGTGCTTTTTCAGCTTTGTAACATATTCCGCCCATCTCTAACTAAATACGCTAAATATCATCTTCGTACATGACCTTGTAAGACATTTGTTGTATCTCTACTAAGCACAACATTATCTATTCTTGGCTTTAAGACACACTTGTTCCAGTCTCTACTAATGAAACCAAATCCAATCACCTTTTGGTGCACTAAGACAACCTCAACGACATAAGCCAACAAGACATTTCCCTAAATTTTCACTTCAACGTCTCATAATATAAACGTTTTAAGTTCTATCTAATTCCTATTCCAACTAAGGACTAAACAATGCAAGACTTCTAAAATTCAATAAGAATCAGAGACTTTGTTTCTCTGACTGAGCTACTGAAAATGAAACCATTTTGACAATGGTCGTGCTTTCCACAGGATAAACCTTTGCCAAAGGGACCAGCATGAGCTATTACTAAAATGACATCTAAATTCCTTCCACCATCATGGGTGATGCAAGTACATAAAGTTTACCTGCAAGTCATCCATTACATTCGGGTAAGCGTCTTTAAGTTCGACCACTGCAATCCCTGCATGATATTTCCGTATCAATGACAGAAGCTGACTCCTGTCTTTTGCATCATGCTTAGCCTGCAAGTTCAGCATGATCGCTACTCATTAAGCTTTAGCTCAATGTAAAATGGTGCAAACTCTGAACCATCTTGCATAACATGGTTGTTACCTTGTATGAGAATCGCCTTCCATCATAATGTACTTTTGGGTTATTCTTCATATTATCGAAAACAGCCTTGTTAGAGATCATATCAACATAACATGCTTCCTTTATTTCCTCGGGCGTAAGGGCTTGCCTTGTCTGCAAGAAAAAGTCCAACTCCATATGATCCAAACAAGACAGTTCGAAATCACCTCGGACAGAAAATTTAAGCAAGCAAAATCGTTACTGGGATTTGGATCTTGAGTATACAAGCCAAAGGGGAATTTTTGATATGCGATATTCTGAACTAGGCCACAGAAAATAAAAAACATCATGGGCTCAAACCTCAAGCAAAAGCTCAATGACACGCTTCATTTGAGCCCCGACAGGAGCTTTTCTTATGCTGTTGATTTGCTTGTACAGCTCGGTTTCGTTCGAAAACTTGACCGGAGTCGCAGCCTTCCCATTGACCGCTGCAGACACAGAAGGCCTCACAGATGCTGCTCTCGCAGCTATGCTCGACAGTGTAGATTGACATTTTTCTTGCTGTTTCTTGAACTTATCTAGCTGCTCCTTCAAAGCCATCGGTTCCTAACTCACCAAAGGTGACGAAAAGATCGGAATCGTTCTCTCCGATGAGCTTCCCGGCGACGGCTTGGCTGAGAGTTCCACAAAAACACACCATCAGGCTCAAAATTTCATCAGTTATTTCGATAATACGATCAATTCGGTGAAACCTAGCATATGAACCAATCGGCTTTCCAAAATTATACGATTGATTCGGCGAAACGATGCAAAGGTACGAATCAGATCGACGAAATCCCTAACAAAGACCTACCAACAGAAACCCTTTTGCGACGGGAACAAAAAACGAAGAAAACAATCAGAGCTCACCTGAGACAGTGACAAAAGGATCACCGATTCAATTCGTTAGCGGTAAGAAAAGCAGCGGCGAGTTTCTTCGACGGGAGAGAGAAGAAAGAGCCGAGACACGAGTTCTCGTGCCGATGAGGAAAATACTACCCTTATTAACCTTTCCTTAATTTAATTTCTATTTACTCCTTCAACTTTTTGTATCTTCTTTACTTTTCCTATTAATTTGAAATTGGTCAACATTGAACACATTTGGCTTTTAATGTCGAAAGTTTCAAAATGCATTAGAACTAGTCAGATAGTAAACCAACATTTAAAACTTTTAGGGGTCCTTTAGGTTGGTATCTACCGGACTAGATGATATATAATAACATAAAATAATAATGTATACATGCGTATAAATATTAATTAAGAGTATTATTCTTATTATATTTTTTATATTAATCAAATAGTAATATTAAATTATAAAAATAAATGTATAAATTTATAATTAAATTTTTACTTTTTTATAAATATTGAGTCTAAATATTCTTAAAAGTATTTTAAATTATAAAATATTAAACCGAATTTAAATTGTTTAATAATATCCTGTTACGAGTTACAAAACCAAAATCGCCGAAGCAAATCATGAAAACACCCTTAAAACAAAGAGAAATCTAGGGACATAATTTTGGCGGCGGAGAGAACAACAAAAAAACGATCGGAGGAGAAGAAAGGTCTCTTGACAAAACGCTGAAGAATTTTGTGTTAGAAACAACAAATGAATTTAGCTGTTTTTTGAGTTCACATAAAATGATCGGATAATTTTTTCTTGTTTTTTCTCCTTAAAGAAGCGATAAATATGTGAACTTGCTATATCCGATTTGCTCGCTTTATTTTCAGCCTATAGTTTTAATTTTACATATGAAGCTTCTATTTGTCTTTGTCGTCTTTATCTTCATATGACCAACTATTAATAGTTTAGGGTAAAATTTTGGGTAATAAATATTCTTCTAAAACAAAAATGATAGTTTTTATCATATTAGCAGAAAAATAAGTAATTAATTGACAATATTATGGAACATAAAATTTAAAATTATTAACGTTATTTTCAGATAAATCATATTAATAAATATTAATAATATCTGAAAATGTAAAAGCGGATTGGTATTAGAGGTGGCTAATCCGGGTTACCTTGACCGAACCGAACTGGATCGATCCAAAAAATCTGGATCGTTATTTAAACGGTTACCCTAAAAACTCATATGGGTCCAATTCTTAAAATTCATTCGGGATTGAGTCGGTTTTGTTCGGGTTCGGGTTAAACTCGATAAAGCCAAATTAAATTAGGGTTTTTGTTTTCATGTGTTGGTTTGTTTTGTGTTTTTTTCCTGTTGCCTCTTTCTCTTATCTTCTCTCCTTCGACATAAACAGACCGGAAAAGTAGAGTTCTCCTCTTACCTTGCCGCCACTGCGCCGCCTGTCACCGTTCTCTGCTCTCCCTAGCAACGAATTCTCCTTTTTTGTTCCTTCCTGTTCCTGCCACCTCTCACCGACTCATCATGACGATCACCGTTCTTCTCTCCCTATCAATCTACATTCTCTTCTCTCCTTCACGATCATCGTTCTCTTCTCTCCTTCTCAACGTCGAATTCTCCTCCTGAAGTTGCATGTTCCTTCTCTTTTCTCTTCTATCTCTCGCACGCGACGACGGTTCTCATCCTGGTGAAACCGCTTGTTCCTTCTTCGTTCTATTCTCTCCTTTTCACGCGACGGCGAGTTCTCCTCTTGGTGAAACTGCTTGTTCCTACTGCCTCTCTGTCGCGACGAGTTCTCCTCTTCTTCATTTTAGAATCTCGACGAGTTATGATCTCCTTAATCTCACAATCCCGACGAGTTCTCCTTCTATACCTGCCGCATGTTCCTTTTATTCCTGCCGCCTGTCGTTTGCCGCGTATTCCTTCTATTCCGATCGCCTCTTTGTCACGACGAGTTCTCCTCTTCTTCATCTCAGACTTGCAATGACTTCCTTTTGTTCCGACGAGTTCTCATGCAGTTTTTCTTCTTCATCTAAAAAAGACCCTAAGTTAGGGTATTTCGAGTTCAATCTGAATAACTCGAAACCGAATCGAAATTCGAGTAATCCAGATTAAAATAACATTTGGGTTCATTTCGGGTCCAGTTTTCATATATCCGAAACATCCGAACCCAAATCGAAATCTAAAAAATCCGACCGAAACCCAGTTTGACCACTCTAATTTGTATATTGCCTATCAAACTAGGGATGGGTCTTTTGTTGAGATGGAGTTGCATGGCATTTTTTTGAAATTTAGATATATGTATTTGGCGTTTGTTTTATATATATAGTATACTTTTTCAGTCGAATCAATATATTTTTTTGCTCATAACTATTTTTTGCATTAATTTTTGTAGTTAGATAAATTTTTTATATGAATTTTGTGATTTTATTGGCTTTCAATCAAAGAGTTTATAATATATTTTAAATATTATACATAATTTTTAATTTTTTTATATGAATCAAATATAAGTTTTGCCAGATTTTATCTATAATTTTTTAACAATGTTTTAGAAAGACTTAAACATTAAATATTAAATAATTAATAAACATCTTGATTTTTTCAGATATATGTAAAATTAAAACTATAGGCTGAACAGTGGAAAATAAAGCTAGCAAATCGGATATAGCAAGTTCGCATATTTATCGCTTCTTAAGGAGAAAAAACAAGAAAGAATTATCTGATCGTTTTATGTGAACTCAAAAAAACAGTCAAATTCATTTGCTGCTTATAAAACAAAATTCATCAGCCTTTTGTTGAGAGACCTTCTCCTCCGACTGCTTTCTTTGCTGTTCTCTCCGCCGCCAAAATTATATCCCTGGATTTCTCTTTGTTTTAAGGGTGTTTTTCATGGATAGATGCCGACAATGATTTGCTTCGGCGATTTCGCTTTTGCAACCCGTAACAGGTGAAAAATAAACTCTGCTTGTCTTTTACGATTTTTTAAAGTGACTTTTGTTCGAAGATTCAATGATTATGTGGATGAACTTCGTATGACAGTCCTTGTTTTTTCTGGAATTGGTGCAATTTGAGGATATACTAGTATGCTCCCCTTTAGGGTTCTTTTGATTCAACCTTGGACAGACAACTCCGGTATTGCTGAATAGAATCGCTCATGCGGTGATAGGTCTGCATGAACTCTAAATCATAATTATCGGTGAGCTGATTTTTGGGTTGATTTGCATTTTACCTTTTGCTATTACTTTGGGTAAGTTCTTGTATCATAAAGCCAGAACTCTTTGGTGGATTAGTGTTGTTTGTTCCTTATGTCTGTTGCTCATTGTGAAACCTGAGACATGATAGTCCTTGAGAAGGCTGTCCAAACTATTGAGACAGAGTTTCTTCAGTACGCTGTAATTTCAGTTTTGCATGATGGTGGGTGATGTTCAATTCAAGGTTTGTTGGTTAAGGTTTATCTCATGTAGAGAAGTGGAAACTGGAAACCATGCAATTGCTATGAAGTTACCTTCCAATGTAAAATGGTAATTTTATATTGCAGCACATTGTGATCCCGATAATATGGTGAACTATGGATGACGGAGTAGCCGAGGATGTTCCTAGGGTTGATGAGGCCGAGGCTGCTCACCTTCAATTCAAGTATGGTGAGCACTCTCTTAAACCGGAGAATTGTGAGATGCTGGAACCCAAAGAAGTGCATGCTCAGGAGGAAGCTAGTTCTCCTGGTAGTGCATTTGATGTAATTTCTGAAATTCTAGAAGGTAAGAATGTGAATCATTTGGATCAGGAAGAAAACCTTCCATGTTCTAATCAGTGGAATACAAATGATGAGGGTGACGTGGTTGAGGAGTTAATGGTTAAAAACTTTGATGGGTCTAACTTAGCTATTATCGGAGCATCAAGTAATAGATTGAGACTAGAAAATATGCGTGGTCAGTCTCAATATCCTTTTCCATTGGGGGATGGTTCGCCATGTAGTAGTTCTAAGAGTAAGAAGGAGATTGACAAGGCTACACCAAGTATCTGGCTAAATGCAGGCAAAAGACCTTTTCCCGAGTCTTCAACTCAAGAGCCAATAAGTTCTGAGCATGGTGGAGAAAGTGAATATTTGATGAATGTCGACAGAAATTTTGTACCAAAAGAGATATTGCCTCCTGGAAGCATCAAGACAAAAATATTATCACAGTCTGGCTTCTCTCAATTTTTTGTTAAGACGACGTTGGAAAGAAAGGGCGCTATTTTTAAAGGTCCACCACACAGTAAATCTAGCACTGCCAGTCTGGAGCATCAAAGTCCTAATAGTTCTGGTAGTCCTGTAGTTACTTCTGTTGGTCAAATAAATGTTTCTAATAGTACCCCTTTGGTAGCATATGATGTTTCGGCTTTCTCATCGTCGAAAGCCAGTAAGCCATCTTCTTGTGCTGAGACTTCAGATACCCTTAGAGGGTGTGGAGGTGAAGGTTTGACTTTGAGAGAGTGGCTGAAGTCAGAGCGACATAAAGTAAATAAAGCTGAATGTATATGTATCTTTAGGCAGATCGTGGATCTTGTGGACTACTCACATTCTCAAGGATCTGTGTTGTGTGAACTCCGGCCGTCTTTATTCATAATGTTCAAGGAAAATGGGATCAAGTACTTAGGGACCAGCTGTCAGTCAGAGTCTTTTGACAGCAACAAAAAGAAAGATACTACGAGCCACATGGAAAATCCTCTTGTTAGAAAACGATCAGTGGATATGGGTTGGCCCTCTACCACATCTATCCCTGTGAAGAAGCAGAAATCAAGTGATCGTCAAAGCTCTAGTCAGTGGCCTAATGTTCGACAAGCCGGCGTCAAGATCCAAACCGGAAATGGTGGCAATGATGCTCAGGAGTCTTGTATCAGGTCTGCCCAAACAAAAATTAGCACAGGTTTTCGTCCTTTTACTTCCATGATTGGACAGTTAGAAGCGAAATGGTATGCGAGACCTGAGGCGATCAGGGGGGACATCTGCTCAACATCTGCAAACATCTATAGTCTGGGGATTCTTCTTTTCGAGGTATGAAGAAGCTTCTAGTAATTGTACTTGTCAAGATTTTTGTGTTGTCTTGCTGTCCATATTTTACGACATGTCTACGAGTTTGAACATGAGGCAGCAGATCCCTTTACAGTTAACATGATCAGGTATGCTGTTTCATGATGTCTTCAACTATTCATTGTATAAGCCTGATCATAGCACGTGTAGGTCCTTTTTTGCTTCTTTGAACTTTTAAACTACATCTATTGAGAATCTTATGTTTATCTTTTTCAACTCCTGTATGAGTTTGATTTATGTTAATACTTAAAGGCATTGTGATTTTTGTGAAAAGTAAGTGCATACTTCTACGTCATTTTGTATCACATAGAGTAATATGTTGTGGCATGTTCATTATTTTTTCTTCCTAAAGTATATGTTTCACTTTATGGTTGACTGCTTGACCCTTAGTGTTAAAGACTCCTTTGATCTGACTTTTCCTTGGTCAAACAAATTGTTGATGTACTAATTGGAGGTCTTGCTACAGCTACTTAGTCATTTCGACTCTGAGAGAGCACGTGAGGCTGCTATGTCAAATATCCATCACCGGATTCTTCCTCCGAGTTTTTTATCTGCAAATCCAAAGGAAGCTGGGCTTTGTCTATGGCTACTTCATCCAGTACCTTCATGCAGACCAACTACCAGGTAATGAAACTCTTTAGCTTCATTAATATTCAAGTTCTAGAAAGCGTGTCGTCATAGTTTCTCTGTGTTTATTTCTGTGAAAGGCTCTCAAAGAGAATTATCAGCCTACTTATTTGACACAAATTACACCTCAAAAGGTAAATTGCATCAAGCACCTAGGTTTTCTCCTGGTTGTGTGCTGATAGAAGTACCAGATAGGACAATCAGTGTATACTCCAAAACAAACTTAATCTGTATTACCAAAGAGCATTGCTTATGTCTTGATATTTGTATTCCTGTTGTTTTTCATTCATCTGATAGAAATAATTGGTGTAGTGGTTAAAACTCTATTAAAAGTTCAAGTTGTTTTGTATCAGGGATATCATACAAACTGAGGTGGTAAATGGAATCCAAGATATGTATGCTGAAGGCTTAACTTTATCTATCGAGCAGGAGGACACTGAATCTGAACTGTTGCTGCATTTTCTTGTTTCTGCCCAAGAGCTGAAGCAGAAGTATGCCACAAATCTGATGGGAGAAATTGCGTGCTTAGAAGCTGATATCGAAGAGATTGATAGAAGACGTTCTGCTATAAGGCCTCTGTATACAGAGGAAGTTTCTAGTTCACCTCCTGCTTCTATTGATCCTGAAATGAGACTGATCAAGAATGTCCATCGGCTTGAAAGCGCTTATTTTTCAGCTAGGGCGCATACCCATCTCCCTGAAACACATTATGTAGTTCGCCCAGCTGGGGATTTACTTAGGAATAATGACAACGTAAATTTGGAACTAGAAAACATGGAGATACGGCATTCAAATGATCGAGTTGGAGCATTCTTTGATGGGTTGTGCAAATATGCACGATATAGTAGGTTTGAAACGCGTGCGGTGCTGAGGACTGGTGAATTCAACAACACTGCAAATGTGATTTGTTCTCTGAGTTTTGACCGAGATGAAGATTATTTTGCCGCAGCTGGTGTATCAAAGAAGATTAAAATATTTGAGTTCAATTCTGTTTTCAAGGATTCTGTTGATATTCATTACCGAGCTGTTGAAATGCCAAATAGATCAAAGCTTAGCTGTGTTTGCTGGAATGGCTATATCAGGAACTACCTAGCTTCCTCTGATTTTGATGGTATTGTCAAGGTACTTGAATTCTTAAGGTTTTATTTAGTTTCACTTACACTCTTGTTTTAGTAATTTTCTTCTCACTCGGGAATACAAATATCTTGTGATGGATCCAGTTATGGGATGTGACAACGGGACAGGCGATTTCACATTTCATAGAGCATGAAAAGAGGACTTGGTCTGTTGACTTTTCTCAAGTGTACCCAACAAAATTAGCCAGCGGAAGCGATGATTGTTCAGTGAAGCTTTGGAACATTAATGAGGCATGTTCTTCTTTTACAGATCTACACGCATGCTTATATTGCTTTCTTATTATGACCACTTCTATTGAGGTTCTGGTATGTATACAAATTTGTAGCAGTTGGGGCTATTTCATGTTGCACACCGTGTTTTAAGCTTTAATTTCATTGCATTTCATTGCAGAGGAACTGCTTAGAAACAATAAAGAATATTGCAAACGTTTGTTGTGTGCAATTTTCTCCACACTCCGCTCATTTACTGGCCTTTGGATCGGCAGATTACAGAACCTACTGCTACGATCTCCGCTACTTAAAAGTTCCATGGTGTTTATTGTCAGGACACAACAAAGCAGTGAGCTATGTGAAATTCTTGGATCATGAAACCCTTGTCACTGCCTCAACTGACAACACATTAAAGCTTTGGGATCTTAAGAGGACCACTCATGGTGGCTTCTCCGTAAATGCTTGTAGCTCAACATTTTCTGGTCATGCCAATGAGAAGGTCAGTGACCAAGTGCTGAAATTTAACTTTAACTTTAACCCTTACTAGAGTTCTGCCATTTTTTTGTGGGTAATTATGACAATCTTGGCTTTTCCAGAACTTTGTTGGTTTATCTACTGCTGATGGATACATAGCTTGTGGTTCTGAGACAAATGAGGTTTGTCCCACATGCACTCGAGAAAGCTTTGATATTCTTATATGATTCTGTCTTTTGAATCTCTCTTAGCTGCCACCTTTCCACAAATCACTCTGCATATTATCTGGTAGAACCAAAGCAATAGAACAGATTGAAGAGTTTGATTCTGAACTTATTCAGTAACTCGAGGGTCAACTTCTTCTCATATGATAAATATTCTATCCATGTGAATGATGTTTCTCCTACTTTATTTCTCAACTCCACTAATAAGCTTCTGTAAAAAACCCACTTATGTATAATTAAGTTTTACAAGATATCTAGCCTTGGTGCAAGAAGTAGTTCTTTTGTTGAGCAAATTTCCCCTTCTGTGTGTCTTTGTAATGCAAATGGGCATTTTTGTTTTCGGTTTTTCATTTCAAGGAGTAAAACTAAGGAGTAATTATCAATCTTATTGCATAATGTTTGTATGAGTGAAAATGATCTCGTTCCTAAAGTAATCTTATTATTCCTTTGTGTTTTGTCCATCTTCAGGTTTATGGCTATCACCGATCTCAGCCAATGCCCATCACTTCCTACAAGTTTGGTTCAATTGATCCCATTTTGGGTAGGGAGATTGATGATGACAATGGCCTATTTGTATCAAGCGTCTGCTGGACAAAAAGATCAAATATGGTCGTTGCAGCCAACTCAAGTGGGTCTATCAAAGTCCTGCAGTTGGTCTGAGTCACTTACAAAAGGTTTGGGGTGATCCTTCAAATGGCAACTTAAGGACCCTGTAACCCAGGGCCTAAGATGCTATAATCTCAGTTCTCGCGGTATTCCCTGTTAAGGGAGAGCAACGGCCAAAACAATGCCCAGGCTTGGAAGCCATGACTGATGCGAGGAGATAATAAGCAAAGGAAATTTTGAGCCTTAAAAAGAGGTGATGAAAGGTACGAGTTTTTGAGTTTTATCTGAACGTGGAGTTGAAGATTCTGAAAGCAAGGATTTTATGTCACGGTGTTTGCTCTTTAGGAGTTTCGCATGGTAAAAAAGAGCAGCAATAGTCAGAAGAAAATCATCAAGAGGGTCACTAAAGGCACAATCAACATAAATGTTTGTCTGCGGTTGCTGCGATAGCAATTGCGTTTACGAGTACAATTTGGGATTGCGATGACAGGAACAGTTATCTAAAGAGCCGAATTGCTTTGCTTGCTTCTATGCAGGTTCCAATATGACAAGAACTTTTCTTGTTTGGTGTTGTAGTTAGGGAACCATTGTTTGTTTGCTCTTTTCACTTTTCTCTTTTCTGTACTTACGTACGATTTGCCGTCTTGAGAATGTAATTTTGACACATTGTCTTGATTTGTAAAATATACATATATACATAGAATATAGTCTTGATAGATTGGGCATGACGCCATTATTTTTAAATACTTTTTAATATTTTCTCAGTAATTTGTCAATATCTCCCATTTTGTTCCGCAAAATTCTGCTCAAAAAGATAATCAATACCATAATATTAATTCTTAAGAGATAAATCTCCAGTTTTGAAAAACAAACATATATTATTAAACAAACATATACTATTCAAGAAGAAATCCAAAGGGTAATATTTCGTTACATCGGCATTTGTATTGTTCATCGGTATTTATGTTTTATCAGTATTTAGATACTACTAAACGAAAACATCCGGTAAACAGAACGCAACTTGATGTGGTGCTTTCTAAAGCGTTAGATTTGTTTTATTGGCATGTTTTCTACAGTTGGTATTTAATGTGTTATACGTAAAATCTATTCAGATCCATAATTCAAATTTTATTTGGGTTCGATTCGGGTTATAAAAAATCCGAAACAACCTGAACAAATCAAATTATTATTTTTTTTATAATTTTATGTTATGTTTGCTATGTTTTAAATTTTTGTAAAGCCAGATATCACAATCTCAAATACTGGAATTATCAAAATTTTTTGAATTACACAATCTCAAATACTGGAATTATCAAAAATTTTTGAATTACACAATCTCAAATACCGAATTACCCTAATAACTCAATCTAAATTATCTGAATAACCCGAATAGAATTCGAATTTTTATTATTTCATTACTCCAATATAAGATTTTTGGTTAATCTTATATTTGTTGACCAATATGTGAATAATTATGGAATAAATGTTATCATTTGTGTGAGTCCAAACTAAATGGGATCGGATTTGAGTTTAATTAATTAGACTTTGGTATCGAAATGAGTGGGAAGGATTATATGCATAGAAAACCTTTGGAAGTATTGCTTATATTTCATTATAGACAAAATTAATTGATACAATTGAAAACCGGATAATTAACCGGTTATCTATCGGTTTATGATTCATCGTTCACGTGTATATATAGATGAGACTTTTTTATTATACGTGGATTTCATTTGTTATAGACACATAAAAAAATTCACAGAAATCTCATATTCTTCACACATCCTATTTTTGTGAACTTTTCGGCAATTACACGCAAAACGATTGCATATGTATTTGTAGATACATGTATTTATTACAATCTTATACATGTTTTTTTATATAATTTACAATAGAGTTTTAGGATTAAAATTCGTATTAGGAACAATTGAATCCCTCACAACAATGAAGAAGATAATTTATTTTTATATTATTTTTAAAAAAATGGGTCGCAATCGAAATTTTTTAACTAAAAAAAGAGAAAATAGGGAATAAGCTCGAATTTATTTATCGGTTTGTTAACCATTCAATAGATAATTTTTTTTGTTTTTAATTCATTTTGTTATGGGCTTTTATGTAATTAAAAAAACCATTCAAGCCCAATTTAATAGAAAAAGGAAATCGGGCTCGTTCGAACTGAACTAACAAATTTTGGAGAATGATTGTTGAATAATTTCGTAATAAGTGGAATCAAATTGAGAAATTAATATCATATGGATGAATTTCTTTTCTAATTTAGTTTTGAAATTCATTTGGATTAGAATTGACACGAGTTTTATTTATATAGTTTATATGATTATTTTGATGAATTTAATTTATAATGATTTATCACACATTTGGATTGTTTAATTATAAGGTTAAATCGTAGTTATTAAAATAAGCGTGTTCACTGAAAAATGATAGTTAATAATTAAATATCATTTGATTAATGTATGCGATTAAATTAAATTTTTTAGTATCCTACCAAAATAATCTTGAAAAAAATAATTATTTACATAATATAATTCATACAAACTTTGATAAATTCAAAGGTTAATCATGGTTTGATAATATTATATTGTGTGTGCATTGATAATTAATGTTTATTTTTTTGTATGACATAGACGTAATGGGTATACCCAAAGGTTGACCATTACATGAGATATTTAATTTATACTATTTATTTGATGGATTGAGTCGTCTATTGCAAGTCAAAGTTAATGTCCAAAGACTAAATTTGATATTGCGCAGATATCTTGTGATGGGATTAGATCTTTTATTGTCATTCAATTAAGGTTTTATTGAATGTATGTCTAACATGAGCTATGTTTTGTTTTACGGTTATGCAATCAACATCAAGTTTCTATGCCAACGGTAAATCGAGTTCTGTTGATGATGATAACAAACTCGAATGTCGGGACACTGGGAACCGCGTGTATTTGATGATCGGCAAGCATTAGATTCCTTCGATTTTTAGGGGCTCTATGCCCAATGAGATGGCATTGGATAAGGAATATCTCGAGGCCTTGAAGAAATTAATGCCATAAATGAAAAAGTGGAAACAATCATGTTTTTACTGGAAATTATCTCCATGAGGCATTATGAAATTGTCAATCAATGCCTCTAAGTTGAAGACACTTGGACTTAGGTTATCAAAAGACATCTTAGTGTGCTTGATTTTGATCTCTTTTCCTGCACAATACGATCATTTTAAGGTTAGCTATAACTGTGGGAGGGACAAATTAACTCTTTATAAACTTATTTTCCATTGTGTGCAAAAGGAACAGAGATTGAGACAGGAAAAGATATATAATGCTTTTATAGCTATCACGTTTAGGGACAAAATCGAGAAAAGGAATAAAGGTTATGAAACCGCTTATTCGGGATCTGCTAATGTGAAAAAACAAACAAACTAAAGATAAAAAAATGTTTCTTTTGTTACAAGACTGGTCATATGAAAAAATCTTGCACCAAGTATCATACTTGGCGTGCAGATAAAGGTTTGACTCTCACTTTGCTTTAGTCTGAGATCAATTTAGCTTTTGTACCAAGTCATACTTGGTGGGTTGATTTTGGTGCTACAACTCACATAAGAATTATTTATGCAGGGTTGCCTCCATTATCAAAAGTCGATTGATTGTGAAAGATACATCTACTTGGACAATGGTAAAAGGGTGGAAATGGAAGCGATCGGACAATTCAGGCTTTTGATGAAGGGTATTTTCGTTGTACCACATTTTAGACGAAACTGGATTTTAGTTTCTCTGTTGGAAAAATTAGGAATTTTTCATTCACTTAGAGACCTTAAGTTTACCCTTTCATTTCATTCAGATGTGATTGAAACTGGTTCTTTATCTATTTCTAATAATCTTTATATGCTTGATATTATCCCTTCATATAATGAAATCTTGCATGTTGTTTCACATGTTACGAAACGTTAAATTATTAATGATAATTCCACTTTGTATGGTATACACGATTAGGCCATATCTCGAAATAGAGAATGGAATGTTTAGTAACAGATGAAATTATTGAAACACTTGTTTTTTCGGATTTGGACCATTGTGTCAATTGTATCAAGAGTAACCAGACAAACAAAGCAATTAAAGGTATATATCAAACTTTAGAGACTTTTGAATTGATATAAACGAATGTATACATTCCATTTCCTATGATTTCTTGAGATAGTCAACATTACTTCATATCATTTATAGATAATTGTAGTCGATATGGTTATCTTTATCTAATTCATGAGAATTCAGAGGTTTTGGATGTTTTCAAAATGTTTAAGGTTAAGGTTGAACTTCAACTTAATAAATGCGTTAAGGTTTTTCGATCTGATCGTGGTGGTAAATACTACGGTAGAAATGACGGATCAGGTGAACAATGTCTAGGGCCATTAGCCAAATATCTTCATGAATGTGAAATCGTTCCCTAATACACATGTCGGGAACACCTAGGAGCAAAGGTATTGTGGAGAGACGAAATCGTATACTTCAAGAAATGAGAAGTATGATATCATTCTCTATTCTTCGAAAATATTTTTGGGGTGAGGCATTAAAGACATCGTTTTATTTATTGAATAGAGTACCAACTCAAGCAACAAAAAAGACGCCTTATGACTTATGGATGGGTAGATGTCCTAACTTAAGAAATTTTAACATTTGGGGATGTTCAGCCGAGGCTCGATCTTATCGATCTGATGAAAAGAAACTAGAAACCAGAACCATTTGTTGTTACTTCATTAGATACTCTGAAAGATCTATTGGGGATAAGTTTTATAATCCAAAAAAAGACGGTCATTGAGACGGGAGTAACGACATTCTTTGAGGACATTGAACCTAGCAAAATGGATGACGAATTTTGTTTCGGAGAGGATAATAATGAAACTTTTGGTTTGAAAAAGATAATGATTCATACTCCGATCATTATAGCTAGCAATGATTTAAAACATGTTGATCGTGCCACAAATTAAGATACTCCGAATTTCGTTCCTGAAATCCATGAGGAACAAGTTCGTGAACCTAAAGAACACTTACATCAGGAAATTGTGGCACATACAGGTCCACTCGAGAGAGCAAAAGTGTTATATTTAATGACTATATTATATTTCTTCAAGAACATAAGGATGACATTGGATTGACGGAAGATGATTCAAAGTGTTAACTCTTAAAAGTGGACGAATGCCATGAATGAAAAGATTAATTCTATGGAGGACAATGGTGTTTGGGATCTTTTCATTTTACCTGAAGGTGGGAAACCAATTGGATGCAGATAATATTCAAACGATATTTTTATGGCAATGTGGAAAAGGTATAAAGCACATCTAGTCGCCAAAGGATTTACTCAAAAGGAAGGCATAAATTACGAAGAAAATTTCTCTCCGGTTTCATCAAAAGACTCTTTGAGAATATTGATGACAATCTGATTTAGAGCTGCATCTGATGGATGGTAAGACAATCTTTCTCAATAGTGACATTGGATATACTATTTATATGGTACAACCAGACACTTTATGGTCAGTGATCCAAAGAAACCGGTTTGCAAATTAAGAAAATCCATCTAAGGTTTTGAAACAAGCGTCTCGTCAATGGTATCGAAAGATTCACGTGTAATCATGTCATATGGTTTTGAGGTGAATTAGGTAGATGATTCTGTATACTGTAAGATCATAAAGAGAAAATTTATCTTGATAATCCTTTACGTGGATGATATCCTTATTGTTGGTAACGTTGTGAGCTTTATGCGTAAAACTAAGAAATTTTTTCAGAGCAATTTGAGATGAAAGATCTTGGTAATGCCTATTTTATATTTGGTATAAAATACACTGAGACCGTTCTCAGGGTATATTAGGTTTATCATAAAAGAGTTATATCGATAAATTTCTAGAGCGATCTGACATGAAAGGATATAAAGATATAGATACCCTTATTCCTAAAGGTGATAAATTCAGCCTTAGGCAGTGCCCAAATACTGAACTGAAGATTCAAGAAATGAAAAAGATTCCTTATGCTTCGACTATAGGGATTCTAATGTATGCACAAGTCTTCACATGACCTTATTTGGCATACATTGTTGGCATTTTAGGAAGATACCTAAGCAACCCCGAGATGGATCATTGGAAACCAACCAAACGGGTGATACAATATCTTTAGAAAACAAAGGATCATATTCTTGTGTACAGGCCATCAGATTAGCTCGAGATCACTAGTTATTCGGATCTGAATTATGTTGGGTGTCTCAATAGTCTACGATCCATTTCCGGCTATGTATTCCTTCTTGCTGGTAGAGCTATTTTTTGGCATAATGCCACGAAAAGCTCGTGGCATCGTCCACAATGGAGGCAGAGTGTGTAGCATGCTATTAGACATCCAATCAAGCTTTATGATTACGGAACTACACATTACGATGGATGTAGATAGACAGATAAAACTTTTTTGTGATAATCATTATGCGGTATTATACTCTAATATGCTCATGAACTTTGCTTCGATGCCTCTCAATCGAATTTCATTTGAAAAATGGTATTGTGTGATATATAGTATGTGTTATGTGTATTGTTTATGTTTTTGTTATCTCATTTTGTTGCACCATCTTTTATATTCATAAAAAATAGTAAGTTTTTACGATTTTAATGTTCATGTGGATAACCACTTTATTCATTCAATATTGGCGTTGTGTCTCAAAATTGTTGGAAATGAGGTTTACTAAAGATAGAAAAAAAAACACAAATAATTAATGTTTTCAAGTTGTGATTTTTCCATTTCATCTCAATATTATTTATAAAAAAATTATGATAAATGAATCATTAACTCTATTAATTCCATTTTTCTCCATTAACCTGCTAACAATAGTAAATAAACACTCTCGTGACCACATTATCTTTCACTAACAAAATCTACTAAAAAATTCTATTAAAAAATAACCTTAAAATAAAAAGAATAACGTGAAGAATTAACCAATATTTGATTTATTAGTAAACATGTGAGAGAAAATATTTTTTTAATTTATTTTAAATTTAGAATTTTTATGTTCGATTTATTAGTTAACCGATTAAAAAATAAACATGTTTAATAAATTGATTAATTAAATCTATTGATTTGGTTAATTGGATAATTAGGTTCAGATAATTGTGTCAAAAATTGTGTAATTTTAGATTGGATATTTAAATTAAAAATAGTTAACAAAAGTTAAATAAAATTTTAATGAAGGGATGAAATCTACTATTTATTGATAATTTAGGAAAAAATAGAATAAAATAATAATTCAAAGGAAAATAAAGTTAGAATTAAAACGTGATTACTGAGGGTATAGGGCTTTTGTCGCTTTGATTTATATAGGTCTGTTGTCGGTTTTGATTTATCCAATTATATTTATTATCCCTATTGTCCGATTTTTGATATAATTATATATTTTGTAATGATTTTTTTTTTTTTTGGGAAAGGAAGTAAAGAAAGATGCATCAGACATTCTAATCGTCACTCCTACAAGAGGAACAAGATGAAGCTGAGCTGCTTATCTTTCTCCTCGAAGCAGCAAAATCTGTTCCTCGTCAAGCTCGTCTCTGCGATTTTGATTACGGCTTTTGCTTTTCGTCTCTTCTTCTTCCGCTCCGGCGAGATTTATCCGGTCGAAGCGTCGGCCACCGGAAAATTCAATGCCCATATCTCGCCACCGTCCGTGGTTATCCCCGATAACGAGGATCTAATACCTCAAGGTAAGATTGGAAAGGCCAATGGATTTTCTTCTTTTCTTTCTTTTTCGCTGAAGATTTAAGGTTGTTTATGGATATGTTTCCTAAGATATAGGGTTTTGGGAGATGTTTCTGGATCTGTGAAAATTTCCCAATGGGTTTTTATGGATTTTGGTTCTTGTATGGTAAAAGGAACTGAAGCTTCGTGGTTCTTGCTTTGCCTATATGATCTGTTGTGAAGTGTAGTATATCTGTTCAATGCCATTGAGCTGCTATTTCTATTGATTCTGTAGTAGCTTCTATAGTATTTTGTTCCCCTTATTCAAGCTTTCCCCAATGCTTTAATCTTAGGATTCAAAATTTTGTGATCTGAATCGAGTTTCCTTGATGGCATCATGCTTCAATTCGAGTTTTTGTGATGTTATTTTTCCAGCTTTCTTATTCAAAATCTGATAGTTTACACTGTCTCGTTTGGGATCATGTCGATTTCCATCTGGATTGATCTGAGTAGTTATGTTCTCGGTGATATCTGATAGTTTGATCCGATTGGTTGTGATCGTAGGTTTTTAGGGGAGCAATGTTAGCTCTTCACATTAGCATTGTTTCAAGTTCATTCAATCTTATGCAGCCATAACTAAATAGAGCACCATGATTTCGTTTCGAGTACTGCTGCAACAATTCAATTCAAAGTTTCGCATACTGTCAAGCATTTGTGGATTGATTCTTGAGAAACCTTGACTCGTTTTGAAATTTTTGTGTCCACTGATTCTTGAACTCTCTGCTGTGACTCGTTGTTTTGTTTGTTGCATCAGATATTGTAATAGAGAAGTGTGATCTCTTCACTGGGAGATGGGTACCAAATCCGTCAGGACCAATCTACACGAACAACACTTGCCATTTCATAGTCAGCCATCAGAACTGCATCACCAATGGCCGCCCTGACTTAGGTTTTCTCTACTGGAAATGGAACCCTCGTGACTGTTCATTGCCTGCTTTTGATGCTCACAGATTTCTTGAACTCATGAGGAATAAATCCTGGGCGTTGATCGGTGATTCGATATCACGCAACCATGTTGAGTCTTTGCTCTGTATGCTCTCCACGGTATGAGTTCTCTGTCAATTAGTTTATTTTCTGTTCTTATGGAACGTGCAACTTCTATCATATGCGATGTAAACCTCAACTTTTCATCAATTAAACCATTTTAAAAGCTAACGAAAACTGTAGTTACCACGCATTGGGTATGCATTACGGCGTGCAATGCATGTTTTTGCTGAAATCCACAATTGAAAATCCTGAATACAACATATGTCATGTAAACATCAGGACCAATGCTTAAATTTGGGAATCCTGATTACCACTCTTTTGGTTCTTCCGAGGCTGTAAATTAACCCAAAAATGCTCAAGTTTGCAGTCGAAAAGTAATGATGCTTCAGATACAATGTGAATAAGCAGTACGAAACTACTTTGTCTGTGTGATGTTAATATATCTAATGGGGTCTAATATATATATGTACATACTAATGCTACTACAGTAGTAGAGGTTTTTCAGGGCGATTTTCTCTTTTTCGTATTTCAGGTTGAAGAACCCATTGAAGTCTACCACGACAAAGAATACAGATCGAAACGATGGCACTTCCCGTCGCACAACTTCACCATATCCAACATCTGGTCGCCCTTCCTCGTCGAAGCTGCAATCTTTGAAGACTTCAATGGTGTCTCGACGGCTGCTGTCCAGCTACACCTCGATAAACTTGACAAAACATGGACCGATCTCTACCCGAGCCTCGACTACGCAATCATCTCCACCGGGAAATGGTTCCTGAAAGCTGCAGTCTACCACGAGAAGGCCAGTGCAATCGGCTGTCATATCTGCCCGGAAAACTCAAACATCAAGGAATTAGGATTCGACTATGCTTACAATGCATCGCTACATCATGTTATGGACTTCCTCGTGCATTCTAACCACAAAGGTATGATCTTTTTCCGAACATCGACTCCTGATCACTTCGAAGGCGGGGAATGGCATAACGGGGGGACATGCCCGAAGACAGAACCTGTTGAGGAAGATGACATCAAGATGAAGGATGTCAACAAGATCCTTAGAGATGTGGAGGTGAGTCAGTTCGAAAGAGCGGTTCAGGAGGCGGGTAACAACGGTGCAAACCTGAGGCTTCTAGATTTTACAGGAATGTTACTGACCCGACCCGATGGCCATCCAGGACCGTACAGAGAATACAGACCGTACGAGAAGGACCAGAAGGCGAAGGTACAGAATGATTGCCTGCATTGGTGCTTGCCTGGTCCCATTGATTATTTGAACGATGTGATAATGGAGATCATAGTGAACGGCTAAACCGGTCGAATTGAAAACCCGGTATGGTCCGAGACGAATTGATTCGTGTAAATTTTGTGAGATGTATTAATGGGTATAATTTGTCAACTGCTTGAATATTTAGTGAATTAAAATGCTTTGAAATATTTTATTAGCTAATTTGAGTATTTGTGAAAAAAATTTAATTTAAACATCTCAATATCTTTCATTTTAATTAATTTAAGTTTCCTTAAAAAAATAAAAGGAAAATAAAGAAAATTGAGTATAAATTCCTTCCTAGTTCCAACGGTCAAATATTTTAGAAAAGCTTCGGACGCCAAGCGTCTCTTAAATCTACAACCTACTGTTTGAATTTCAAAATTCTCGATCGTTGTATCATTCTGCCTATATAAACCCGGCGACAGCTTTGCAAGCTCCACATTTCCACCAGCCCCCAAAATCTGTATTTCAATCTCTCTAGAAATGGCGACCGCCGCAGTTCCAGCTCCGGCAAAGAAATCGAGGAGTAGAAAAGCGCTGAAGCAGAAGAATGAGATCGTCGAGACGACACCGCCGTCGCCTTCGCTGGCCTCGGCGAAGACGCGAGTGGAGAAGTCGTTCGAGAAAGATCTGATGGAGATGCAGGCGATGCTGGAAAAGATGAAGATCGAGAAGGAGAAGACGGAGGAGTTGCTGAAAGAGAAGGATGAGATCCTGAAGCGGAAGGAGGAGGAGCTGGAGAATAGAGGGGCTGAGCAGGAGAAGCTTAAGATGGAGTTAAAGAAGCTACAGAAGATGAAGGAGTTCAAGCCTAACATGGTAATATTTCTACATCTGATTGTGATATTCGTTTATAGATTGTTTAGAATTTGATTACAAGGATTCGAGCTGATTTTGAAGGATATATTTAGCAAATGTATTTTATCAATGTTTAGTGCAACTTAGAGCTGATTCGTCTACGATGTAGTCTTTGATTGATATATTTAGATTATTCTGGAATTTGATTTAGGAGTAGTTATCTATCTCTGTAACTCCTTTTACATCGTTAAGGTTAGATCTATGCTTGATAAATTAGACTTGATATAGATTGATTAGAATTTTGGATTGGATTTCATTTTTTTCTAAAAGATGGCTGGCCAAATATAAAATCTACTCGACCATCAACGGAGACATCAAGCGTGTGGTTTAATAGTTACTGACGTTGTATTGATGCTAATGACTTGAGAGGTGATAAACTTGTCTTTCTGGGAACTGATTTGGGAATGTTTGTGTTGCTACTCAGACTTTCCCGTTCAGTCAATCACTCTCACAAATTGAGCAAGAAAAGAAAGGGAAGACAAAGAAGGATGGCCAGGAGACGAAGCGGCCATTAACACCTTACATCTTGTGGTGCAAGGATCAATGGAACGAAATCAAGAAACAAAACCCTGATGCTGACTTCAAGGAGACTTCGAACATTCTGGGTGCCAAATGGAAGACTCTTAGTGCAGAAGAGAAGAAGCCTTATGAAGAGAGGTACCAAACCGAAAAGGAAGCGTATCTCCAAGTTATTGCGAAGGGGAAACGCGAGAAGGAAGCCATGAAGCTGCTGGAGGATGATCAGAAGCAGAAAACTGCAATGGAGCTGCTTGATCAGTATCTCCAGTTTGTGCAGGAAGCTGAACAAGACAACAAGAAGAAAACTAAGTAATAAAATCCCTCCTTCAATTCATCATCAACACTAGATTAAATATAAACACTACGAGTGAGAACTGATTACCGCTGTTTGTTGTGTTCAGGAAGCAGAAAGATCCATTGAAGCCTAAACAGCCCTTGTCCGCATTCTTGATTTACACAAACGAGAGAAGAACAGCTTTAAGAGCAGAAAATAAGAGCCCAGTAGAGGTTGCCAAGGCCACTGGAGAAGAATGGAAGAACATGTCTGAGAAACAAAAGGCACCATACGAGGAGGTCTGTTTCCATATTTATTCACAGGCATAGAGAAGCCTTTGCTTCAATTGATCTCAAAGTTTTGTTTGTTGTGGAAATTAACAGATGGCGAGGAAGAACAAGGAGGTATACCTGCAAGAAATGGAGGTGTACAAACGGATGAAGGACGAGGAAGCCATGAATCAGAAGAAAGAAGAAGAGGAACTCATGAAACTTCACAAACAGGAAGCCCTTCAACTACTCAAGAAGAAGGAGAAAACCGTGAACATGATAAAGGTCACACTTACTTTGCCCATTACAATTTAAATTGTCCAGTGTTGAAGTTAAATGCCAACGGGTGCTAACATTAACTTTCTTACAGAAGAAAAAAGAGACCAAGAAGAAGAAGAATGAAAATGTTGACCCTAACAAACCCAAAAAGCCTGCTTCTTCATTCCTTCTCTTCAGGTACTAATCTTTAAACTCAATCAAAAAGCCGAATTGAAATTGTAGGAAGTGTCACAATTCGACATTCCTCTAACTCAGTTATCCTATCCGTGCGTGTAAAAAATGTACAGCAAAGACGCTAGGAAGGCTTTGCAAGAAGAACGCCCAGGGATCAACAACTCGACCCTTAACGCTCTCATCTCTGTGAAATGGAAGGTAAACAACATCAACACTTTCAAAGACTTGTTTTTTTTTTCGCTCGCTCTTTCGGTCGTTCATTCGTTGCCACCAAATCTTTTTAACAGGAACTAAGTGAAGAAGAGAGGCAATATTACAACGGGAAGGCTGTTGAATTGATGGAAACATACAAGAGGGAAGTGGAAGAGTACACCAAGAAGTGTGCAGAGACTGTTGCTTCATAGAGAAAGCTAATAACAAACATAAACAAAAAACTAGTAGAAAAGGATGTTCAAGTTTGCTCCTATTGAACATCTTTTGCATCGTTAATGGATTACTCTGTTCTTAGCTAATTCTAATGCTAAATTTGCTCTTTACATTTGTCGACAAAGCCGGTATGATTGCTCAAAATATGGCGTTGCTTGCACTTATAAATTATCAACTAAACCGGTCTACCAACCAAGAAATTAAAAATAAAAACAAGGGGAAACCACTTTTAAAAATAAAAATAGTTATTTTAGAAATAAGACACCAAAGTATGATGATTATATTAATAGACTAAATTTAAAATAAAAAAACCTCATTTTAATAATTATATTTGTCTATTTCTCACGAAATTATGCATATTCTATTGATCTGTCATATCATATAGGCCCAATTTTTTTTTCAACATTATAATCACTTCCACAAAGTTGTCTCTTGACTTCATCAATTTTCCACAGTGTTGTAAAACTCGCTAGGCGCTAGTCGGGCGGTCCGTCAGCGCCTAGCGACTAATCGAATTAGTCGGCGACTAGTCGGTGACTAGTCGTTTTTTATTTTTTTTTATTTTTTTTTACTTTTTTTATTTTTTATGCAATAACAAAAAAATTTATAACATAAAATATAAAGTCTTACCAAATCATAACATAAAGTTTTACCAAACCATAACATAAACAAGTTCATAAAAATAAAGTCTTAGCAAACCATAGCATAAACAAGTACACAAATATGTTCTTTCATCCTATGTGCACCTCCCGACATCACTTTTCCACATAATTGGCATTTGATTTTATCGGAATTAAGCGGATCACATAAAAATCCATATTCCCATGCAATATCTTCCGAATTGCGTTTCTTCAATGTAGAAGATGTCGCTTCCATTGTAGAAATTTTAGTTGCCGATGCTGAAGATGATTCCATAAATCCTTTACAATCAAACCTACGTTAAAAACCTACGTTAAATATCGAAACAATCCATATTCACAATTGGTAATGGTATCTTGGAAACATAGAAAATATGCTCACCCTTTGAAGATTTATACTATTTTAGGCTATGGATTTAACAGTCACTCAATCTCAAAATCAAATCAGAAACAGCCAACTTGCAAATCTAAAGTCTCAAAGTGGTATCTTCGTGTCCTAAAACGAAATGGTATACAGAATGCCAAGAGATATATCTATCTATACCCAAAAGACGAAACAAATACCTAATTGAATTCAGATACACCAAAAGATTAAATCATAGCATTGCATACTTCAAACAGCAGAAAACCAGACAAGCAACATGGAAATGTCTGAATCGAAATTGGAATTTAACCCAACATCAATTGTAAGCACCTTCACAATAATTCGAACAAAAAACGGAAATCATAATGAATCTCCGGTTACGTAACCATTTTTACCGCAAAAAAAAGGAAGCCGCCGTTTACAACACTGATTTTCCATAAACCATTGGATGTTACATCAATAATCACGTGGACAATAATGTAATAAAAACGTAAAAAAAAATTAATTTAAAAAAAATCAAATTGTTTTTATTTTATTTTATTTTCTCTCCCTTGTTGTCTTTATCATGAGAATTACTTCTAATTGTTTTTTATTTTTCTCTTCTCTCTTATATTATTTCTCGTCTAATGTCTTCCTCATGTTTGGGGATAGAAAGATGAAGACTACTTGAACATTTAATGATGGCCATGATCAACTTAGGCATGGTCATATGGACAACAATCCATGGAACGAAATGGCACTAGGGTTCGAAGAAGGTGCGAGAAATATGTAGACTGGCGAGTTACATCGTGACACTAGTCACAATGAAGGTCTGAGTTATCATAGCGACCGAAAATACAAGTGGCCAAGTGAAGAAAATTTAGAAGATAAATACGCTCTAGACAAAATTAATGAGACGACCCACTCCAACAACCTACATGCTTGATCCATCGTTGCCTTGGTGCTGGTCCAGAAACTTTGAAGCTCTCCATTTCACCTAACAAGAAGAAGACACGGATTTTGTTAGTATTTTGCAACGGTTGTAAGGATTTTTGGCTAAACCTATATCCTATTTTACCTTGTCAAACAAGAACAATGTCACCCCAATTATAATAGGGTAATAATGATGTTTCTCTAGTAAATATATGAATACAAATGGGAGAAGAGAATGTATTGGCAACACTTCTCAAGAACCCTAGTTTTCCCTTTCTTTTCCCATCTAACCAAACTCAAACACTCACAAACATTTACTGCAACACTACCTAAATTTCAGGTTCTTTTATCTTTTTGTTTGCACAAAACTAAGAGAGTCGAAGAGAGGAGGGTAATGGAGTGCTAAAATTAATCCATAATCATCCAAGATAACAATTGGTATTAGAGTTGTATGGTTTGGGGACCATAGAACAGAAGCACAAAGGCACTAGCTCGAGAAGCACAAGAGGGCACTGGTTTCAAACATAACAAGTAACACTAACTACACACCAAGGAAAGCTGAGGTAAACCCTAATCTATACTAAATTTACATGTTGGTTAAAAGACTATCATAAGATGCAGAATACATCATCTCATATACAAGTGTTTATGGGCAAGAACTACAACTTATGGATTATAAAAATGCAAGCAATGTTGCGATCCATATAGCTGCGGAAAGTGGTTACAGATGGACTACCTATGGAATTTGTTATTGTAGGAGCTGTTACTACTGAAGAGGAACAACATAAAATTTTAGTGACTTGGAAAGAAATGGAAGTAAAAAATAAAGGCATTGCAACTGTTATACAGTGCTGCATCTGAAGAGATTTTTGCAGCTCACCTATCAATATGTGAAAGCTTTAAAACAACTTGAAATTTGTTGAAGGAAATATATCAAGAAGATCCTAAAACTACCATTATCAATTTGCAGAGGCCTAGAGCCTTTTACTACACCCTAAAGCAAGGAGACAAAAGAGAGCATTAAAGAATTCACTAACAAAGTCTCAGAATTAGCAAATAGAATGAGAGCTTATGGTGATAAGGTGAAAGAAGATGCTTGGTTTCTAAGATTCTGTGTACACTATAAGAAATATTTGATCTTTCTGAGGGGGTCATTGAGCAAACTAAAGATTTGACAACCATGACAGTAGGGGAGTTGGTGATTTCTCTATAATCTTAGGCGTATAGATTGGATGAAAAAATGGTGGTAGAACAAAGAGAGCTTTCCAAGCAAAGTTCAAAGGACTAAAGTTTGGACAGAAGCAAGACACTCATAAGAAATCATTTTTGTGAAATCAAATTTTTGACCTAAAGGGAAGAAATGGTGTTCTATTTGTTAAAAAAAGTAACCATTTCAAAACAGTCAAAGGGAAAAAAGAATGTTATACAATTATACTTGTGGAAAGCTAGACATTTCTCTTGAAACTGTAGGGTTTAAAGACCCTCTCCTAATCAAGCTAAGTGATATGAGATGAAGAGGAAGACAACAATTTGTTTACTGTCGCCCATGTGACATAACAAGTGTTTGGGAATGAGGTGTGGTTAATAGATAGTGGTGCAACTAATCACATGATTCATGAAGAAAAGCATTTCACAACCATGGATAGCAACTTTAAAGTCCCTATTAAGGTAAAAATGGGGCAATTTTAATGATAACTGAAAGGAAGATATTGAGGTTTCAACTAAGAAAGGAAAGAAGATTATAAATGATGTGTTCTTGGCAAGGTTAAATAAAAATTTGTAAAGTGCTCCTCAAATAGTGAGGAATATGTATGAAGTGATTTTTATAGATCAGTTGTGTGTAATTAAAGACAAGAAAGGTTCTAAGGTTCCTGAGGTTCAGATGGTTAATAAAGCCTAACCATTGAAATAAGGTAAAATAGTTGAAGCAGCTAAACTACCAAGGAGAACATAAACTTATATGATATTTGACATAAGAGACTTGGCCACTCTAGAATCCACAATTTGTAAGAGATGATATACAAAGAGTTAATAAAGGGAATTGCCTAAGTTTAAAGTTAGCAAAGAAATATGTGAATCATGTGTCATGGGAAAGCAACATAGGGAAGAATGCAAACTAAGTCACTTTTACAAATGATTATTCTCACATGTTGTGTGTTTATTTTTCGAGATTAAAGTCTGATGCTCTAAGAATATTCAGAAAATTCCTAAGTCTAGTGGAAACACAAACATACAGTAAACTGAAGAGATTAAGATCACATATAAGAAGTGAGTTGAACTCACAAGAGTTCACTAATCTGCTGGAGAAGAAAAGGGGTCCAAAGAGAATAGAAGAGTTGGGACTGAAATTCACAGATTGAAATACATTATCAACTTATAATTCTAAACCTCAACCCTTCAAGTAATCAATTACCTAGACCTACATGTACTCTTATCCAGACTCAGGGAGAGTAAAATCTCATGCAATTTCTAGACACTCAGATAAGAGAGAGAAATTACCATAGTTTACACCAATTCCTTTCAGATAAAGTGATTCACAACTGAGGGCCACAGGGACCATAGAGAGCAGTAATAGCATCTTCGCTAGACCTATACACAAAATGAGAAGAGTGAGTGATCTCTACAGGATTGATGAGGAACCAAACAATGAAAAGAAAAAGCATGGGCATGAAGCATGTTACCGGACAATTAAGGAGCCTTCCCATTTTGAAGAGGTAATGGATGCTGAGATAGAAATGATCAACAAGAATCAGACTTGGATTCTTGTTGATAGACCTAAAAAACAAAATATAATAAGTATGAATTTACAAGGCAAAAAAAAAAGATTAAGAAGGGAAACTTTTGAAGTTAAATGACAAATTAGTGGCTAGAGGCTTTACCCAAACTTATGGGTTAGATTATGGTGAGACGTTTTCCCCTATGTCTAGGCATGACATCATAAGAACCTTGATATCAGTTTCAGCTCAAATGGGCTGGGATATGCACAAAATGGATGTTAAGTCTGCATTCTTACATGGAGAATTGACTAAAGATGTTTATGTGGAGAAACCTCAAGGATATGAGGCTGAACGAAAAGAAGATAAGTTTTTAAACTAGATAACCTTATATGGTTTCAAATAGGCTCTGAGGGTATGTTACAATAAGATTGATTCATATTTTATTGCTGAAGGATGCAAGCGAAGCATTTGTGATGCTGCAATGTATGTGAAACTAAAGGAAGCTCTCAAACATATGTTTTCTCATATTGCGTTTGATAATGAGACTTGCATCTTAGGCAAAATTGTAGAACTGTTTTTCCAGTCTAAAAAACAAATATATGAGAAATGCTTTGATTTGGTTCACTCTGATGTGTGGACGGCTCCATGTTATTCTAGAGATAAGAAAAAAATATTATGTTAGTTTTATCCATGAAATATCTAAGTTTATATGGTTATACCTCATCGAATCTAAATATGTTGTCTATGAGTTCTTTGTCAAGTTTTATCACCATGTTCTAACTCAATATGAAACAAAGATTAAGTATCCTTGTACAGATAATAATAGTGAATTTGTCAACCATAATCTCATATCATTTCTCGACTATCATGAGGTAGTTTACCAAACCTCATGTCTATACACCCCACAACAAAACGGTGCAGCGGAACGAAAGAATCAACATTTGATGGAAGTCTCTCAAACCATCATGTTCGATCGCGAAGTTCCAAAACATTTATGGACAAATATTTATCATAGCTTGTCACCTCATCAATTATCTATCGATCAAATGTTATGGAGACAAATCTCCATATGAGGTACTAAACAAACTAAAATTTGGTATTGATTATCTTCATGTATTTAGGTGTGTTTACCATGTATTTCTTACAGAATATCAACGAACTAAGCTTGATCCAAAAATCATGAAGTCCATGTTTGTGGGATATAGTCTGACCTCGAATTGTTATAAATGTTATATTTCAGATTCAGGATGGATTATTGTTTCCGGTGAAATCCACTTTTATGAGGAACACGGGTTCCACGAGAAACAAAGTTTGACTGATCTTGAAAACCTCTCGGTATCACAAGATTTCAATTCTTCTCTATGTTTCTTGTTATATAACTGCAAAAACGAGTTGATACAAGATCACATCAACCGATAATAGAACCCTGATCTATAGATGAAAAGGTTCAGCTGCCAGCTGATCACCCACGTACTCCCGCCCAGAATACATACGAGACTGGGTTCACTGAGATAGTGGACAAGTGTCTAGTTGGTTTGTCTGAGGACACAACTACCAGACAAAACGTGCGATCAGAAGTCCTATAACCTCATGACATTTTGAGTTCTTGAATTTGGAATGAATAAAATCTCCCCAAATGACCGTGTGACAAATGATTATCGTCGTACGACTGGTCAAATTGTTGATGTTCTTGGAGATCACACTCTAGAGCTCGATACTCTAAAAGAAGAGAAGGACGCTCTCGAAGATGCAATTTTTCAAGAGCATCATGACGCTGTCGTCCTTTGGTGCAGTACTAAGATCGAAGATGCAATTTTCCCACGTGGTTTTCCAACGACGGGTTTTTAACGAGGCCACGAATCACTTACGTCTTCCTAATCGTTGATCCAAGGCTACATACACCGATCGTTTCGAAGTACATTATCGTTACATTTATTTTATTTTAAATTTTTATTCCTTTAATCAAAAAATCTTGCATGCATTAGAACGTTAATTGCGGCTTGAAGTCTAGCCTTGCATGGCTTCTCCTCCATATGTAGTCGGTCGCCCCCCTTGTAGAACACGACCATTCTTCATTTTTGAATTTCAAATCCTTTCTCTTTGAGAACCTATCTTGTTGGTGTGTAATATCTAGCAAACTCAGTTCGATCTTCTTGGTGTGTCATATCCAACGAAGTCGATCTTCAGTGTATCGAGAGTCTTTTGCAACTCTCGTGCGACCCATCATTCCACACGCTTTGAGTAGGGGAGTTTCTCGGCTTAGCTGCAACAAGGATTATACCTTGAATACCTACGTTATAGAGTGTCGATTCAGCGAGGAACTCATCAAGTTTGCGCTTATTCAGTTCAGTATTATGTTCTAGAATTATTCATTTGAAGTTTAAGTTATTCACTCTGAATGATTCGATTTAAGTTGATCTCGATAAGTTATTTCTTCACACATCCTATCCATGTGTTGAATCCGGCGATTACACGTAGAATCAAAAGGTCAATTCCGCTGCATTACATATTCTATGGATACAAGTATTTATCACAATCTTCTGTTAAATTTTGATGCAATTTACAATAGATTTTTGGGTTTAGAATTCGTATAAAGATAAATCGAATCATTTCATGAAGCTTTCCATTTCACATAAAAAGAAGAAGACATAGATTTTGTTAGTGTCTTGCAACGGTTGTAATGATTTTCAGCTAAACCTATATCCTAATTTTTCTTGTCAATTAAGAACAATGTCACCTTAATTATAATAAGGAGTGACATTGATCTTTCTCTAACAAATATATGAATACAAATGAGAGAAAAGAGTGTATGGCAACACTTCTCAAGAACCCTAGTTTTCACTTGTTTTTTCCATCCAACCAAACTCAAACCCTCACAAACATTCTACTACTGCAACAATAACTAAATCCAGGTTCTTTTATTTTCTTGTTTGCACAAAACTAAGAAAGTCAAAGAGATGAGGGTTATTAAGTGCTAAAATTGATCCATAATCATCCAAGATAACATTTAATTCCTTTTGTCTCTGCACCTCCTCTTCCAACTTCCATTATAGAGATGAAACCAGAAAAGGGGCATTTTTGTGCCTTCATAAACTTTAGGAACAAATTTATTGGAGAAGCATTGGTATCAGAGTCCCTTTCCGCTACTTGATCTTTTCTATCCTCTTCAAGGCTCGGTGTTTAAACCATTAAATGCCGTGGAGGAACTTACGCTAGCAGGTGCAGGCATGGCACATGGGCATTTTTACTTCCTAGTGATGCGTTTAAATGAATGAACGGAGCTGGAGCATGAGTGTGCGCAGTGGAACTCACACTGGCATCTTGACTTTTTTCTTGTATCTAACTTTTGTCTTGTGTCTGATAAACCTCTTCTTCTCCCTCATAACATATGGTTACTCCATCTCTGTAGCTTTCCAGGTTGATGTATATATAATTAACCGAAAAAGGTGTTGAAGAATTAAACTCAAAACTGTCAAAATTTTTAGATGGGTTTCATCAGAGATTTGAAAGGTCAAATGAAAACCAAGTTCAACGTATGACCTATGAATCTGGATACCCCGAGAGTCTACTTTCTGATGATGCAAGTTTCAAGACGTATGGAAATTTGTGGAAGAAGTTATTGTTGTTTTAGTAACAAAGGGTCAGATTTGACTGCATGGAATTTCGGTCTTATTTATGTCTTTCTTTTAATTTTGTTAACTGTAGAATATTCTAGGTAAGTTGTATGTTTGGAATGAAAGGAGAGCAAAATAAGAAAGAAACAAATTTAAAAGAAATAAATATTTCTCCTCTTCTCAAAAGTATTTTCAAATACTTATATCCTCTTCCATCAAATTGGTATAAGAGCGATGGCGAATTTGGGAAGCTCGCGAAATCCGCTTTGATAGCTACCCGATAACATCCTACAAATCGACTTCAGATCGATGGAATGTTAAAACCGAGGCAAAGCCTTCAAAATCACTCATTGGTGGCTTCATACTTCTGAATGGATACTTGGCATTCAAAAAATCACTAAGAATTTTCGGTAAAGTTTCCATATCCTCGTACATTCACAGTGTGAGCGTCTGCGTGAAAGAAACAGGACAAACGTAATAATTTCGATACACATCGGGCGAAAATACAGCACCTTCAACCCATGCGACCCATGGGACATATGCAACCCATGCGACCCATGCGACTCTAGCGACCAAGCGACTTATGCGACCCAACGACTTATGTGTCCCTGCGACCTATCCGACTCTTGCGACCCATGCCGACTCTCGATAGAAATTGACTCTCAAATGACCTTTTTCACTAAATATTACTTACTTGGTGGAACTTCATCAAGAACAATGTTTGTCAAATCCTCTTCTGAGCCATCTCTACAGTCAATTGGCTCTTCGCTTGGCTCTTTTCTCGACACAGGATTTGGACATCGAAGGAATTCAAAATCATCATCACTAATAGTGCCGGAAGGTTGGTTTCTGGTGCTCGCATCTCTTTCGGCAGCCTTTGATTTTGGATTAAGCAAATGAAACTCGACATCCCTTAGAAGGTCTCTTACGACGTTGATGATTCTTTTTTCCGAATTCTTTATTTCCTCTATTAATTTATGCTCCAGTGTCAGAGGGACTGTAATATCAGCATCACCTTGATGATTCTTTTCTCCTTCTCCTTCGGCTTCAACATTACCTTCTCTTTCTTCATCAACTTCAGCAACACCTACCCATCCTTCGTCTTCGTCATCTTCAACCTCTATTATTTTTTCACTCACACTCTCCTTCCTCTTACTCCCCTTTTCTTTCCCCTTCTTTTGATCACCAAGAGCTGGTTTTCGTGTGAACAATTCTTGCTTATGGATATCCTCCCAACAAATACCCTTCTGATTTCTACGAAGATGTTCCATCTATATCTAAACATCAGGATCGTCGCATCCCTCGTAATCCTCCAGATCAGAAAGTAAAGCTTTCTCTTCGTGTTCAGCACGAAGAATACTTCGAATATCCTAAAAAAATAACCATTATTACCCTCTATGACCCTTGTTTCCCTTGTGACCATTGTGTAATTGTTACCTTAGAATCTCCGATCTGCCTAATCAGATCTACATACTTCGGGTTAAAACTGAATTTAACCACCTTCTTGCACATTCTTGAGCATGATGGATGCACATCCAGAACATCAACAACCATCCCTTTCCGCCCAAACTAAGGATGGTTTCGAAAAGAAGTAACTGAAACATAAAAACAAAATGATAAGAATGCAAAAAGTACACAAACATTCAAGTTATTCGAATAATATATACAACTTACCATTAGTGGGATGATGAAACCGCTATAATACCATTTTGGTTTCGGTGATTCCCTCCTAACGTGCTTGCGGCAAGTATCCACAATCTTCTCGAATGTGTATCCCCCCATGGAAAGTGATGGTCGAAATCAGAGGTTTTAATTATTTCTAAGACCACTCTAGCGCAAGTATACGGTTCGTGTAGTACCAGGGTCGAACTCTGGGGACTGAGTGTAGCGTTAGAACTAAGAATTCACGAGAAGAAGATCGATCAATATAAGATTGTGAAACGGGAAATAAAGATAATAAAGGAGGACGAAGCTAGACTCAACAAGATAGAGTACCATGGGCTTCGGGAATATCGGAACATGCAATGGATGTTTCTAAGGATCATGAAGTCGGTTTGTATCAATCGATGGGGAACTAATATCTAATCCTTTACCTAGGAAATCAACGTCACTCATCTCCCGATGTAGCGTGAAACGTCTAGATGCGTTAAGAATAGTAGGGAACTCTACCTCTAATGCTAGAAATGACTCTCCCAAGCCTAAATCTTCTATCTAGGAAATCAACGTCACTCATATCCCTATGCAGTACAGAACTTCTAGATGCATTAAGAACAATGGGGAACTCGACCTCTAATGTCGGATGGGAACTCAACCTCTATAAACGGAAATGACTCTCCCAATCCTAAATCCTATATCTAGGAAATATACGTCGCTCATATCCCTATGTAGCGCGGAACTTCTAGATGCATTAAGAATAATGGAAATTCTACCTCGATTATTATCGTTCCTAAATAGATTAACCGATCGGTCAGATTCTCATTAACCTAATTCATTCGAAGGTTCATTCATGAGAGTCAAGCCTGACTCTCCCAAGCCTAGACGAATCTCTAATCTCCCTCAAATGTGCCTAATCTCAGTAGAATAGATCTAGTCTTATTCAAACATGAAATCAACAACGTATGAAGGCATTACGCATAAATCTATAACCTATCAAACCATTCAATTGAACAAAACCGAAATCAAGCATTAATAAATCAAACTATCCTTTACAATGGCATCCCTAACCCATGGAAATGAGAACTACTCAAAATACATAGAGAAGCAAACAAAAACGAAGTAGATGTTCATCTATCAAACTATCCTTTACAATGGCATCCCTAACCCATGGAAATGAGAACTACTCAAAATACATAGAGAAGCAAACAAAAACGAAGTAGATGTTCATCTTCCCTATCCTCCGAGCGTAACCTCCGACGAATCCTTCGGTTCCCCAAAGTCTCCTTCTTCGGTCGTGCTCTCTCTTTTCTCCTTTGGCATGGTTCGTCTCCTTGTTCTCTTGCCTTTTCCAGTCTATTCTTGGCTTCCCCCTTCTGTTCCCTTTTGAATCAGCCCGTTCAAAATTCAAAAGAGTTTGTTGAGAAAAAGGTGGACCCGCGCGGGCACACTTTGCACCTGCTCATGCAGATGTGAGCCCGGTCGTGTATATTCATCAGCCCGAGCGGGCTAGCTTGCCCGAGCGTGCAGTCTATCAGCCCGAGTCGGGCTTGCTTTCGACGACTTTCAGTGTTCATTGCACAACCTCAGCCCGATTGGGCTTGCTTCATGCCCGAGCGTGCGACACATCAATTGTTGTTTCCGCTCCTTTCGCTCGGTGCTTGAGTGTTTCATTTGGGTCCATGGTCATGCACATGTTGTATCTTCTCATTCAATCATGTTTTCGGGGTGGAATTGCCGTAATCACTCGTGTTTTCCTTCATATCTTCATTTCCTACACAAAACACGAAATGGTGGATGAAATCCTCGAATAAACTCAATAAGTCGGTAAAGTCCAAGAAATCTAATAAAAACTAAACCTAATAATCATTTAAATACTAAGACGGATTACATGTTATCAAACTCCCCCAGACTTAACCTTTGCTTGTCCTCGAGCAAATCTATAGTCGAGTACAAGAAGAGTAAAACAACAATGGACATTAGTACCAAAACTTTGAAGGATTAGCCATCATGCAAAACAACGCGTCACATGAACGCACGGCTAAGCGCACCTAGTGCAGACTTCTATCAACCGAAAGTCACGAGCCATGCAATCCTACCAATGACCTAAGTCTATTTCATACCCCTAGACAACGTCCAAGCAATCTCCATACCAATTCCATAAGCTTGAGATATCATTAAACTCGTATTCTCGTTCTTATTCTCTTCTTTTTTTATAGATCCACGCTTGGTTTCTAGGACGTCGAAGTCGAAGAGGGATGGCTTTCTACTTAGATCCAAGCTGCCTATGGCACACTCATAAGGTCTTGTAACCTTAGTGGAGTGAAGAGGTGCGTCATCGAAGAACATTTTTCTCTCTCTTTTTTTTCTAGATTATGCCTCAACTCTAACCCTTAGGACGTAGAATAGCGCCTCAACTCTAACCCTTAGGACGTAGAATAGCGCCTCAACCCACCACTTAGACCCGAACCATCGATCTCGATGTACTCATGTCAATGAAAACATGAAGTAGTTAGAAACTTCTCCAAGAAAAAAAATTGACAGCGGAGTATAAGCGTGTGGAATCTAATGATCAATGAACGATAAAATATATCAAACAAAGCAAAGATCAATCGGTATACATGGAGATATGGATACTTGGTATTGAAACCTAGGAGGTGAATGCAACTATAGATCATGGTTTCAAGCATAACTACTCGACTAATCGGTATCCATAAGACTTCTAAGCAAACCTAGACTATTGTTCACGATTCGACAAAGTCGCACAATAATGACTAGAGCTCGAAAATTCGTACTAGGTGTCCATCCGCTTATTCCTAAAAAATAACAAAAAAAATCAACATCTCATCCTAATCACATGCATGATTCTCGACGAGTACTCCCCCGGACTTGAATGAAACATCGTCTCGGTGTTCAAGACCTAAGAGAATCTCGCATACCAAAACATGGGAAAATAAGGGTTGGAACGTGTGCACCTTGCGTGTTTTGCTGTCTCGAGTTGGTGATGCAGTTGGGCCTTGTATGCGTCTCCTCCATAATGGATGATATAGAAGTCGAAAAAACCTGTGAGAAAGAATCACACAATCCAAAAAGAGAAAACACAACGTAATAGCTCGCCGAGTACATCAATGCAAAAAGAATAAGAATAAGTTCTTAAAATGAAATAAAAAGAAAATGCAAAAGTCGGGTTGCCTCCCGATAAGCGCTTGTTTAACTTTCCGAGCTTGATTGGATCTCGACTGAATGAAATCCTAACTCCAATACCATAACTAGTCCCAGGCAATGGCGCCAAAAACTTGATGGTTAGAATCAGAGTTTTATTTATTTCCAAGACCACTCTACCGCAAGTATACGGTTCGTGTAGTACAAGGGTCGAACTCTGGGGACTAGTGCAGCGCTAGAACTAAGATTTTCACGAGAAGAAGATCGATCAAAAGACAAATATCGAACTGGAAAATAAAGATAAATAAAGATGACGAAGCTAGACTAGGAGATGAGGAGTATCATGGGTGTCGGGAATACTGGAACATGAAATGGATGTTTCTAAGGATCATGAAATCAGTTTGTATCAATCGATGGGGAACTAATATCTAATCCTCTATCTAGGAAATCGGCGTCACTCATATCCCTATGTAGTGGAGAACGTCTAGACGCGTTAAGAACAGTAGGGAATTCAACCTCTAATGCTAGATATGACTCTCCCAAGCCTATATCTTCTACCTAGGAAATCAACGTCACTCATATCCCTATGTAGTGGGGAACTTCTAGATGCAATAAGAACAATGGGGAACTCGACCTCTAATGTCGGATGGAAACTCGACCTCTATAAACGAAAATGACTCTCCTAAGCCTAAATCCTCTATCTAGGAAATCAACGTCGCTCATATCCCCATGTAGCGCAGAACTTTTAGATGCATTAAAAACAATAGGAATTCTACCTCCATTATTACCATTCCTAAATAGATTAACCTATCGATTAGATTGTCATTAACCTAATTCATTCGAAGGTTCATTCATGAGACTCAAGACTGACTCTCCCAATCCTAGACGAACTCCAATCTCCCTCAAACGTGCCTAATCTCAGTAGAATAGATCTAGTCTTATTCAAGCATGAAATCAACAACGTATGAAGGAATTATGCACAAATCTATAACCTATCAAACCATTCAATTGAACAAAACCGAAATCAAGCATTAATAAATCTAACTATCCTTTACAATGGCATCCCTAACCCATGGAAACGAGAACTACTCAGAATACATAGAGAAGCAAACAAAAACGAAGTAGATGTTCATCGTCCCTATCCTCCGAGCGTAACCTCCGACGAATCCTTCGGTTCCCCGAAGTCTCCTTCTTCGGCCGTGCTCTCTCTTCTCCTTTGGTCTAGTCCGTCTCCTTGTTCTCTTGCTTTTTCCAGTCTGTTCTTGGCTTCCCCCTTCTGTTCCCTTTTAATTCAGCCCGTTCAAAATTCAAAAGAGTGGTGGACCCGCGCGGGCACACTTTGCACCCGCTCGTGCATATGTGAGCCCGATCGTGTAGATTCATCAGCCCGAGCGGGTTAGCTTGCCCGAGCGTGCAGTCTATCAGCCCGAGTCGGGCTTGCTTTCGGCGACTTTCAGTGTTCATTGCACAACCTCAGCCCAAGCGGGCTTGCTCCATGCCAGAGCGTGTGGCACATCAATTGTTGTTTCTGCTCCTTTCGCTCGGTGTGTGAGTGTTTCATTTGGGTCCATGGCCGTGCACATGTTGTATCTTGTCATTCAATCATGTTTTTGGGGTGGAATTTCCGTAATCACTCGTGTTTTCCTTCATATCTTCACTTCCTACACAAAACACGAAATGGTAGATGAAATCCTCGAATAAACTCAATAAGTCAGTAAAGTCCAAGAAATCTAATCAAAACTAAACCTAAGAATCATGTAAATGATAATTTGAAATCTGAATGTTTGATTCAAAATGAGCCAAAACGGCTAAATATACAAAGTTAGACCTAATTACACAATAATAGATCTAATTACAAAAAGACTTATATACCCCTATAAATGTATCCTTTACACGCCCCCTCAAGATGGAACACCCTCGATGAGTCCAATCTTGGAACACAAGAGCTGAAACGGAAGTCTCTGGAGAGGCTTCGTGAGAATGTCCGCGAGTTGATCCACGGCTCGGACATGAGTGACCTGAAGAGTATTCGACTCGACCAGGCCGCGGACGAAGAGATAGTCTAGCACCAAGTGCTTCATTCGGGAGTGAAAGACGGGCTTAGCACTGAGGTATGTCGCTCCAATGTTGTCGTAGTAGATGGTAGGTGGTGATGATGACTTGATTCCAACTTCCGATAGTAAAGCAACTACCCATAGAACCTCCACGGCCGTGGATGCAATAGAACGGTATTCAGCCTCGGTAGACGAACGGGAGAGTCCAGTTTGCTTCTTAGACGACCAGGAAATAGGATGCGCACCAAGGAAGAGGAGATACGCTCCGGTGGACTTGAGATCAAGTGAGTCTCCAGCCCAATCTGCATCGGTAAAGGCATGTAAGGAGAGGGTGTTCTTGGGATAGGTCACCCAAGTCTTTGATGGAGAAGCGGGCAGCTAGGGCATCAATGAATTGATGGACTTTCGATGAGCAATTGCCTGTAACAAAAATATCATCAACATAAACCAACACATACAATTGTAGCGCGGTTGTGTTGAGAATGAACAAGGAGGTATCCGCCAAAGAGTTGCTGAAGCCGCGAGCAAGAAGAAAAGTGCTAAGTTCTGAATACCATGCTCGAGGAGCTTGTTTGAGACCATAGATTTCTCGCTGAAGTCTACACACATGAGTAGGATGAGCTGGATCAATAAAACCCGGGGGTTGAGACATGTATACCTCCTCCATGAGACGGCCTTGAAGAAAGGCGTTATTGACATCAAGTTGTCGGAGAGACCATCCACGGGAGACCGCAATGCTCAAGATAACACGGATGGTTGTAGGTTTGACAACTGGGCTGAATGTCTCAAGATAATCCATGCCCGGTCTTTGGTGAAACCCCTTTGCAACAAGTCGAGCTTTGAATCGTTCCACGGATCCATCTTGCTTGCGATTGTTTCGAAACACCCATCTACAACCAACGATATTCTTTGCTTGTGCTGCGGGAAAAAGCTGCAATGTTTGGTTGCGATGTAAGGCTTGTAACTCAGAATCCATTGCATCACGCCATCAGGGATCTTTCAAAGCTTGAGTGATATTAGCCGGTTCACTTTCCACCTGAGCTACAAGAGCAGATCGGTTATTTCGGTTAGCAACATTACTCTTTGAGCGAGTAACCATCGGGTGCGAATTTGTGCGAGGACGTTGCAGTGGCACGTCCAAGATAATAAGCTCGGGAGACTGTGACGATGTTGAGGTCTCAACATGAGGAGGAGCCGAAGATGGAGAGCCAATATCCGAGGATTGCAGCGGTGAAGAATCCGAGCTTAGGGGGCCGAACCGGTAACGAAGCAATGAGTGGTGGCGAGAAGGATGGTGTAGGGTTGACGCTATTTGAAGAGGTGGCTACCGTGGGTGACTTGTTGATTTGTGGGAAATATTTAGTAGGCTCGGCAAAGGGATAGATAGACTCAATGAAGTGGACATGACAGGAGATAAATATGCGCGACCTAAGCGGATCAAGAGAAACGTATGGACTTTGAGTGGATGAGTACCCAAGGAAGACACATGGATTGGATTTGGGTTCTAATTTGTTCGCTGTATAGGGACGTAACCAAGGGTAACATAGACATCCAAAGACACGAAGTTTAGTATAGTTTGGTGGTTGTTGGAAGAGACACTCGTAAGGGGAAGACATACCAAGGGTCGGTGTCGGGAGGCGGTTAATGAGATAAGCCGCCGCACAAAATGCATACGACCAATAGGTTAAGGGCATGGAGGAATGCGAGAGAAGTGAAAGTCCGGTTTCTACAACATGCCTATGTCGTCTTTCCGATATACCATTGTGTTCGGGAGTATGGGGTGGAGAGGTGAAATGAGAAATGCCATGAGAAGATAGAAAAGAACGTAAGGCAATGAATTCACCTCCGTTATCCGAATAGAGTGTTGCAATGCGTTTGTCAAATTTGTTTTCAACGAGTGTTTTGAATTGAATGAATGTGTCACGAACTTGAGATTTGGTTTTGAGTGGATACAACCAAGAATAACGTGTAAAGTGATCTACAAAAATGACATAATATTTGAAGCCATCAACGGAATAAATCAGAGATATCCAAACATCGGAAAAGATCACTTCAAGCGGTCGAGAAGTGATAAGAGTGGAAGTGGAAAAAGGTAATTTGTGACTTTTATTCCGACAACACGCATTGCAAAACACATAAGAAGAATCCCGAGACAATGGTAAATCAAAGGTTTTAATAACTTTATTCAAAATCAAAGACGACGGATGACCTAAACGGGAATGCCACTCGGACGAAGTGGTCTTGACACTATGAAATGCGTAAGGATGAAAGGAGGTACTAGATGGGGCGGGCCACTCATAAACTCCATCTTTAGCGCTTCCTTTCAGAAGTTGCGCCCCCGTGCTGAGATCGTTCACGTGAAAGTCGCAAGGAGTAAATTCAACGGATACGTCATTAGTCTTGCAAAGTTGATTAACCGAAATCAAGTTCTTGCATATCTTAGGCACACATAAAACATTCCGTAATGCTAACGGCCTAGTGTCAAGGGGTAAAGAAATAGAACCCGTATGTGTGATGGATAAGCCGTTTCCATCACCGACAACAACATCATCATTGCCACGGTACGAGGAGTGGATAGCAAGATTGGAGAGATCCGATGTGATGTGATGAGATGTTCCACTGTCCAATATTCACGAGTTGACATCATAGGGTGAGACATCAGCATGGTGAGCTTGCGGTCGTGGCTCCCAATGTGAGGAGGAATGCTGCCATGGTTGCGTCGGGGGGTTCTCTAGAATACCGGGGGAGGAAACAAGACGTAAGCGTGGACAACGTTGAACGTTGTGACCTTGAACACCACATGCTTGACATTTGCCTTGATAGCCACGACGTGTTGGTGAACGTTGACGAGGACGTCGAGACCAATTGGATGAGCCGGATGAGCGAGAATCCGGACTAGACCAATTGGAAGGGCCGGACGAGCGAGAATCCGGGCGAGACCAATTGGATGAGCGCGTGGCCGTGGGGTTGGCCGTGATGGGAGCAACGGCCAAAAGAGGATGTGGTTCAGTAGTAGCCAATTTGGCTTCATGATTAAAAAGTTTTTCGTGAACTTCTTCAACGGATGCAGCGGTATCCTTTGCACGAATGACGTCCGCAATCGGCTTATACTCTTCGGGAAGACTGTCTAGGATTGCATCGAGGACATCTTCGTGATCAAGCAGCTTTCCCAATAGGGCAAGCTCATCAGCAGTAGTTGTGATGACACGTAAGTATTCATCAATGGATTGGGATCCTTTTGATGAGCGCTTGATCTTATCACGGAGTTGGAGAAGGTGGCCGCGAGACGCTTTGCCATAAGTATTGGCAAGCGTCTTCCACGTCTCGTAGGTGGACGGGGTGCGTGCTATTAGGGGCTGTAGAGAGGCCGAAATTGCTCCAAATAGGGCTGAAAAGAGAAGATGGTCTTGTTGCTTCCATGGCTGAAAATTAGGGTTGTCGACGGACACTCCATCACGGTGGATCTTGGCCGGAGGAACAACGGAGTTGTCCTCAATGTAACATTGGAGATTGTGGCCTTCAAGAAGGGCACGAATCTGAACATTCCACGTGAGGAAATTGTTCGGCGTCAGCTTGGTGATGTTGGCCATGTTGACGATGAGAAGGGTGCCGAGCGGATGTTGTGGATCGAAAGTCGGGGCCGCATCGGAGACACGGGCGGTAGAATGACTTGTTTGGCCGACCATGGGTTAGGGTTTGTAGACGGTGGGCAAGAGAGGCATGAATCTGGTTTTGGGGATGTAGATCTAGGGTTAGAACAGTAGATCTAGGGTTT
>CM071872.1:8522773-8539132 GCA_036759665.1 Gynandropsis gynandra | reverse complement strand
CACTAACTACGCAAATATCTAATTATTCCTAATATCTATTCAACTAGTACTCTCAGATACTAGGTGTCCAGAATCAAAGAATAATAGATGAGATGCTAGTTACTATGCTGATCTCAGGTCTAAGGAAAAACTAACTAACTATCTGAAGAAATCTTATGATAGTTCATTGGTTATTTAACCATTAAGCATTTCTCCCTTTTGGTCAGTTTAGTGAACACATCATTATGTGTATCACCCATATATGTGATTCAGTAAAAGAGATCTACTGATTTCTATCACCATAGAAACTTATCACATACATGTTGTTCTTTCTGGATCACTGTAGTCCGAGTAATGATCCTACGAACAAGAACAATTCAGATTAAATCATACCAAAAACTTGACTCTCTTTATTATGATCTCTATTATAATGTCAAGTTTCAGATTTAATCTTGGACTCTATCACACACTTATGAAAATTCATCAAATGAAAATAATACCATTTATTATTAAAAATGAAATCGATGTCTAAATAACAACTTGCTGCATGTCCATAAACTAATGCCAGCTAGTCATCTCTCTCAATCCGATCCTCAGCTTATGCTTGTCAAACTCCTTTGACCCAAGTGCGTCCGTGAATGGATCTGCTGCATTTTCCTTTTCATTCACCTTTTGGATTTGCACGTCCCCACGCGTTATGATCTCTCGTATCAGGTGAAACTTCCGCAAAACATATTTCGATTTCTGATGAGACCTTGGTTCCTTCGCCTGAGCAATAGCTCCGGTGTTATCACACAATAAAGGAATGGCTTCCTCTATTGAAGGTACCACACCAAGTTCATCTATGAACTTTCTCATCAAAACCACTTGTTTAGCTGCTTCGCAAGCCGTTATATATTCTGCTTCAGTCACTAAATCGGCTATAGTAGCCTGTTTGGAACTCTTCCAACTTACTGCGCCTCCATTCAGACAAAACACAGCCTGAAATGGGTCGACTGTCATCATTATCCGTCGAGAAACTCGCATCAGTAAATCCTTCTAACTCCAAGTTAGAACCACCATAAATGAGGAACTCGTCCTTAGTCCTTCTCAAGTACTTAAGGATGTTCTTAACAACCTTCCAGTGTTCCACACCAGGATCTGCCTGATATCTACTCACTACACTTAGTGCGTAGGCTACATCAGGCCTAGTACACGTCATGGAGTACATGATCGCTCCCACTGCGCTGGCGTAGGGAAGCCAACTCATGCGTTCTCTTTCTTTAGGGGTCTTAGGACAATTCCCTTTAGAAAGAGAAATTCCAATGTCTATCGATAGATAGCCCTTTTTGGAACTTTCCATGTTGTACCGTCTCACGATACTGTCAATGTACTGGATTGTGACAATCCAAGCAACCTCTTCGATCTATCCCTATAGATCTTTATTCCTAGAATATATGCTGCTTCTCCTAGATCCTTCATGGAGAACTGATCAGACAACCATGACTTTCTCTCTTGCAACGTCGGAATGTCATTTTCCATGAGTAATATATCATCCACATAAAGCAAAAGGAAGACAACCGTGCTCCCACTAAACTTCTTGTACACACAAGGCTCTTCATCGCATCTAACAAAGTTGAACTTTTCAACTGCCTCGCATCTAACAAATTTGAACTCTTCACCTGCCTTGTTAAAGCGAATGTTCCAGGTTCGAGAAGCTTGCTTGAGTCCATAAATGGACCTCTGAAGCTTGCATACCATATGACCTTGAGTTGGCAACGTGAAACCCTCAGGTTGAGTCATGAAAACCTCTTCCTGGAGCTCTCCGTTAAGGAAAGCTGTTTTCACGTCCATCTGCCAAATCTCATAGTCATAGTACGCCGATATCGCAAGCAGAGTCCGAATAGATTTGAGCATTGCCATAGGAGAGAACGTTTCTTCATAGTCAACCCCTTCTCGTTGACTATAGCCCTTGGCAACTAGACGAGCTTTATAGGTCTCTACCTGCCCGTCTACTCCAATCTTCTTCTTATAAACCCATTTACAACCTCTCGGTCTGGAAGCCTGTGAAGAATCAACCAAAGTCCATACATTACTGATCTTTATAGATTCTATCTCGGATTCCATGGCTTTCCACCATTTATCAGAATCTGGGCCTTGTATAGCCTCTTGGAAAGTCAACTGGTCGTCATCTCTATGACCGATCACATCCTCTTGCACCATCAGATTAAGTCTGTCAGGTGCACGTCGAGAACGTGTTGACCTTCTCAAGAAAGGCTGTGTAGCAGGTTCAACCTGCACTGGGATATTTTTTTGGACTTGTTCCTGAACAAGTTCCTGAACTTGCTCCTGAACAGGCATTGTTACTTCAACATTTGAAGTTGATACGTCGGAACCCAAAACTGTATCACGCAGCCAAGAACACTCATTTGACATCTCATGTCCATGAGCTTGTGTTGGTTCGTTGGGTTCTTGAATCTCGTCAAGAACTACTTCCCCAATATGAATTCCTTCCTCAAGGAATTTCCTTTCAAGAAAGGTTGTCGTTCTGGCCACAAACACTTTGTGCTCAGACGAGTGGTAGAAATAATATCCCATAGTTTCCTTGGGATATCCTATGAACCTACACTTGTCAGACCTAGCATCAAGCTTGTTTGGCTGAAGTCTCTTAACGAAGGCCGGACAACCCCAAACCTTGATGTGTCCCAGGTTTGGTTTCCGTCCTTTCCATATCTCATATAGAGTCTTAGAGACCGCTGAACCTTGTTTAAAATATAAGCAGTTGTTTCTAAAGCATAACCCCACAAGTTTATTGGAAGATCTGTGAAACCCATCATGGATCAGACCATATCTAATAAAGTCCGATTTCTCCTTTCGGACACACCATTATGTTGTGGTGTTCCAGGAGAAGTCCACTGAGACAAAATCCCATTTTGCCTTAGATAATCGACAAATTCATGACTAAGATATTCACCGCTCGGGTCAGATCTCAACACCTTGATACTCTTTCCGGTTTGTTTCTCCACTTCACTACGGAATCTCTTAAACATTTCAAAAGATTTGGATTTGTGTCTCATCAAGAACACAAAACCATATCTCGACATATCATCAGCGAATGTGATGAAATATGAATACCCACCCCTAGCCTGAACTTTCATCGGTCCGCATACATCAGTATGTATGAGTCCTAGAAGTTCTGTAGCTCTCTCTCCGGTTCCACTAAACGGAGATTTGGTCATCTTGCCAGTGAGACAGGACTCACAAGTCGCATAAGATTCATAATCGAAATGGCCCAGAAGACCATCTTTATGCAACCTGTTTATCCTCTTCTCACCGATCTGGCCTGAACTTTCATAGGTCCACATACATCGGTATGTATGAGTCCTAGGAGTTCTGCAGCTCTCTCTCCGGTTCCACTAAACGGAGATTTGGTCATCTTGCTAGTGAGACAGGACTCACAAGTTGCATAAGATTCATAATCGAAATGACCTAGAAGACCATCTTTATGCAACCTATTTATCCTCTTCTCGTCGATGTGACCATGTCTACAATGCCAAAGGTACGTATGTCTTTGACGATCATCCACCTTTCTCTTATGGCCCGAAACATGTATGTTAATTTGTTCTACATTAATATCAGGTAAGATATAAAGTCCTTATTGCAAATAACCATTCACACATAAATTATCACCATGATAAATAGAGCAAATGTTATTACTAAAAACTGTTCGAAATCCACGTCTATCAAGCATAGAAATAGAAATTATGTTCAAAACAAACTTTGGAACATAATAACAGTCGTCTAGTAACAAAGTCTTGCCTATAGGCATAATAAGGGAAATCAATCCTACGGCTAGAGCAGCAACACTTGCGCCATTTCCAACCTTCAGATTGAACTCTCCCTTCCTGAACCTCCTACTGATCCTCAGCCCCTGCAACATATTGCAGAAGTAAAAGCTGCTACCGGTATCCAATACCCATCTAGATGAATCAATAGTAGTCAAAGATAACATGAAAAAGATTTTTCATGATAATATAAATAATATCGACATTTGAACAAAATGTTAAATGTATTGTTTAATCATCTGCTGAGTTATTAAAACACTACTATCACTTTTGAAACACAGGCATTGGTTATACACAACTCAACTAGGTACACATGGGTCATAATCTGTTTTATTCGATTCACCAAATCTGGCCGTATATGCATTAGTTTGGCATCGTTGTAAATTTATTCGGTTATAGCAAACACTTCCGATAGAGTTTGCGAGGTCGAATGCTCTTTACGGTAGACGAAGTAAGGTTGATTTGATAACCAATTACACAGACATTTGGGAGGCACATCTAAGGCCTGTGAAACGCGATGGCGCTAGCATCACCATGGGTTTGACAAAATTTTGTCAAGATAATGGCTTTAACGTGCGTTGTACCCTCAAAGTCGAACTGGACACCGTTCTTGATGATGTACCTTGTCTACTGCTTGCCTCTATAATCTTCATAGATTGAATTCCGTTGTATTTTGATTGCTTCGAACCTCATTTGAACAACAAATGAATGATATGTGTTTGTGTGGCCTTTGTTTCATTCACGTCAAGAGCAAAAGACTATCGAATATTGGTTCATATATGTTTTGGGCATATTTTGTGGGCACACTTTGAAAATGTGTTCCTTTTTTTTACATTTTTATTTTCCGAACCCTAGATTCATAGATTTGTCTGATTTTATTTATCATATTTCAATTATTTGATACCATAGTTATCTATATCAAACGAAGAACTTTCAGAGTTGCTCTAACGATTTCATTCATCATATATGGCAAGATAGTATTTGTATAGATCCCTAAATAATATTATCCATTTTGGATAGTTTCAACAAATTCTTGTTTAATTTGGTTCCGTTTTAATTTCCCTGATACAGTTCCACCACATGATAAAAACAAGAATCGAAGTTGAACCATAGAAACGTTCATACGACTGATAAAAAAGATCATCAATAACATAGAAGAACCAACCAGTTATGAGAAACTTCTAACAAGACACACCATACCAACACTTGGAATTCTCACATAAGAGAACTTACCAACAGAAAAAAAAGCCAAGGAGATATTTCCCGGGTGATGAACATGTTTACGAGAGATATAAACTCATCAATTCTTCTATAGTTAATGAAACAAAGGGTCGCAGGGGACAAAGGATCGCAGAGGTACAAGGGTCGCAGAGGTACAAGGGTCGAAGGGAGATAAGGATCGCAGTGGTCCAAGTGGTCGCAGAGGTACAAGGGTCAAATGGCGACAAGGGTCGGAGGGGGACAAAGGTCGCACGGTCCAAGGGTCTAAAAAATGTTTACTCGTTCGTTGATTATGGAATATGTAATTTGGTACATTTTTTTAAGAATTTATTTGTAATATAATTTTGGGAATGAATAATTCAACTTTGTACATTATAATTTTTTTAAAAATTATTCATATTATTTGTAAATAATTTGTAAATAATAAATTATTTTGACTATATCATTAATATCGCTATTTTTGTAGATTTAGTATTATTGTAAATTTTAACGGAAAAAAATATATAACTAGTGTACTTATATTGTTAGGATTTTATGTACTTTTTAATTTTTCTAAATTAAAAATTGTCTATCAAAACGTCACATCACACCGAAAAAGGTTTTATAATAATAATATTTATAATTTAATTATGACGTCTATCAGTTAGTTCAGATACTAAATGTTTGACATGCAAAATAGCTCAAATAATTAAGTTATAATTTCCAACATAAGGTTAAGTACTACGTACAACGATGATAAAGTATAACTAAAAAGAGTGACATAATAAACAAATATACAGACTTTGAACTAGTGAAGACATGTAGTATTTGCAATGGTATATTTGTAACAAATGTTGTTAAAGACTGCGTCTACTTGAACTGAAATTCATCAACAAACAATCATATATTAATAGAGCAAAAATCTGTAAAATATATTAAATTCATCATTTCTATGATAGTCAAGACATATATATGTGTAAATATTAATAGTTTTAGTAGTTTTTATGTTTCGTATTTTATCATCACAATCGTATTTGAAAGTGAATATTTTGCACATTATTGAAATTAACAAAAAAAGTGTAAAATCCGTGCATTGCACGGGTTTGAGAACTAGTTCTCATAATAATAATTGAACTTTACTCCAAATAAAAAAATATACCAAATATTTTCTTACATATTTATTAACGAATTTGTCTATTATTTTTCATTAACACGTTAATTTACATGATACTTTGACATTAATATATACCATCAAATGATCAGATTGATCAATTTAGAAATAATTTTAAAAGTTTGCATATTATTATGAAAACAGTTTGTTTGTTAGAATGTTAAATGAATTGTCCACGGGCATGTTGACCATGAGTCAAACCACAAAACCTTGGGTCAGTTCATGAAAAATTTTGAAAATGGAAAACAATGGGTTCATGAGAGAGACTAAAAATTTTTGAAATAAAAAGTACATAAAATCCTAACAATATAAGTACACTAGTTATATATTTTTTACGTTAAAATTTTATGTAATGTTTATTGTGGATTGTTTTGTATAGTGTATGACTTTGGATTAAAAATTATTATTTTCGGATTTTATTTAGTGTTTCGGATTTTAATATGGATTCAACGATTATTTTTTTAATATTTAGTGAATATAGGAGATTTGACGGAATTTGAATAGGTTTTGAGAAAAATAAGATTATGACTAAATTCATTAGGGGAATTAGACGAAGGAAAAAATTAAAAGAGAATGGAATTAAATTAGATTTTTTAGAGGTATAAAATTATAATTAAATTTTAAAGTGAGAATCGTATCTGAAAAAACAGATTAAAATAAATTCTTTAGAAAAGAATAGATTTTATGCTAAAAATAATTATAATCTTAATATTTTTATAATTTCTACTTCAATATTATATTTTAAAAATAATACAGTATGCCTTTAATCCTTGTAATCGGTAAATTTTGGTGGTGTAATATGCTAATATCTTTTAATCTATATAAAATATGAGATGGATTTAATTAGAGAAAAAAATAATCGAACCAATGTAGATTGAATTGTTTTAATTTATTTAGTATCCATAATTATATCATATTAATAAATAAATTTATGTAAAAATATATTAAATATTTTTTGTCAATTAAAAATTTTAAAAAATATTATAAAATTTCGAAAAATATCAATTTTTATTTTTAAATTATATAACTATATACATATATAATTGCACACGTTATTTATATTAATGTCTTTCATTTAAAATAATAATTTTATTTTGATTAAACTTTTTTATTTGACATATTATCACTTATGTTTTCATGTTAAATTTTAAAAATTTAAAAATAAATATTTTAATGCATTTTTTATTGTTTCATGCTCATCTAGTGTAATACAATTTGAATACATCTCTTTTTTAATGTCCTAAAATCATGTAACTCTTTGAAGATAAAAATATGTTAAATCATGGAAAACATGCCTTGTGAATCCATGGTTGAGATGTGAGCAAAATAATACGTAGCACTCTACAAATCAATCCTTCCTTTGTCTCCGTCGCTTGTTACAGCCCTTAGTCTCTCGGTAATCCTCCTTTTGATGATCCCGATATACTACGTTTCTCGTTCGCTAAATTATAGCTTCCATTGTTATGTTTTCTATTGTTTTGTGATGCCCTCTAGGTGTTCATTGATGGGATATATAAAGATCTAGAAAATAACCGCTCCTAAGGCGAAAGAGAGACGAACACAAAGTTGCAACTCTTCATTGATATTCTTAAACCTTTACGAGCATCACTTAGAAAACATGCAGCGAGGCCATAACCGCTAATTATTCACTTTAATGTAATATCTTTAATTCGCTCCAATCACCAAAATAAAAATATTACAATGGTATCTACATAATATTATTTTCATAATGTTATTGCCTTTAAGACTAGTTATTTACTTTAGTAAACCACTTTTACATTAGTCTTATAATGATGATCGACACATTGTATTTAGAACATGCGAGACCCAATTATGAATTCTTACAATCTCCCACTGGGTGACATATGTTTTCTTAAAATGTGACATACCTTATGAGCTCAAATATATCATCATATCATCGGGCAATACAATCTTGTCCATTTAGCTATATCAATATAGGACCAATGCAACGTTCATCATGATAATCATAACTCGACCATCATTGATCACAAATATCAACATAACCAAACGACATAGATCAATTATGAAATATGTAGCATGAAAATTACATAAATGTGGCTTATATATGTCAATTTTCAACTGGTCTTTTCTTCAAAACAACTTTAACCATTAAATTGTTCAGCAAACAAACTCTAAATACACAACTTTATTCTGATCAGAAAATGTATATATATATATATATATATAAAGTTCAACATGTATTTAGTTTTAACAATAACAAACTCCCACTAATCCATAGTTTTCTCAGACTATATCACTCCCATTTGAGCAGTGTACTTATGAAAGACATTAGGTGGGAGCTCTTTTGTTAGAGGATCCGCTAATATAGAGTTTGTGTATATCTTTACAATAGAGATTTCCTTAAGCTGAACTCTTTCTCTAGTAGCTCGGTACTTGATCCTGATGTGTTTTGATTTGATCAAACTACCATTGTCGTTTGAATATAGTACCGCATACCTATTGTCACAGTAGATTTTTATAGGTCTTTCGACCTCGTTTATAATCCGCAACCCTGTGACAAAGTTGTGTAACCATATTGCTTGGTTTGATATCGTAAAACAAGCGATGAATTATGCTTCCATGGTAGAAGATGCTATAATCTCCTGTTTAGCACTCTTCCATGAAATGGCACCACCAGCTATTAGATATACATAAGCTGATGTAGATTTATCGATGTCTTGACATCCCGCAAAATCAGAATCGGAGTATCCAACGATCTCTAAGTTATCTGATCTTTTATATGTGAGCATGTAATTTCTTGTTCGGAGGTATCGCATCACCCTTTTGGCTACTTTCCAATGATCCATTCCTGGGTTACTAAGATATCGACCTAACATTCCAACGATGAATGCTATATCCAGACGAGTACAACCTTGAGTATACATTAGACTTCCTACACATGATGCATAAGGAATCTTCTGCATCTGTTGCCTTCCGAGTACCTCCTGGCTTGCATTCTAGCATGTCAAATCTTTTCAAGATTTTATCGATATAATTCCTTTGTGATAACTTTAGAGTTCTTTGTGATCTATCACGCAATAACTCAATTCCTAATACAAAAGAGGCTTCACCAAGATCTTTCATTTGAAAATGTTTTGATAGAAATTTCTTGGTTGCATTCAGCATGCCTATATCATTAGTTGCCAACAAAATATCGTCAACATACAAAACCAGAAAAATAATTTTACACCCAATGAAGTTATGATATACACAATCATCAACGATATTCACTTCGAAACCAAATGAGAGAATGACTTGATGGAACTTGTGATACCATTGACGAGATGCTTACTTAAGGCCATAGATGGATTTCTTTAATTTGCAAACCATATTCTTTGGATCTCCTGAAGCAAAGTTTTCTGGTTGCACCATATAGATTGTTTCATCAATGTCACCATTGAGAAACGTTGTCTTTACATCATCCAATGTAGCTCAAGGTCAAAATGTGCAACAAGTGTCATAATTATCCTAAAAGAGTCCTTTGATGATACCGGAGAAAAAGTCTCTTATAGTCAATGCCTTCCTTTTGAGTATAACCTTTAGCAACAAGACGTGGATTATACTTTACCATATTACCTTGTGAATCCCTTTTGATTTTAAATATCCACTTACAACCGATAGGTTTCACACCTTCTGGTAATGGGACAAGTTCATACTCCTCGTTCATTGGATCAATGCAATTTTTTGAATAGGAACTTTTCATGGCTTCATAAAAATTGATGGGTTCATCTTCTATTAGACCACTACTTTCCTCATTTCCGGGAGAAATACGAGAACATTGTCTACCGTTTCCATGTTTGGCACATATTCTTGGAGATAGATGATGTAATAATCTAGAATTGCAGTTCTCTTTTCTCTTATGGAATGATGCAATGGCATTTGCAATTGTTGCATTTGTTCTTGAGGTTGTTGAGTTTGTTCATTATGAACATTGTCTTCTGTACGATCAAGAGAATTAACAACATTATCTTGATGAGGCTCCTCGTATATTTCCTTAGAAACATCTGTATAAATCGGTTCTGGAATAGAGCAGTTCCCCTCTCATTATTCCCCCGAAACGATACATCCTCAAAGAACACAGCAGTTCCCGACTCAAATATAGTCTTAGTAGTGAGATCATAACATTTGTAGCCTCTTGATTTTTCTGAGTAACCAATGAAGTAGCTGCTAACTGTTTTGGGGTCCAATTTCTTTTCATGTGGCCTATAAGGCCTTGTCTCAGCTGGACAACCCCATACGCGAAATGTTTTAAACTGGGCTTACGTCCAATCCAAAGCTCGTAAGGTGTTTTAGCAACTGCTTTAGTTGGAACTCGATTAAGAATGTAAGCTGCAGTCTTGAGTGCCTCACCCTAGAGTGATTCTGGTAAGATCGAATGAAAAATCATACTTCTTACCATATCTTGAAGGGTTATGTTTCGTCGTTCAGCTACACCATTCATGCTAGGCGAACCGACATGATGTACTGCGGGACGATCCCACATTCCTCTAGGTATCTAGGAAAGGGCTCTGGACGTTGTTCTACCGTTCCATCATTCCTACCATAGTATTCATCACCACGGTCGGATCTGACGTTCTTTATTCGTTTGTTAGGTTGGTTCTCAACTTCAACTTTATATGTTTTGAACACATCCAAGACTTGAGATTTCTCATGAATAAGAAACAAGTATGCATATCGTGAGTAATCGTCTATGGACGTTACAAAATATTGTTGACCATTCCACGATGGAATAGGAAAAGGCCCACAAATGTCTGTATGTATCAATTCTAGGACCTCTGTAGCTCTATAGCTCCCGATTTCTTATTCTTGGTTTGTTTATCTTTAATGCACGCAGCACAGACTTGATAATCTGTGAAAATAATGGGGTCGATGATCCCATCAGACACTAAACATTCAACTCTATTTCTAGAGATGTGACCTAAACGTTTGTGACATAATTAAGTTTGCGCTTAGTACATCGGGTTTCCACATTCAAATTTTCTTGATAAGAAACTATAGTATCAAGCACGTATAGATTGTCATAAGCATTAAATGACCTTGTTCCCACCTTATTTGAATTTAAAGACAAAATAAATTCATGATTTCCAAAAGAACAATGATAACAAAATTTGTCCAAATAGGAAACAGAAATTAAATTCCGCCCAAAAGACGGTACAATAAATGTGTCTTTTAAATCCAAATAGAAACTAGATGATAATAACAATCTGAAATGCCCGATAGCTTGAACCTCCACCGCTTTACCATCTCCTACATAGATGTATCTTTACCATCATTTGGTTTGTGGTAGCTCAGACAACCCTGTATAGAACCATTGATGTTAGATGTTGCACCGAAGTCTAACCACCAAGTGTTTCTAGGTACTGAAGCTAAATTACTTTTGGAACAATAAAAAGTAAGAATCATACCCTTCTTTTCTTTCATGCCTTGTATTTGATACAATTCTTTAAATGCCCCGACTTTTTACAAAAGAAACATACGATTTCACCAACCTGATGTTTCTTTCAGACTTGACCTTTTGCAGCTTCATCCTTATAGGCACTTTTCGTCCTCTTTTTGCCCTTTTGCTTTAAAGTACTAGCCAAGTGAGCACTTTCTGTCTTACTTTGTTTCAGTCTCTCTTCCTCTTGTGAAATTAGCTCATTTAGAGTCCACTTTTCCTTTTGGCAGTTGTAAATGACCTTGAAAGAGTCATAAACATGAGGAAGAGAGTTCAAGATTATGTGCACGAGAACATCTTCCGATATCTCAATCTTTAGTGTCTTTAGCCTTGCAACAACATAAGACATCTCCATAATGTACTCTCTTATACTTCCTCTGCTTGAATACCTTGTGGAAGTAAAGTTGTTTAACAATATGCTTATTTACGCCTTATTGCTTTTAACAAAGCGTTTCTCAATTTCAACAAAGAATTCCTTGGCATTAGTAACCTCATCGGATACAGCACCCCTGAAAGATTCTGGGATGCTACGCTTTATGATCATAAGACTTAAGCGATTCGAACGATCTCACTTCTCATAGTACCTTTTGTCATCTGCAGTAGTTGCAGCTGTAAGAGAATGTGGTTGTTCTACTCTTAATGCTAAGTCAAGATCCATGCATCCCAAAGTAATATGAACATTTTCTTTCAACGCCTTAAAATTAGAGCCGTTTAAGATTGGAATGGAGTTCATATTGGCCGATATACTCAAAGAGTTAACTGAAAAGAAATGAAAAGATAAACTAATAAATACACGCTCACAAGAAAAAAAAACTTTAGTAATTCAAATAATAGACATCCCATCACAAGATATCAAATGCACCATTAATATCATGTCTTTGGACAATAATATTAATTGCTAGTGATTTTCTTGTTGTAATGATCAAACACTAACAATAACATATATGCAAAAATAAATCTTCCTTTGGGCTGATTTATTAATCACATATATAACTTTATAATCATTACATGTTTATCACTACAAGTATATATAATGTGGCCAAATATTAGCCTATCTTTAGATCGACTAACAATCGCATAGAGTTATATACACACACAACATTCTATATTTATCATGAACAATTTACACAATATGGATCACTTTTGTGAATGTAGTAAAAATTGGATCGGAGTTTGTTTGTGTTGTTTCAGGTAGTTGAGAAAACTAAGGGAGGTGATTTCAAATTAAAGGAGACTGGAGCAAGTCAACGAGAAGATTGAGGAACCAAGATAATCGACCGGATTCAAAGCTGAAGAGATTTCAGCATGACGGCGCGGCGGAAGAACCGGTGGTGGTTGCTGATCCGAGAGAAAGGGCAGATAAGTTGATCTGAAATGAATAATGATGATCAACGAATCTGGAGAGATTATCCGAGTACACAAAACACAGAACAAGGGAGTTCAGGTTTTAGGTGTACTTAATTGGTCAGTATCGTTGAGGTACTGAAAACGGTGAACACGGAAGTTCAAGGTTTTTAGGTGTATCTAATTGGATACTGAGTGGTGAGTGAAAACAGTGGTGGTTGTATTTACACGTCTAACTCAGGGGGAGTTATCCGTGGAGGTCTTTAGTATATTGTAGAAACCAACAAGTATACCTAAAGATTGACAAGTAAATAAAATAACTGTTTGATATCGTCTGGTCTTTTAAATATCAATTTAATAGTCTATCTTCTATAAGATTTCAACTTTGATGATATTTTTTTTCAATACACTCAATTTAAATAAAGAACATCTTGATTTATATATATATATATATATTTAATATACAAGCACCAAAACATACATATACAAATGTATACATGATGATTTTAGTGCATTATATATATATATATATATTAAATATATAAACACCAAAACATACACGTACAAGTGTTTACATGATGTTTTTATCGTATAACATATATATATATATATATTTATTTATTTTTAGTTTATATATATATATCAAACTGCATTATATATATATATATATATATTTCGAAATATATACACACCGAAAAACATGTATAAGTGTACTACTGCTTTATTTATATATATATATATATTGTAGTTTATATATATATATATCAAAGTGCATTATATATATATATATATATTAAATATATACACACCCAAACATGTACAAGTGTACTACTGCTTTATTTATATATATATATATATATAAATATATACACACACCAGTATATAGGATACTAGATAATTTCTTTTTAACAGATACATACATGATGCATGTATCTCCCTCTTCGATTTAAGTTACCAAAATTCCTCCGAAACCCACCGAAATCGATGCCGATTAATCGATGAAATCATGCTTTGGAATTCGACCACCACGACGGTAACCGACGTCGATGGAAGATACCGCCGACGATACCGTCCTCTGACACGGACGAGCGGCGAAACGACACGATGAATCGACGTAACCGATATGTCCGTACGAGATGAACGGATTCGTCACTGTAGTCGACCGTCGTCATTCCCTTAAGTTTTCGATGGCGAGGTCATCGGCGGACAGAGGTCATTGGCAGAGGGTTATATATATATATATATATATGCATACCTGTGTGTGGTGTCTTTTGGTGTTTAAAACCAATAAGACTGTAAAAGTTTTTTTTTTGTTTTTTTATATGATATCATTGTATATATATACAAATTCATATGTACATTTACATACGAACGCCTTGTGGTTTTGTATTTTTTTTTAAATTAGAAAAAAAAACAATTACGCACAACAAAGACAAAACTGCCCTAAGCTTCAAATTTTCAAAGTGTGCCATTAAAGGCAACATGCTTTTTTTTTATTCAATTTAAAAAAAAAGGTCCTGAGGATTCTATATACTATGACATTATCCCATATTTCAGAAAGATTTAACAATGAAAACATATACAAAATATGATTCAAATTCGACTTGATTCTAATTATTTTGTTTTACTTGTTTTTTTAGAAAAAAATGCAAAAAAAATTCATCATTAAATCCGAAAAACTTCAAAGAATTAACCATGATTGGCTCTCATACCATTGAGGAGAATAAATCTCTTTTTAATACCCTAAAACTATGTAACTCTTTGAAGAATAAAAATATATTAAGTCATGGAAGACATACCTTGTGAATCCATGGTTGAGATGTGAGCAAAATAATACGTAACGTTCCACAAATCAGTCCTTTCTTTATCTCTGTCGCTGGTTACAACTCTTAGTCTTTCGGTAATCCTCCTTTTGATGATCCCGATATACTACGTTTCTCGTTCGCTAAATTATGGCTTCAATTGCTATGTTTTCTATTGTTTTGTGATACCCTCTAATTCTTCATTGATGGGATATATAAAAATCTAGAAAATAATCGCTCCTAGGCGAAGAAAAGAGACGAATACAAAGTTGCAACTCTTCATTGATATCACTTAAACCTTTACGAGCATCACTTAGAAAACATGCAACGGAACCATAATCGTTAATTATTCACTTTAATATAATATCTTTAATTCGCTCCAATCACCAAAATAAAGATATTACACTGATATCGACATAATATGATTTTCATAACATTATTATCTTTAAGACTAATTGTTTACTTTAATAAACCACTTTTTTATAATGATATCACTATATTATCTTTAAAACATGTGAAATTCGATTATGAATTCTTACACATATATATATATATATAACTATACTATAAATCTAAACAGATTTTAATAAAATATAAATATAGGTAAATTAAGAAGAACTATTATTTTTCCAAACAAATAGGAAAATATTAAATTGTAAATGTCTCTTGGGCTTTAGCCCATATACAATATTTTATATAAATAATTAGGAGAGGTTTGCCTATAAATAGGCACCCTCATATGTAAAAAGACATACAAAAAAAATCAATACAACGTTAAAGTCCAAATCTGAAATCATCCATCTCTCTCTTCACTCTCTTTATATTCAATCTTCCTCTCTCTCTCTCTCCACTCTCTTTTTATTCTCTCACCTCTCTTCTATCTCTACAACTTTGATAAGGTAATGTCTATATATATATATTATATTATCATTTATATATAAAGTTACGTGTATATACGATACTATATATATGGTTAATACTATATATAATATATATATTATACATAAATTAATATTATTAAGTATATAATAATTATTTATATTATAATCATATAATATATATCTTATACTATATAACATATATACATATATATATATATATATCTATACGTCAATTAATAATTAATTTTCAACACGTTATCAGCACGAGCGTTCCAATTAGTTAAGAAAAATATTATACGTTACATGCATTATTTTTAATTTTAATTTTTTACGATATGGATTTACAATCGATTTTGTTTCGATTTGGATTCGATTTTCATGTAAAAAAATTATATATAGACCACGTGGAATATATATCCGGTCATAATATATATTATACTATATGATTCTGCGGGCTCAGCCACCTAAAAGAAGAATGAGATCTAAAAAGGGAGGAACGAACCAGAACACATGAGAAGAGAAAGAGAGACACTAGGGCAAGAAGAAGAAGGAAGAAAAAGATGGATTTACGGATCAGGAGCGAGGAGAATCTACCGAAGGCATCGGTCCATGAATAGGGAGTTATCTCTTTCATTATCTATGTCGAAACTAGACTTCTCTTGTGTTTCCTTTTCTGTATCTATGTCTGAGTAGATTCCTT
>CM071872.1:8486185-8522741 GCA_036759665.1 Gynandropsis gynandra | reverse complement strand
GGGAGTTTGATAACACGTAATCCGTTGTAGTTTTTATATCATTCTTAGGTCTAGTTTTGAGTAGATTACTTAGATTTCATTCATTTATCGAGTTATTCGAAGACTTTATCTACATTTCGTGTTTTGTGTAGGAAACGAAGACATGAGGAGAAACAGGAGAGATTATGGCAATCTAACCCCGAAAATGTAGTTGAATGACAAGGTTCGACTTATGCAAGGCCATGGACTGAAAGTGAACACTCAAACATCGAGCGAAAGGGGTGGAAACAACATTTCAAGACATGCCCGCTCGGGCATTGGGAATGTACACGATCGGGCTAATTGCTGCCAATTACCCCCGTAGCTTTGCACAACTCGGGCACTCAAGGAACACGACCAAGATGGAGTGCCCGCTCGGGTGGAATTGGAGTGCCCGCTCGTTCATCAAATTATAACCATTGGCATGGCCGTGGGCGTGGATATATACGTGGTCGTGGTCGAGGCCGTGGACGTGGTCGCGGTCGTGGAAATGGATATGGTAGAGGAAGGGGTCGGAGTAATCCACCAAATAATTTCCGTCATGGAGAAAATAAAAGGAAAGATTATCGAGTGAATGAAAATGAAAACGTGACTAAAAGGCGAAAAGATACAATATGTCATCGATGTGGTATGAATGGACATTGGTCCCAAGTATGCCGAACACCAAGACATTTTGTTGATTTATACCAGAAGTCACTGACAGATAAAGACAAAAATGTTCAAACGAATTTTGTCTCAGATGATCTCGATGATCTCCTGGATAACGACAAGGTTGGGATGCACCTTGACATTGCAGACTTTATGTATCAACCTGATAATGAAAATGAGAAAAGAGAATGAGATTTCGACATGGATTTCTTTGTTATCATTATCTCGTTTTAAGACTTAGCTTGTTATTTTGGAATGTATTTTTCCTTTCGCTGTTTAGTTTTTAAAAGTTGTATTAGATTATCTTTTGTTGTAATATTTTTGTTACATTGTTATATATCATATGCGAAGTTTGCTTCATATTTTCAGGTTCATCTATATCTTTATCGGATCAAATTAATACAAAATATGTCACGATCAAACATCAATGATGGAGACATATGTCTAGCCGATTGTGCTACGACACATACAATATTGAAAGATAGAAAATATTTCTCCAAGTTGAGAATACATGAATCCAGTGTCAATACAATATCTGGAAATGCAAAAATAATTAAGGGATGTGGAGAAGCAAATTTTATAATGTCCGGAGGGACAAAATTTATCATACAAGATGCATTATTCTCTCCACAATCCCAAAGAAACTTATTAAGTTTCAAAGATATTCGCTAAAATGGCTATCATGTTGAGACCATGAATGATGAAAATCGTGAATATCTTTATATCACGACGATGGTTTCTAAAAGGAAACATATTGTGGAAATTTTACCAGCTTTATCCTCTGGGCTATATTTCACAAAGATAAGAATGGTGGAAACATATGCCATATTTAACCCAAGATATGAAGACATGTTTAAGATTTGGCATGATCGATTGGGTCACCCTGGTTCAATAATGATGCGAAAAATTATCCAAAATTCCAATGGTCATCCATTAAAACATGAGAAGATATTTCAATCTCATGAAATCGCATGTAGTGCTTGTTCTCAAGGAAAATTAATAATAAGACCATGATCTGTCAAAGTTGGACATGAATCACCATCGTTTTTAGAACGATTACATGGGGATATATGTGGACCTATACATCCACCAAGTGGACCATTTCGATACTTTATGGTATTGATCGATGCTTCTAGCAGATGGTCACACGTTTGCTTATTATCAACCCGCAATGTTGCATTTGCGAGGTTTATTGCTCCAATAACAAAATTACGAGCTCAATTCCCCGATCATCCTATTAAGAAGGTGAGGCTTGATAACGCTGGTGAATTCACTTCTCAAGCATTCAATGACTATTGTGCATCGATTGGTATTGAGATTGAACATCCCGTGCCACATGTTCATACACAAAATGGTATGGCAGAGTCATTGATTAAACGTCTCCAACTTATTGCTCGACCATTGCTAATGAAAACGAAACTTCCCGTTTCTGCTTGGGGGCATGCCATTTTACATGCTGCTGCACTAATTCAAATAAGGCCAAGTGCTTATCATAAATATTCTCCATTGCAATTATCAAATGGCCAAGAACCAAATATATCTCATCTTCGAGTATTTGGTTGTGCTGTATATGTTCCAATTGCTCCACCGCAACGAACAAAAATGGGCCCACAACGCAGATTGGGAATTTATGTTGGATATAATTCACCATCTATCATTAGATATCTTGAACCAGAAACGGGTGATGTATTCACAGCTCGTTTTGCTGATTGTCATTTTAATGAGAATGAATTCCCACCGTTAGGAGGAGGAATAAAACAAGCCTCACGAGAGTTAACATGGAAAACACAATCATTGTTATATCTTGATCCTCCTACAAAACAATGTAATATGGAAGTACAAAAGATAATACATTTGCAAAATATTGCGAATAGACTTCCAGATGGGTTCAATGATACAGCTCGGGTTACAAAATCATATATACCGGCTGCAAATGCACCTGCTCGTATAGAAATACCAAAAGGGCATACGGGTGAAAGAATTTCAAATGAGTCCACAACAAGCTTAAAGCGCGGACGGCCACTTGGTTCTAAAGATAAAAATCCTCGAAAGAGAAAGAAGTTTGATAATAATGACGATTCTCAAATAATAGAGAACATTCAAAAAGAAACAAATGAGGAAGATGATCTTCAAAATGAAAATCATGAAAATAATCATGAACATACAGAAAACAATGAAATTTCCATCAATTATCTCTATGATGAAAAGATTATAAGAAGAGATGAAATAAATGACAATGATGGAATATTTTCTTTCTCTGTATCCAAAGAAATTGAAAATGATAGTGAAGATCTAGAACCAATGTCAGTGTTAGAATGTCAAAAGAGACATGATTGGATCAAATGGAAAGAAGCTATGCAAATAGAATTAGACTCATTGAATAAAAGAAAAGTATTTGGACCCATCGTTCAAACTCCAAATAGTGTCAAACCAGTTGGATGCAAATGGGTTTTTGTACGAAAAAGAAATGAAAATAATGAGGTCACGAGATATAAGTCATGACTTGTCGCACAAGGGTTTTCCCAGAGACCTGGAATTGATTATGAGGAAACATATTCCCCTGTTATGGATGCAATCACATTTAGATATTTGATGAGTTTAACAGCATCCAACAACTTAGATATGTACCTTATGGATGTGGTTGCGGCATATCTATATGGATCTTTGGATAATGATATATACATGAAAATCCCTGAAGGATTAAGAATGCCGAAAACATCAAACTCAAAACCTAAAGAAATGTGTGCAATCAAATTGCAATGATCTTTATATGGATTGAAACAATCTGGACGTATGTGGTATAATCGTCTAAGTGAATATCTATTAAAAAGGGGATTTGTGAATAACCCTATTTGTCCTTGTGTTTTTATTCAGAAAACAACAAGTGGATTTGTGATTATAGCTGTTTACGTTGATGATCTGAATATAATTGGGACCTCAAAAGAGATTGAAAATGCTCGTAATTATCTGAAAAAGGAATTTGAAATGAAAGACCTTGGACAAACAAAGTTTTGTCTTGGTTTACAGATAGAGCATCTAAAGGCTGGTATATTTGTACATCAATCGAATTATACAAAGAGAGTATTAAAACGCTTTAACATGGATAAAGCAAATCCATTAAGCATTCCAATGGTATGTAGATCTTTAAATGTTGAAAAAGATCCATTCCGTCCTTGTGAAGAAAATGAAGATATACTTGGACCAGAAGTACCATATATGAGTGCAATAGGGGCTCTCTTGTATCTAGCAAATTGCACTCGTCCTGATATAGCATTTGTTACTAATCTCTTGTCACGATACAGCTCATCCCCTACACGTCGTCATTGGACAGGGATTAAACATTTCTTTAGATATTTACAAGGGACGATTGATTTAGGATTATTTTATCCTAGAGATTCCAAACGTGAATTAATCGGTTTTGCAGATGCAGGTTTCTTATCAGATCCTCATAAAGCTAGATCACAAACAGGATATGTTTTCACAATTGGAGGAACATCGATATCATGGCGTTCATAGAAACAAACACTAGTTGCAACATCTTCAAATCATGCTGAAGTCATAGCACTTCATGAAGCGAGTAGAGAATGTGTGTGGCTCAGAGCTTTAACTCAACACATACAAGAGACGTGTGGATTATCAACTAATATCAACCCAACAATATTATACGAAGATAATGCCGCTTGCGTTGCTCAAACGAAGGAAGGATATATCAAAAGTGACAGAACAAAGCATATACCTCCAAAATTTTTCACGTATACACAAGAGCTCGAGAAGAAGAAAGAAGTTGATGTTCAATACATCCGATCATGCGAAAATGTAGTCGATTTATTCACAAAAGCGCTCCCTACTTCAACATTGAGAAAACACATTCAAAATATCGGGATGCGTCACCTCCGAAGCTTATGATTAAACAAAGCGTTGACAATTCGAGGAGGAGTTTTTTTATGACTGTACTTTTTTTCCCTCATCGTGGTTTTTATCCTTAAGGGTTTTTTAACGAGGCAGTCAATAGATATTTAAGGAGGAGTATTAAATTGTAAATGTATCTTGGGCTTTAGTCCATATACAATATTTTATATAAATAATTATGAGAGGTTTGCCTATAAATAAGCACCCTCATATGTAAAAAGACATACAAAAACAATACAACAATAAAATGCAAATCTGAAATCATCCCTCTCTCTTCACTCTCTTTATTTATATTCAATCTTCCTCTCTCTCACCACTCTCTTTTTATTCTCTCTCATCTCTTCTATCTCTACAATTTTCATAAGGTAATGTTTATATATATATTATATTATTATTTATATATAAAGTTATGTGTATATATAATACTATGGTTACGAAAAATTATGGTACTATATATAATATATATTATACATAAATTAATATTATTAAGTATATAATAATTATTTATATTATAATCATATAATATATATCTTATACTATATAACATATATACATATATCTATACGTCAATTAATAATTAATTTTTAATTAGATTTGTTTTTTTAATCTCAAACGTCGTTATTAGATGGACTCGTGTAAAAATGCTGGGAAGCCCGCACCAATCTCAACCGTTGGATCGATCTGAAAACGCATGTCGAAGATCGGAGAACTCCCCATGGAAGTGTGAGCCGAGATCAATTGCGGGAAATCCGATGGTTCAGAACCATCTACGTGGCAAAATTCCGCTACTCCAAGGTCGCATTTGTAAAACGACGTCGTATGGAAGGAGAAAGCATCATCACCGCATGTCCGTACAGTAAGGTTGCTCCTGAGGTTGTCGAGAAGGACAGTTTGGTAATTTCCGGCGGCTTTGGGTGTCGTGTGATGCCTATGAGGCGAAGACGGAGGAGTGATCGGCCGCGAGCAGGTGTGTTTTCCTCTGTACGACATTTCGAAAACGGTTGTATCACCGTCCGATCTTTGTATTTGTTTTGTGGCCCCACAGTTCTGAGTATTACGATACGTGCATCTGTAATAACTCCTGAAATTAAAAGTATTAAAAAAGAGTCCCATTTATTAAATTTTTTTGGGCCAAAATCAAATATTGTAAGGCCCTATTCGACCCTTTCTTTTATTTTTATTTTGTTAGAATGTCACTTTAAACATATAAATTAACAATTAACCGTAGTGGTTGGTTATGGTTGGTTATCTGGGATGGATGGGTGTTTCGATTGTATATATTGAATTAAACTGTTATGTTTCGAATCTATTACTACTGTATTACATGTTTTCTCAACATCTAAGTCTTATGATCAGTTGAGCAAGATCACACACCAGACTCTGTTTTCAAAGACAAAAATAGAACTACATACGTAGAAGAAGTCAGCTCCTCAGGTTGCAGTTTCAGCATCTAAACTACATGTTTCCAGTAACAACCAAGAAGGGTTTGAGCTTAAATTGAAAAATCAGTTTCAAACTCTCACGTGTGAATAACAGTTTAGCAAGATTTCAAGATTATGTAGTATAGTTTGTAAGACTTCTTTGTTCCTATTTCAGCTCTATTTAACAGAGCAATTCATTCTAAAAAAATGTAGTCAAGAAAGTAATGTTTCAATAAGAATTTGTTTTGTTTCCTCTAAATTTCAAGAATCTTTCATCTGTTCACATGGTATCAGAACCATGGAGGCACAAAATCTTGCTTTTCCTTTTCCTATACACATAAACATTTCAAATTTCATCACCATCAAGCTTACGGATGTAAACTACCTTCTATGGAAGACACAGGTTGAATCCTTGTTGAAAAGTCAAAAATTACTTGGGTTTGTCAATGGATCTTCTAAACCACCAGAAGCTGTAACAGCTTCAAAGTCAGGTGATACAGAAACTAATCCTGCATTTGATTCTTGGTATCAAACAGATCAATTAATAAAATCTTGGATCTGTGGAACACTTTCAGAAGATGTATTTGGTTATGTCATTGGATTAGAGTCTGCATTTGATGTTTGGAACTCTCTTGCTAGAAGTTTTAGCAAGAAATCAGTCTCTCGTGAGTTTGATCTTCTTGCTTCGCTGCAGTCTTTGAACAAAGGAACAAGATCAGTACAAGATTATTTGAAAGATTTTAAGTCACTATGTGATAATCTCAATTCCATTGGCAAACCAGTATCCGAATCTATGAAGATCTTTCAGCTACTAAAGGGCTTAGGCCATGAGTATGAAGCATTTTCTACTGTCATACATACATCCATGCATAAACCACCTATTCCCACTTATGATGATGTAGTTTCTCAACTTCTTAGCATCACACATACATCAAGATCTTATAACACCTCTGAGGTAAATCATCATTTGGCCTTTCAAGTACAACAAGGCAATTCAGGCTATACAAATTTTAATAGAAGAGGTAGAGGATTCAGAGGAGGTCGTGGTTTTAGTTTTTCAAGAAGTCGTGGTGTGTTCTCATCAAGAGGCCGTGGTTTCCATCAACAAGTTCAATCTTCTGATCCTTATAATCAGTTCTCAAGAAACTCAGTATCACAAAATCAGTCCTCTGTTTCAGATAGTTCACGACCTATCTGTCAAATTTGTGGAAGAGTTGGTCATATTGCTCTAAAATGTTGGAATCGTTTTGATAACTCTTATCAGTCTTCTGATATACCTCAGGCTTTGCAGGCTCTTCATATCTCAGGACCCTCAGGAGCTGAATGGTATCCTGACTCAGGAGCATCAGCTCACATGACAAATTCAGCTTCACATCTTACATCTGTTATTCCATACACAGGATCTGAATCAGTCATGGTTGGAGATGGTTCTCAGTTGCCTATTACTCATATTGGTTCCACAAATCTTCCCACAGTGACATGTACTTTAAGGTTAAATGATGTGTTGGTTGTTCCATCAATTCAAAAGTCTTTACTATCTGTCTCTCAGTTAACTTCAGACTTCCCATGTTGTGTTATATTTGATTTTGCTGGTGTATGTGTCAAAGACTTAACCACACAGACAATTCTGGCAAAGGGAATCAAGCATGATGGAATCTATTGCTTGGAATTCCTGAGTCCTCAAACATTCTATTCCACAAGGCAGAGAACAACTTCTGAGTCAGTATGGCATCAGCGTTTGGGACACCCACACCATCAGATTTTGCTGAAACTTAAGCAAGACAGTTTAATAAACATAAATAGAAACAATGGTAATAGCAATGTTTCTGAATATTGTCAGTTGAGCAAGAGTTCTCAACTTCCATTCAGTTCATCTTCTTTCCATGCTAAAGAACTGATAACACGTAATTCGTTATAGTTTTTATATCATTCTTAGGTCTAGTTTAGAGTAGATTACCTTTAAAAAGAATTCATTGTGATCTTTGGGGGCAAGCTCCTGTCTCATCCAGTCAAGGTTTTAAGCATTATGTGGTTTTTGTGGATAATTTTTCACGATTTTCTTGGGTTTATCCACTCAAATGGAAATCAGAGTTCTTCTCAATCTTCATTAAATTTCAGAAGCTTGTTGAAACTCAATATAGCCGTAAAATCAAATCATTCAGTGTGATGGTGGTGGTGAGTTTATCAGCTCTGTGTTTCTTCAGCATCTAGCAAGCTGTGGTATACAACAACTTATTTCATGCCCCTACACACCACAACAAAATGGTTTGGCTGAAAGAAAACATCGACATATTATTGAACTTGGATTGGCAATGATGTTTCAGTCTCGGGTACCTTTGTGCTATTGGGTTGAAGCAGTTGTTACATCAAATTTTCTGATCAATCTGCTTCCTACTGAAGTTTTGCAGCATAAAAGTCCATTCTCTGTTCTAAATGGTTATGCTCCTGAGTATTCAGCACTAAGAGTTTTTGGGTGTGTTTGTTATCCTTATCTACGACCTTACACTGAGCACAAATTTGAACCTCGATCATTAAAATGTGTGTTCTGGGTACAATAGCAATTACAAAGGATATAGGTGTCTCTACCCTCCTACAGGTAGAGTTTATATTACACGACATGCTGTGTTTGATGAAGCTTGTTTTCCTTTTCATGACAGTTACAATCATCTAGTTCCTATATATCAGACTCCTATGTTGCAGTCTTGGCAAAGGTCACACAAAATGATGTCATTGCCCTCTACATCAGTCACTTCCACATTTCAGACACCACCTTCAATATTGGACTCTGCTGTTAACACTACATCACAAAACAATCCTGTTTTAAGTCCATCTGAAAGTTCATCTCTGACCTCTTCTACTGAAGTAACACAACAAACTTCTTCTTCATCAAATACATCAGATCTTCAACAATCATCTCATCCAATGGTCACACGTTCTAAGGTTGGAATTTTCAAACCAAATCCTAAATATTCTGTTCATTTTTCAACTATAATTCTAGATGAACCAAGATCAGCTTCATCAGCTCTGAAGCATCCTGGTTGGAAAGCTGCTATGGAAGCAGAAATGTTAGCTCTTTACAAGAATAACACATGGACACTTGTTCCTGCCACTTCAGACATGAACATACTGGGTTGCAAATGGGTCTTTAGAACAAAGTTAAAGGCAGATGGAACACTGGAAAAATTAAAGGCTCGGCTTGTTGCAAAAGGGTTTCATCAGGAGGAAGGAGTGGATTTTACTGAAACTTACAGTCTTGTTATCAAATCAGCAACAATAAGGATTGTACACTCAATGGCTACTGTTAAGGGTTGGAGCATTAGACATCTAGATGTAAGCAATGCATTTCTTCATGGTGAGCTTCAAGAACAAGTGTTTATGACACAACCACAAGGGTTTGTTGACAACAAATTTCCTACACATGTTTGTCTTCTGAAAAAGGCTTTGTATGGACTAAAACAGGCACCTCGTGCCTGGTTTGACAAATTCAGTATATACCTATTGGAGTTTGGTTTTGTATGCAGTACAACAGATTCATCTTTGTTTGTTTATTAACAAGGAGAAGATCAACTCTTGCTCCTGCTCTATGTTGATGATATTTTGCTGACAGGAAGCTCAACAACATTACTCAACAAGCTCATTCAAGCATTAAGTCTCAGATTCACAATGAATGATTTAGGACCTCTGCATTTTTTCTTGGGAATTCAGGCACAATTTCATTCTTCTGGTTTATTTTTATCTCAAGAAAAATATGCCAAGGATCTTCTTCACAGATCTGGTATGATAGATTGCAGGCCATTAAGCACACCATTGCCTTTAAAGCTAAACAGAATAGCTGATGAAGGTCCAAAATTCTCTGATCCTACATTGTTTCGTAGCATTGTTGGGGCTTTACAATATCTGACATTAACAAGACCTGATCTCAATTATGCAGTAAATGTGGTATATCAAAGAATGCACGATCCTTTGATGACATATTTTAAAATTCTTAAGCATATTCTTAGATATCTGAAAGGAACACTCAACCTTGGTTTGCACATTCATAAGAACAGCTCATTGAATCTTCACGCCTATAGCGACAGTGACTGGGCAGGTTGTAAGGAGACTAGACGATCCACAACAGGATACTGCACTTTTCTTGGAAGTAACATTGTTTCATGGTCTGCTAAACGTCAACCAACTGTCTCTAAATCTTCTACAGAGGCAAAGTATTCATGTGCGTAGACTCAAGTAATAAATTACCTAGACTAACGCTTCCGCAAGAATACGGATCGTGTAGCAACTAGGGTCGAACACAAGGAATTGATGCAACTCTAAAGCTATTAGACTAATGAATAAGACGTGTGAAATCAATAGTGGATGGAATGCACATGCAAACTAAACTAAATGATAGGAATGACTCAGGGACAAAACACCATAGGTATCAAGAGTTGCACAACAATGTAACGAAGTTCTAACGAGATAATTGGTCTTAGATACTATCACAAGTTCAGGGAATTCAAGCTCTCCTATAGGAACTGACTGGCCTACACTTGTCCACTATCTAGCATGCATATACCAAAATATCTATTGCGCATCTTACATACATAGACGCATTACGACCGCTATCCTAATCCCTAGATTCAATCGATTGACCTGGCGTAGATTCTAAACCGATTAAACCCTAAATCATGGCTAAGTTCCAAAATCTAATGCCCTGGCGTTGGTTTATTAGACTTCTAACATCATTCATTCGAGTGGCGTACAAGTAATGAAAGCATTAAGATCAACCATGAAATCTGAAAACATGATAAAATACCGAATTCATTCATATCAAGTGGCGTACAAGCATGAAAGCATTAAGATCCACCATTCATCAAGCACAAGACTTCGTTACATACTGGCAATACTCTCTAACCCATGGTAGATCTACTCGGACATGAACTCAGAAAACGAAACACAAAAGAATACTAAATTCGACATAGAAAGAGAATAAGAATGCTCCCTATTCATCAACCGATGTCTTCAATAGATCCTCCATGCTTCGGATCCCTTGTTCCGTCCTTCTCGATCCTTCCAAGTGTGTCTTCTATGTCTCTGAATCGTCTCTGAGTCGTCCCCCCTTCTTCTGGTTCGAAAACTCCTTTTTATATATCAGATCTCTCTTAGTTTGGACGTTCTAAAACTTAGGAGTTAGTTGAGATAAACAAGGGCCCGATCGGGTACAGCCTTTACCCGCTCGTGCAGGCCTTGTGCCCGACCGTGTACACCCATTTTAGCCCGAACGGGCACTCATGCCCGAGCATGCTCCTTTTCAGCCCGAGTCGTGTAAACCTACGGGGGTGTTTGGTGATAATTAACCCGAGCGGGCACTCCAATTCCACCCGATCGGGCACATATGCCCGAACATGTTCCTTGAGCACCCGAGTCGTGCAAAGCTACGGGGTAATTGGCAGCAATTAGCCCGATTGTGCACTCCAATTCCACCCGAGCGGGCACCCGAGCGGGCATACTTCCAATGCCCGAGCGTGCATGTACTAAAATGTTGTTTGCGCTCCCTTCGCTCGGTGTTTGAATGTTCACTTCAATCTATGGCCTTGCACAAGTTGAACCTTGTCACTCAACTACGTTTTCGGGGTTGAATTGCCATCATCTCTCGTGTTTCTCCTCATATCTTCGTTTCCTACACAAAACACGAAATGTAGATGAAATCCTCGAATGAACTCGATAAATGAATGAAATCTAAGTAAACTACTCAAAACTAGACCTAAGAATGATATAAAAACTACAACGGATTACGTGTTATCAAGTATCGAGCAATGGCATCATTAGCTGCTCAAATAACATGGTTGTCATTCATCCTTCGTGATATTGGGATAATTCAAGATCAACCAACAACGTTGCATTGTGACAACCTCTCGGCAGTTTATTTGACTACAAATCCAGTGTTGCATTCTCGCTCGAAGCATATAGAATTAGATTATCATTTTATAAGAGAGAAAGTTGCTCTTGGAACAATTGTGACAAAGCATTTTACAGCTTAAGATCAAGTGGCAGATATCTTTACAAAGTCTCTACCTCATGGTTTATTTGTTTATTTCAGAAGCAAACTGAGTGTAGGTTCTCCACCTAACATCAGTTTGAGGGAGGATATTAACGCTGCATTACATGTTTTCTCAGCATCTAAGTCTCATGATCAGTTGAGCAAGATCACACACCAGACTCTGTTTCCAGAGACAAAAATAGAGCTACATACGCAGAAGAAGTCAGCTCCTCATGTTGCAGTTTCAGCATCTAAACTACATGTTTCCAGTAACAACCAAGAAGGGTTTGAGCTTAAATTGAAGAATCAGTTTCAAGCTCTCACGTGTGAATAACAGTTTAGCAAGATTTCAAGATTATGTAGTATAGTTTGTAAGACTTCTTTGTCCCTATTTCAACTTTATTTAACAGAGTAATTCATTCTAAAAAAATGTAATCAAGAAAGTAATGTTTCAATAAGAATTTGTTTTGTTTCCTCTAAATTTCAAGAATCTTTCATCTGTTCACAGAATCAAGTAATTTTGATTTAAGTTAATTTTATCGCTATACTCTAATAGTATAAAGTACAAAGAATTGATAGGAAAGGTTGAGAAATTTTCCGAAAATATCGATCGTTATTTTAGTTTTAAAAAATCTAATAAGCAAAGAATGTGAGAAAATAGTCATATTTCATTATTTTATTTGTTTTCCCACTCATTATTTTCTATTTATTGTATATTTTGTTGAAAACTTTGTTAAATCTTCATGTTTTTATCAATCGCAAATTTATTATATTTTATTTTTTTATAACCTTCTTCGAAATTACTTTTTCATTTTTTAAAAATTAAACATCCAAATCAAATTAACCATCTCGTCGATTAAAACCAAATCAAACTGTAATCTACTTTGGTTCTAATTTAGTAATAATATTTTGAAACCATTCTTTGTTTATTGAACAGTGACTAAAACTAAAACCGAATCAAATAATATTTAGTTTTAATTTGCAATAATTTTTATAGAATCAGACATATTCGTTCCACACTGAACCTAGAAATTTCTATCCGAAATCCAAAATATTCAACCTAACAATTATTTTATTATATTATCTAACGTAAATTATTTTTCTGTGATATTTATATCTCAAATTGCACATCATGTAATGATGTTGTATTTACTTTGACATTCATGCTGATGATCAATGCCTAAGAGTCAGCTACACCCTGATCTATTTTGACTTTTCTAATCATAGAAGCAAAAGTCAAAACTCATCAGTATGATAATGATGATGATAATACCTGGGAAATCTAGCACCCAAAATATCTTTTTGGCCATACTTTCTCCAGCCAGAGCCATCATCATGAGGACCCTCTAAGCTTCTCTCTGGGCTTATTCTTACTAGTTCTGTCCACCTTGGTAACATCTTCCTGCATTTCCCCCCAATTTCTCGTATTTAAATTTCATTCGAGTAACCATTCTTTATATATATTATTGTAACATTATCCATTTTGGCTTATTCAAAGCCTAATCATCACCTCTTTTTTATATTAAAGTCGTACTCTTCAAGATGATTACTCTCTTTCAATCCCCCATCAAGAAACTCTTCGCTTATCGACGAAGGAAATTCCGGGATTCCGCCGGACTTCATCACCGGAGCCACAACAGCCGCCGTCTCCCCCGGCTTTACGGGTTGTACGGACGGTAAGCGGGACCAGTTGAGCATTAACAGAGCTTTCTGGTACGAAGAATTTATCTGCCGCACCAGAACCTCGTTCGTCTCCGCCGCCGGAGCCGGAGACGGGGCTGCTGCGATCTGTAACTGAAGCTGCTTCGCCGCCTCCAACCCATGAATCAACTCACTGATCAAAGTCGTCGGGTCCCAACTCAGCATATGTGTACTTTCCATTTTTGTTCAGAAGTTTCCAAAGTAAAGTGTTTGTCTGAAATGAAGAGTGTTGGTCCGAAATATAAAGAAATTGGTTAGAAGAATAAAAGTGCTTGAAAATTTGACTAAGTTAAATTAAAGGGACAGACATTTCAAAGGTGAGAAAAGTCTCTGATCTTACGAAATATAGTTTCAGGATATAAAGGTGGTGGAAAAGCTATGGTAAGAAGGTCAAAACGTTGAACAATTCTAATGCACAATTATTATTGAAGACGCTGAGCACTGCGGGAGCAACATGTCGGCAAGGAGACGACAGGGAGGAGCTGCGGCAGACAAGAACTCAAACCCTAAGTGTTTAGAAGTGTTCGAGATACTTTGAACACCTAGGGTTACTAAAGAAGCCGCTCGGGTTATCGGGTTGAAGGTTCGGGTTGAGAAAGCCCACGCGGAAGCCCAAGAAGAAGTCCATGCCGAAGCCCGTTGTTTCATCAGCATCGGCCCAAGCAGAAGCCCAACAAGGAAGAAGCCCATGCACAAATAATCAAAACGGGATGAGCAAATTTGGAGGATAAAATCAAGGTTAAGATAGACTTTTTACTTAGAGACAAAGGGAATATTTTCTGTTGGGATTGTTAGCAAAATGGAACATTTGTGGTTGGGCAGATAACAACCTAAAAACAGACTATATATGTAAGGAAGAATGGATAATCAAATACATGTATTATTCATCAAAATCATCTTATCATTTTTCACCCTAAATTTGAGAGAAACACAAGTGAGAGAGAGATTCTTATCAAGCTTTGTGATTTCATCATTTTCATTTCAAGTTTGCACAATACAAACGATAAGATGAATGTTTAGCTCATGACTTATTCAAAATATTATTCATGAGCTATATAAACACAAGAACTACAATTATCTCATTGATTAATTCCTACTTAAATTAATACAATTATTAAATTAAATGTGTAAATAATAATTACAATCAATCAATATATATGAAGACTGATATAATATTATAAAATTATTGGTTGATTAATTCACTACGAATTAATTTTGTTTTACTTGATTACGAGTGTAAAACATATCACTCTAAAAAGAGATGGGAATCATTGTTCAAACATCGTTCAAATATATTTAAAAATAAAATAAATTTTTATGTTTTAAATATAAATAGTTCAATCCATACAACAAAAAGAAAATATAAAAAATTGAAATCTTGTAGAAGATGACTAATAAGTAAATAATCGATCGGACACGAATTTATCAAACAGTATATGTTTATTTACTTATCAATCTTTAAGTACACTTATTGTTTTCTACAATGTACTAAAGATTCCCAAACATTTAACTCCCCCTGAGTTAAATGTGTAAATACAACTCACACTGTTTCCCTTTTTCAACCCAGTATCTATTTAAGTGCACCTAAAAACTCTGAACTTTTCTGTTCTCTGTTTTGTGCACTCGCCCGATACTCCACAGACTTCTTGATCTTCATTTTCAACTTCAGATCAATTTACCTGTCATCCTCACGGCTCAGCAACCACCTCCTGGTCTTCAGCTGCGCCGTTGTGCTGAAAATCTTCAGCTTTGAATCCGGTCGATTCAAATCATCCTTATTCTTCTCCTAGTTCTTCTAGTTGACTCGTTCCAGCCTTCTCCATTTTAAATTTAAGCTCCCTCAATATTCTCAACCACCTGAAACACAATACATAAAACTCGATCCAATTTTTACTGCATTAACAATATCAATGAGATCAATATCTAATAACCAAATATGTATTTAATTACGAAAAAAAACAAAAATCACGATTTCAACGGATATGTATACGGATTTGTATATTAACACATAAATGCATTGTATATTTGTAAATCTATCATATGTATCTTCCCTCAAACTATAAATTCATTACATTTTATATTTAAATCTTTTGTAGGTCATAATTGTTTTTTCTGTTTATCTTTTCATTAATCCTTGATACGAAATATTCTCGAAATCTTATTAAATATTTTTTAAATATCTTTATATCGATCAATTAAAATTTTGTGAAGATTAGAAATGAACCCGTACAATGCACGAACAATTAATATATGATATTACTTTGAAATTTTATTGTTTTCTAATAACATATTATATATGATTACATGATATTATTTTTTATTTATTATATTTTTAGATATTATATGATAGATGTTAGATGTAATATTACCATTTACACAATTACTTTTAGCATTATATTAGCAAACATTGAATGTAAATTGTAAAATTTTAAACCGGTAAAATATTCGATCCAAGTGTTAGAATTAATTAAATATTATGACCCATGTAACTTGGGCTTTTGGGCTTTAATATTAAAGTAGATCACTTTGATGGTTAGGTATCTATTAAAAAATTAAAGCCCGTGTGCAATTATCTAATTAAGGCCCATCTCTCCTTACCCATATAATATTAGGGTTTAGGGTTTCCTAAACCTATAAAAAGGGAGACCTTACCGTCTACGCTTTTATCCATCAAAAGACAAATCACAGAAAGGGTAAAAGGAGAGAGAACAAACCCTAGTTTCAGAGTTTCTTAAAAGTTTTTTTTCCGCTGCACAACATGGATCCAGGTAAGTTTCTGATCTATGTTATTATAGTGAATATTGTATGAATTATGCAAAGCCTGATCCTATTTGTGTTTAGTTTTTCATAAAAAAAGTTAAATCTCTGAATGCCTGAAATTATCTAACAATTGGTATCAGAGCCTGCTGTGGCTAAGTATAATTCATCAATTAAAGTTTATGTTTTTTGATTGTTGAATAATGGGTTGGTATTCGTATATTAGCAAAGTGTCCATAGCCTTTGCACTCATGACATTGGGAATTTGACTTATTCTCTTTTCTGACTCCTGTATCTTCAGTGGAGAATCTTCTTGTTCCTGACTTCCTTTTCATAAACTTTCCAAATTTTCTGGTTAGTAATGCAATATTCTCTTCAAGATTATCTAACCTGGTGTTTTCTGAAGCAGCTTGTAACACGACTCCCTTGCTTCCTTCCTTGGCTATGTCTCCTTGTTCCAATTGCACCTCTAGTTCATACGCTGCAAGAATTCCAACTATTTCCTTGAAACTAGTTGTGTCTGTGTTCAATGACATATTCATTGCCACTTTCTGAGCGTGAAACTTCTTCGGGAGGCATCTTAACAGCTTCTTAACGAGTTTTTTGTCATCCAGATTTTGCCCAAGTACACTTACTTCGTTGGCAATCGCATTCATCCGTCCACTGAATTCCTTCACACTTTCAAATTCTCCCATTTCCAGTTTTTCAAACTGGTGTTCTAAGATATCTAACCTTGTTCTTTTTACACTTGTTGTTCCTTCGTGGATGGTTTCTAGTGTGTCCCAAGCCTCTTTTGCTGATTCGCACCCTTGAATTTGCTTAAATTCATTTATATCTACCGAGGAGAAAATAGCTGTCAGGGCTTTAGCGTTGAATGTAGAACTTCTCTTTTCACTGGGTGTCCACTGTTCTGATGGTTTTTCCTTCTCTTTTCCATTTTCATCGATAACAGTGGGTGGCGTCCAACCGTTTTTGACTGCACTCCAGGCGTCTTCATCAATTCCTCGAATGCTTGCACGCATTTTTACTTTCCAGTACCCATAATTTGACGAATCTAATATGACTGGTTTACCAAACGAGTACAAGTCTCTCGGTCCTTCCATTTTAGTCTTCTTCTTGGATCTCCAACCAGATTTTAGAGTTTACTCTAAACAGTGGTCACCAGCTCTGATACCAATTGAAATCTTGTAGAAGATGACTAATAAGTAAATAATCGATCGGACACGAATTTGTCAAACAGTATATGTTTATTTACTTATCAATCTTTAAGTACACTTGATGTTTTCTTCAATGTACTAAAGATTCCCAAACATAATGTACTAAAGATTCCCAAACATTTAATTCCCCCTGAGTTAAATGTGTAAATACAACTTACACTGTTTCCCTTTTTCAACCCAGTATCTATTTAAGTGCACTAAAAACTCTGAACTTTTCTGTTCTCTGTTTTGTGCACTCGCCCGATACTCCACAGACTTCTTGATCTTCATTTTCAACTTCAGATCAATTTATCTGTCATCCTCACGGCTCAGCAACCACCTCCTGGTCTTCAGCTGCGCCGTTGTGCTGAAAATCTTCAGCTTTGAATCCGGTCGATTCAAATCATCCTTATTCTTCTCCTAGTTCTTCTAGTTGACTCGTTCCAGCCTTCTTCATTTTAAATTTAAGCTCCCTCAATATTCTCAACCACCTGAAACACAATACATAAAACTCGATCCAATTTTTACTGCATTTACAAAAATCATAATCAAAATAAATACGAAATAAATAGCAAAATGTATCGAGATCTATTGCACGTCTATCCCATTGGTCACATGGCGGTTTCGATGTTCAACCTCATTATTTTTTTCTCTTCATGACATGTTCATCCATAATAATCCACAAAGGGATGAGTATGAAGACGTACTCACCGAGATCAATACGTCCACACATTTCATGTCACGTATTATCTCACTCTTAAATGAGAAATATAAAATAAAAACCCACCATCACATTAGAGATACAATAACAACTCTACCAACCCAATTAATTATCTTAGATCTAATACTATTACAATAGTGGATCATAATTTAACAAATCCATGTCTCTCTAGTTCGGACAAATGCTAACAAAGTCCAAACGACCCTAACACATTAAAGCTCTCGCACGGTCACACTAACCCTAGCCATTAGTATAATACAACATAGAAAAATTCTCGCAAGGTCACACTTGACCCCAGCCATCAATACAGTACAACATCCCATTGCTTCAAAGGTCTGTTCGGACCCCCACACGGTATGACACTGGACATTGATCCAAATGTCGTAATACTGAAGTTGTCGAATCGATACTTTTCACGTGAAAACTCTCACTAAAATACACGCACATGCCTTCTTCCGAAGGTTCAAGTGTAACATCACTTGATCAAGCACACAACATAAGAAGTTCACTCGACTCTAGCGCCAAACCAAAATAATTGACGCTCATCAACCTCGATACTCGGTCAAACATCTAAACTTTAGGCTCTATCTGACCATTCAAGTTCACCAAAATCCAATTCCACCATCAAACGATAATTCTAAGGTTTGGTCCAACATTCACTTTTAACGTCCTAATTTTTCGATTATGAAATTTTTTAAAATTATACCGTGTTCGTACCTTGTTTCAACCGTAAGAACTTCTCATTCGATGTACAATAAAAAAAAACTTCGAGTCCTTGAAAAAATTGTTTACTTTAAGATTTTTTGGTCACTAATTTTGACTCAAACCGTGGTAGCTCCAAATAAGTCTCATGGTATTGAGAAACAGTATGATAACCTTGTGTCAACTATAGAAATTCCAATTTCTTCTCCTCACAAGCAACGTGCGACACATACTTCATCTAAAAATGTTTTTTATACTCAGCGCAACAAAACAAATGCTCTGAAAGTTCTATCCGGATTTCATCTCATGAGAAAATTGCTTCGCCCTCAAGATTGTGGACTGTAATATTCACCTTAAAATTCAATGGACATCTCGTCGATTGAAATTTTATACCCAACAGGAACATATATTCCTCTATCTTCATGGGAGGTATCGTACCTCCATCGAAATTCTTGTTACCCCACTTAATCGTGTGATCAATGATATAAATATAATCTGAAGTCTTCATCTACATCTATTTAAACATTAGAGGAGGCAATGGTGGTGGCATCAGTAGTACTTATGACGATGCATGTGGATGTGCTTGTGGTAATGGTGGTGCTTATGGCGATGGTGGTGCTTATGGCGATGGTGGTGCATGTAACATTGTCGAACTCTACTCTTAGTCTTGTTGTCTACCTTCTACTAGTAGTTCTTTTAAGACTTCTCTCATGACATCTCTATCCTACTCCATAACCTTTGTTCCGATGGTTAGGACTAACTATATCTAATGGAACAAGAGCTTTCGTCTCTTTCACGAACAAGAGCTCTAATAACCATTCTCTTCTGTACCACCCACAAAACACAAGATTAAGCACTCCGCTTTCCACAACTCAGAAGCCAAACTTGACACTTCAATACATGCATGCTACGATCTAGTGAATTTACTAAAATATTTCGTAAAACACTTTGAAATACCGTAAAAATGGTAAAATACACTACAAAAAAAACAAGTGTTTTCCAACGGACATATCCATTGGAAAATGCCTAAAATCCGTTGCAGTGACCGTTTCCCAACGGACGTCAACGGATCCGTTCCCGTTAGGAATCACTCATTACAAATCAAGATACGTTGTGATTCCCAAGGACATTACAACGGATATTATCCGTTGTGAATTTGCAACGAACGCGCAACGGATAACTCCGTTGGCAAATTGTAACGGATGCTCGTTATAAAAAAGTGACGAATTCCCGTTACAAATTTGTAACGGATGTCCGTTACAAATTTTTAACGGATGTCTGTTAGCCATTTTTAACGGATCTCCGTTGTCAGTTCGTTGGAAAATAAAAAGAGCGGGAATTGAAATTTTGCAATGGTCATCTGTTGTAAAGTGGTGGGAAATAGTAACGGGCATCCGTTATAATTTGGCAAAAAATGGAAACGGGCATTCGTTACCATTTAGCGGGAAAATTCATTTCCAATGGATGCCTGTTGCAATTTCTAACGGCACCCGTCAGAAATATTTGAAAAAAAAATAAAAACTTAATAGAAATAAATTTTTAAAAATAAAAACAAATTTCAAATAACTTTAAATTAATATAATAAAAGTTTATACAAAAAATTAAAACCTAAAACTATTACATTTCATTTAAATCTATGGGGCCGATGTCATCCCCTGGTCACTAGCACCTCGTGAACGCGTTGCATCCGAATCGATAACCGGTTCTTGACGCGACGTTGTTTCCCCGTCCAGCCGGATAGAAATTCTATGATGCTCTCCACGTACACCGAGACCGTATAGCTGCCTCTTATACGGTCTAACCGACTACAAAAAAAGAGTCAGAACTGTTAGAAAATATTTTATTACTGATAGAAATATAATTATTAAATTTTTACCTCTAAATAAATTTTGTCATTTTGTAAAGGACTGAGCTCGTCGAGTGTTGAACTACAAGCTTGTGAATGCTGTGTGATCTTATCCATCACATCTTTCACGGTTCTTTCTACTCGAGGGTCGACGAGTTCAGGTTTGTCGCCCTCTTCACCGACAACCGGTTTCTTCTTGGCGTAGGTTTCCACTACCAGCTCTAGAAGAGTCGGTTCTCTTCATAATATAAAATAAATATATTAATATAAAAATTGTATAAACCAAAAAATTTAAAAATTAAGAAATTTACCAATTCTTGCTTCCTCTTCGGGAATGATTGTGATCCCGAAGTATGGTGATGCGGACCATCTCCGGGAACCTTTTTGCCGTACCAACATTTTTTTCCTTCTCGCTCTTGGCTTTGAAGTCCTCAGACTCCTAATGTTGAATAAATTGATTGAAGACCTCATCCGTTGCCCATATCGGTTTACGATTCTTGGTGTAGTAGTTGCGCTTAGCGTTCTTCATCATCAAGCGCATGCGGGCCTGCATGTCGTGCATCCCAGTCGTGTAGATGCGTGACATATCCTTCTTTAGTTTAACACATATTCGTGCCCGTTTAGAATCACTCGTTTCAAATCGAGATCCGTTGCAATTTGCAACAGAGTTGCGATGGATAAAATCCGTTGCAAAAGTGTAACGGGAGGGCCAACAGACGACGCCGTTGAAACTTTGTAACGGATGCCCGTTGAAATATTTTGTAAAGGATGCCCGTTACGAATTTACAATGGACGCCTGCTGAAACATGGTAATGGATGTCCATTAAAAAGTTTTAACGGACGTCTGTTGCCATCGAGGCGGGAAAAATAAGCGGGATTTTAAAATTTCCAACGGGCATCCGTTGGAAACTGGCGTGAAAGAGCAACGGACGTCCGTTGCAAATTGGTGGGAAAGGGCAACGGACGTCCATTACCATTTGATGGGAAAATAGCGTCCAACGGATGCCCATTAGAAATTGTAACGGACATCCGTTTGGAAAGTTGGTTAACAAAATAAAAAAATAATAATATTTTTTAAAATAAAAAGTTTTTAATTAAAATATTAAAATTGTTTGCAAAAGACATTAAAACTAAAACTAATCCTATTACATTTCATTTAGATCGGTTGGACCGATATCATCTCCGCGTTCACCACCACCTCTAGACGGCGTTGCATCCGAATCGAGACCTGCTTCTTGTCGCGGTGTTGATCTCCTCACCTGGCTGGATGGCAACTCAATGATGCTCTCCAATTGATGTATTTGGGAGTTTTGTTGCGGCACTTGGGCTCGAGTTTCTCGAAGTTGTGATTCCAGATCTTCGATCCGCCGTTGTTGCGTGAAACTCTCTTTGACTACGAGAGGTACCGTTGTGGCATCCTCGACGATATCTTTTTGAAGTGTCTCGAGACCGTATAGACGCCCCTTATACGGTTTCACTGACTACAAGACAAACAAAATTAGAGTTAGAGTTTTATAAAATATTTTATTAATAATCAAAAATAAAAGAAAAACTTTTTACCTCTAAATAAATTTTATCATTTTGTAAAGGACTCAGTTCGTCGGGAGCCGAACCGAAAGCTTGTAATTACTGTGTAATCTTCTCCATCACAGCTTTCACGGTTCTCTCCGCTCGAGGATTGATGAGTTCGGGTTCGTCGACCTCTTCCCTGATGACCGGCATCTTCTTGGCGTGGGTTTCCAATACTAGCTCAAGAAGAGTCGGTTCTCTTCCTATTCATTGCATCCGTTAATATAAAATAAATTTAATTAGATAAATATTTAAAAAAACAAAAAATTTAAGAAATAATAAATTTTACCAATTCGTGTTTTCTCTTCGGGAATGATTTTGATCTCGAAGTATGGCGATGCGGACCATCTCCGAAAACCTTCTCGTCGTACCGACATTTTTTGGCCTTCTTGCTCTTGGCCTTGAAGTCTGCGGACTCCCAATGTTGAATCATTTGATTGAAGACCTCGTTCGTTGCCGATGTCGGTTTGCGAGTTTTTATGTAGTAGTTGCGCTTGGCGTTTTTCATCATAAGGCGCATATGAACCTGCATGTCGTGCATCCATACTGTGTAGATGTGCGTTGTATCCTTTCTCTGCCATCTTTATTCACGCTGCAAAATAATTTATAATTTGTTAGTTTTTATAACATATATATAAATAATAATTTTAAATGAAATATAATTTAAAACATACGATAAAAGTGCACCTCCATCGCTGGGGCACGTCTTCTGGCATTACTTGCCAAGAATAATATAATCGATCCTGTAAGGACCCTTGGATGATGTCGTTAATCGTGTGTTTGATCACATCATCCACGTCAAACCTACAATATCAAATTAAAAAAGTTAGATAATATTTATAACTTACAATAATATAACGTCCTGGCAGAACGTTCAGGATCGATAATCGGAAGGGTAGGACGCCCATCAAAATCATCGATCAAGTAATCGATTTCTACCATATCGTCCTCTTCATCAAATATCGGCAGTGCCGATATTGGTGAAGGAGGACGATATGGTGGTGGTGGAGGCGAGGGAGGAGCTCCCGCAGAACCAGCCAACATTCCTCCCGATCCTAAATCGTCTAGCCCTCATTTTTTTTGTTTAGTGTTTGTGTGTGAAATGTAGAGTTTGAGAGGATTTTGATGTTTTGATTTGTGTTGAAAATGAAACTGTTCAACGGTTTATATACAGAAATTTTTGGAAAATACGTCATCTCAACGGATACAGTTAATTGACACGACGTCTTGTCTTTTCAACGGGCATTCATTGGAATTTCCAACGGATGCCCGTTGGGAATGCGTGTTGCCGAGGCAACGGACTGTAAAATGGCGGCTCATCTCCTTTTGCAACGGGCATCCGTTGGAACATTGTAACGGACACCCGTTATAAAGTTTCTAATATGTTGCCAATTTTAACGGATGCCAATTAGAATTTTTCGACCGTTACAGAATCCAATGGATGCCCGTTGGTATTTTTATAACGACGCCCGTTACAATTATCCAACGGATGCCCATTAGAAATGTGGAAAACTAGAAATTTTTTCTAAGTGTCGGAAGCGATTTCGTGTTTCAACGGGCATCCGTTAATATTTCCAACAGATGCCCGTTGGTATTAGATAATATGAATTTCTAATACATTAAACATCGTTTATATATTCTTCGATTGTATTAACATTTCAATTGTTCGATTACACATCATATACATTATTACACATTATGTACATTACACGTCATGTACATTACTTTCATTTACATGTATTACACATCATACACATTATTTTATTTACATTTTTTATCAGTAGATTCATCGATTGGCGAGTCTTCCTTCGACTATTCATTGAATTCATCGCTGTTTTCATCTTTAGCATCTTCTGGTTCAACGTCTTCATAATCGCGTATGAATTCTCCGTCTATGTCAGTTCTTGCTAGAATCTCCTCGCAATCTGAATCAACTAAACGAATCGTCTGCGGATGATCGAGTTGCAATGAATCTTCTTTATCATCTGAGCTTATGATCCCTCATGGCTTGATCTTTACTACGACCCACCACTCCTCTCTTCGACGTTTCAATGTTGTTGGATTTAGTTCCTTCAAAAGGGATTCAACCATTTTGGTGTGCCAACATTATTCGATTATCTCAGGGAGCATGTATGAGTCTTGTTGTGTACATTCATAGATAAAACATCTAAAAGATTGAGACTAACCACATGTAACGACTTGCATCCAGAATCTCTTTATTTGCATATTGTGGACAACAATGTCTTTGTCGAGGCATTTCATGCATCTAAAAGATAGCGCCTAACCACTACGTAGGCATTTCATGCATATATACATTTTTTAAGAAACACCACGATATCCTATACAACCAATCACGTTTAGTGAGATTTCAGAAAAATATATATTTCAAGTATTTTGAGTTTTTTCTTAATTTTGTTATTGGACCTGACTTCATGTCGAACTCAAGCGGTGAGCAAAAACTAAACGATGCGAAATATGGGATCAAAAATTAATTTTAGAACTTTTATTTACTTGTATTATTTTTTTCTTTTAAACTAAAATTTCATTAAGATTTGTCTCTCAATCACACTATTAACATAGGGTAACCATAAATAGAAAAGGAAAAAAATTGGGGAATGGATTCAACTCAGAGGTGAAGCGTCGGACTCGACTGGGATCCTTTATGTTGGCTACCTCCGTCGCCGAAGAATCCTCTCTCCGGCGGTGAGACAGTTTATGAAGGTTGTTTTGGATTCAATAATGGAGACAAAGATGCTGGTAAAATTAAAATTAACTGGTGTGCCAATTTTTTTTGCAAACAATTTCTTGACTTCCAGAAATGGAGACAAAGATGTTTGCTCCAATCTGTGTAAGAGTTCTTCTGTAATCTCTTCGGTTATAGGATATTTTCTTCTATACATCCACTCTCTCGATCTATATATATCTCGATTTGAAGAAGACGACATTTTGTTGAAAATATGTTTGTTATTGATGGTTTGATGCAATCTTTGGTTTAATCTAAATAGTGAAATTTCCAACGGACATCCGTTGGAAATTGTAACGGATGCCCATTGCAAGATCACGTGAATTTATTTCTACCGGTGAACCTCAAAATTAACAATTTCAACGGGTATCCGTTGCCATTTGTAACGGGCATCCGTTACAGTTAGCAATGGATGCCAGTTGAATTTTTTTCGCGGCTTCTAACGAACTTACAACGAAAATGGCCAACGGAAGAAATCCGTTAACATTCCGTTAAAAATTACGATGGATTGCAACGGATGGGGCAACAGACAATATCCGTTAAACATCTGTTGAGGTTTGTAATGGATGTGCGCCCATTAAAAGTACTCACAAATCCGTTATAATCCATTGCCATTTCGTATCAACAGACCGATCCGTTGCCCCGTCCATTGGAAATGACGTGTTTTTTTGTAATGTTGAGAGCAATTGGCATTTTTTGCGTCGTTTCGACCTGTGTCTTAACCGGTTGCTAGTGTGGCGAGTGTACATGTAATTTGTATACTTGGAGAAGAGGCGAGAAGATGATAAAATTCATTTGTTTCTTCTCGGTTTGGATGATCTATTGTATAAGACAATGCAATCAAGTCTCCTTGATATGGATCATTTTCCGTTCTTAAACACAACTTATGCCTTCGTTACTCAAGACGAAGACTCTCGTCCATCTCTTTTGAAATCGAATGTGGAGAAGCCTAATGTTATGGCTTTTGCTATGCGTATTGATTCAAAACACCGTGACATGTCTACTCCAAAGAAATCACTGATTCATTGTACTCACTATCGTCGTCTATGATATAGTATAGACCGTTGTTTTGAGCTTGTCAGATTTTCTGAATGGTGGCCAAAGATCTCTTGTGGTGGAGATAGTTTGCATTGTGGGTCTCACAACCATAATGGTTCGCGTGCAGGTGTAGCCGACCTCCGTGGTACGAGGCAGGTGACTCAAATTAAGTCGATACCATCTTTTTTCAAGTCCATTGGAGATGGTGATAGAGCCAGTCTTGATGGTTTGCATGCTAACAATTTTGAAACAAATGTTTAGAACTTTTTGCATGTAATCTTGGTGCTACAAAAATGCAAACCGATTAGAGACAAAATGTTAGTGGCATAGAATCTGGTGTTGGAAATTATATGACATGTGCTTTTGAATTGTTACACGATGTCATTGACATGTCGATCTTCTTTGTTGGTATCCCGAATGGACACAACACCGATGTGCATCAACTGAGTTCAATAGTTTATATGATAGGCTTATTATTTGCAATATGTATTATGTTCTTCATTTGAGTTATAATCTTATTTCATCATCTCACATACTCACTGACATGAATCACATTGTGCATTTACTTGAAAAAATATGTATTATTGTGGACTGTATTTCGAGAATATTGACTAGAGTGGGTGAATAACGTGAAGGCTTTATTATTTTTCAGAATGTGGTGATAGCTATGGTTGTAAGTATGAAGACCTCCTCTGCTAATATGTGACATATTCGATTAGGACATCCGTCTTATGACGTATTGAAGTTAATTTTTAGTTTTGGTTTTTGTAGCAAAGATTTTGATTCTTTAAACAAGACATGTGATATTCTTCTTCCTACCAAACAAACTCATCTATATTTCTCACAAGCAATAATAATTTATCTTCTTCGTTTCAGCAATAATAATGCATCTTCTTCGTTTCAGTTGATACATTGTGATGTGTGGAATCTGTATCGAACCCCATTGTTTTCTTGCGCATGATATTTTTTTACCAGTTGTAGATGACTATTTCTGTGGAGTTTGATTATATCTCTTGCACACAAAAGCCAAAGTCTTGGAATACATGAAAGCTTTGACAACATTGGTTGAACGTCAATATCAAACACAAGTGAAAACTATTTCATTGGAATAAAACAAAGAGTTTATTATGTTGTGTGATATCTTTTTGGGTAATGAATTTTGCGTAAAATGTCTTGCGTAGAGATGCCTCAGCAAAATTACAGAGCGGAACACAAACATCGCCATTCTTAATATCACTAGAGGATTGATATTTCAATCTGGTCTTCCCTATATTTTGGGGGAAATTATTATCAACTTCTAATTTGTTATGGTGTGCCAATCTCACTACTAATTTGTTATCATTTGAGTGTATACAATCGTATGCCGACTATAATCCTTCATCTTCCACGAGATTGTGTTCGTCTAACAGAGTTAGTTTATGTGGATGAGTTTATCATTGGGGATAATTCATCTCCGAATTTTCAACAATTTAAGACATATTTCAGCTCGTGTTTTCTACGAAGAATCTAGGGATTTTGAAATACTTTTTAGGTAGTGAGGCAGCTCGTGGTTTAGATAGTATCTATTTCTAACAATACTATGAGATGGTATCTATTTCCTTTGTATTCCAATCCAGAATAATAATGTCGGTTGGTTGGTCGTCTCGTTTATCTTGGTGTCACTCGTCTAGATCTTTCAAAAAAATATTCATATGTTATCGCAATTCATGCATCATCCGACTGTTAAACTCTGGGAATTAGCCTTTAGAGTCGTTTGATATTTGAAATTTGATCTCAGTGGTATTCTTTTATGTGTAGATTCTGGTCTATTTCTTACATCATGGTGAGACTCGGACTTGGTTGGTTGTCCTCTTTCAAGCCGCTCTTCAATGGGCCAATTCCCTCTCTACATGCATTTCCTTCTCTTGTTCTGATCTGAATATCGAGCCATAGTCATGATATCTCGTGAACTCACATGACTACGAAATTGCTGCACAGTCTTGGTGTTCCTCACTATCGCGGCGTCAATCTTTATTATGATGGTCAATCCACGTTTCATATCAGTGCCAATCTTGTCTATCACGAACTTACGAAGCATAACGAGATTGATTGTCACTTTGTATGCGATGAGATCATGCCAATCATATCATCACACATCATGTCTCCATGCATTCTCAGCTCGCTGATATATTCATCAAAGCTCTCAACAAAATAAGATTTCAAGTTTTTTTGTCAAGTTGGACATACAAAACTTGCATGCTCCAACTTAAAGGGATACTAAGAACTGAAATGGTACAAACGTAATATTGATAAATGCTAATTAGTTTTACCCTAATCGTGTATATAATATAGAGTAATTCTACTGTGAATGTTTATAGCCGTAAAAAAATTGTTTGGTGAATTATTTTCAAACTTTCCATAAGCATTTTTAAAAATTAAGTTCTATGGTGTTTTAGACATTTGACTAAAACAATATTTGAATTTAGACTATTAAAAAATGTAATAATGAAACATACGAAGGAAAGAGGTAATATGAGGAAAATAAGTATGGAATGAGATTAGCACTTTGCACTATATGCTCGCATAAGTGTGAGTCACGTTGAACATTTTCTAATATGATGAAAATTAAATTCTTGCTTAATATATAAGTGCTGTAAAATGAAAACTTTATTATACAACTTGAGAATGCAAATGTTATAGGGTTCTTAACGTTTTAACTTTTAAAAGGTTATATATATATATATATATATATATAACTTATTTAGTGATATCGCTTAACTAAGACCAGATGAAAATCGACATGTGTAGATCACATTCATGTGATTTTCATGCTACACGTTCATAACAAGTTTTATGTCATTTAGACATATCGGATTTAGTGACCATGGAAGGTTTAATTATGAAAAGTGTAGTGAAAGCCGCCATGTTCAATATTCGTTGTGGTTAATGGACGGAATTATTTATACTCTAAGTTATGATGGTAACATTTGAGCTCATACAGTACATACATTTCTTCAGATACACATATGGCCCAGTGAGAGATTGTAGGGAATTTTGGGGCCATATATGTATAATTTAAATGTATGGTGTCATTATATTATTAGCCAAAATTAAAGTGATATTGTATAGTAATTTATGGCTAAAGAGTATAATTGTTATGAATTAAAAGTGCAGAAACCAATTCGTAATTTCTAATCTGTTGAGAGGCTACATTAGAAATAATTAAAGTTGTATTTCTATAAATACATGGTTGTGGTCCCCAATGAACATATAGACAAAAGATAAAAATATTTTTGTTTCATAAGAGAGAAAAACAAAAAGTCTCTCATTTTCAGATAATTGTTCGTTGGAATATTCAATCCAAAGTTTTTTTTATATTCTCGATGGATCAAGGTACGCTTCCGCAAATTTCGTAAACTTTCTATTTCTACAATATGATCTAACTACTCTATAAATTCAAATAAGAAGGAGTGCAAATGAGTGGAGATGGAGACGAGAAGGGTGATCAGAGACCACGGAATAGAACGAGGAACAACGACAAATCGATTGCGACGAGACGATGTGGAAAAAGACAAAGGAGGAAGAGAATGTGAGGGATGGAAATCCATCCACTTTATGATTCAATGTGATTTTGTATCTCCTTCCATTTAGGATTAGAAGTCATAGTAACAAAAAGATTGAGGCTACTATACCATCTCGTCGTGATAATTTTCAACCATATAGCATGGTCCTCCAGTAAATGAAGGTGGAAACACACTTCTCTTACCTATAAATTTAGCAATTTTATCCCCTTTGCATACTACATTAGAAATATTATTATAAAAATTTGATTACAGTTTCTTTTCATTGTTTTTAGCCACCGTATTCTTTCCTATTCAACTGCAATGTATGCATCCATAACATATTTTTGGAACGTTCACCTTTAATAATTGTTTTCCTTTCAGATAGTCGGGTTTATATTTGATAAGCATAAAATTTATGCATTGGCAATAAGACATTCTAATCTTTTTGCCACAGTTTTTATATGGAATCTCCTCGTGGAAACCAGACTGACCATACGGAAATAATAAAGTATATTACAAACTCATAAAAATAGTGGATGAATATCACCAATCCTATACAATTGACCCGACGGTTTTAATTGTTAAACAATATATGTTTCTCAATTTGTTGTTGAAAGATTTTTGACAATCAAACCAGCGACCTCATCTCTCGATGGCAATCCATAATTTGTTCCATTCCTTTGAAGCTCTATTAGGCATAATGAAAAGTCTATAAAATCTCCTGTTTCGTAACAATCACGTACCTTACAGAAAATCTTGGTCAAATGGTTATTAGTATCAACCATCTGTATCAGTTTGACAACAATTTTTGCATCTAATTTCCTTGCATTTACGGTCCCAATATGTGTACCAATACGATTTCGTACCTCATTCCTAGTATCATATTTGTATAGTTGTGTAAACTTAGGAGTGTTTCCTTCAAGTAGTAGTAGTGAGCCTATCTGATAGTGATTATACCCATGTATACGAAAGGTGAAGGGACCACTGCATGATGTTATAGAGTGATCTATCTTGAAACTAATTAACGTGAATGCTACGATTGAATTGTAAGCCTTGTTGTTTGTTCGAAATGGAGGTGAATTGTTCAATATATCTTCCAACAAAACAAGAGGTGCATGTACCTTTACAAATTTGATATGTCCTTAACTGCTAAATATTGCTTTACCCTTGTCAGTTTCTTGTCCCACACTTTCACTTAACCAAACCAAGGCATCACAATGTTGACAACAAAGGAGATCATTGTCAACATGCAGTCGTGTCACATTAAACATAATAAATTTATGGCATTAAAATTTATTTTAATAGTTGAAACTATAATATAAATGGTCGATGTTTATGTTAGATACAACTTATATAATATGATAAACTAACCTTGTGGTTGTGATGTTGAAACTTTTCTAGTAGTCGATGTCATTTCTTCAACTCTGTAAAAATTTGAATAGATGAGTTTTAAATAGAAGTATGAATTTAACCTTGAACTAAGAGTTATTTTTAATAGTTCAACTGTTTTTTAAATTATGAATCAATTTGAAATTTCTAAGTCACGTTTAACTATAGGATATATTGAAAATACCTTTTTTTCTATGACATCCGTGCCTCTCCAATATAATGCCTTTTTCTCATTCTTCATGCAATTTTCTAGTTTTCTGCCAATTAAAAAATAACTGATTTCGTATAAATTGGACAAAACATGGGTTTAAAATGATGAATGTTAACTATAGATATGAATATTGAAAAACTAACCTCTTAGTGACATTTTGAAGCTTGCGTGGAAGTTTTTGTTGTTATAGCTGTAGTAAAATTTTAAACGTCGGATTGTTCAATATAAAAAATAATTAGTTTGAAATTATTCTTTTTTTTTCTTAGGATTCTTAATTCGGTATTAAATGTCACAACATAGAGTAATTTTTATGTGGCTTATGACTATTAAATATCTTGACAATACAATTGGTTAGATGAATTATTTTTCGCGCATATATAATGGTTTTTTTCTAAACTGCAGGGCCGCCATATAGTTTCCTAAACCTAAATTTTTATTAACATTGACTTAATACGTCAGGATGTGGATTAAAAATTTTTGTATAAGGTGATACAATATGAACACAATAACTAATATTAAGTGTCACATTTTCAAATAAATTTTACATGCTTCTTCCAACATGTAGGATAACTTGTTGCATCAACTATAAATAGATGATAAATTATATAAAAGTATTAACAAAATAGAGAATACAGTTAGTTTTAACCTTTTCGTAATAAATCATTTTGACTATTGGTTTTGATTAATTGTGTAGTTGGCATATATTTTGGAGAGCATCAAGGACATTTTTCTAATATAAAGTATCGACGGTAATATTGTCAATTTAAAACTTATAAAATCCAAAAAAAAAACCTTCAACATGAAGTCTATTGAAAGGTAAATTCACTAACCCATTGATAAAGATTTAGAACTTTGATCTAAAGTACCATATATTCCTAGGTTTTTAGGTTTATGCATCTTCAACTTGCTGGTTGTGTCGATCTTTGACTCTTCAATTATATATGTATAACTTATAAATATTTGTTTAACATTAACCAAACTAAATTGATATGAAAGAAAAATTTTGAAATGTTAAATAATTTGAAAAAATAGATTATTTAACAACATAGATTATAAGTAAGAAAAACCACCATTGTATTTGAAGATAACTTTTTATATATCAGATTTGTTTATATTCTAATTAAAATTCGATTGTTAAAAATAAAGTATTTTAAGTATTACAATTATTTGTAAGTTATGATAGGTGATAACACGTAGAGTGTATCACTTTTAGGATAGGTATTCGCATCATTTTCGCATAGATTTCACAGCACAAATTATAATTATGATACGATTGTTCTTTATATACGACCTTTTTGTTGGTTTTCAGGTTTTAAGGCGACAAGGCCTAAACGAGCATTAAAATGCAAATTCCTGGATCAAACCACACATATTGAAGATACAAATCACTCAGAGCCAAATTCAAGTCACAGAACTTAATGAAAAACCCGAGCATCGAGCGGAAAAGAGCAAAGGCATGAAATGAAGTGTGCCTGTTCGGGCAAGACAGCTACCCGCTCGGGCAAAAGCTACGGGGATAATTACAACACTTTACACGACTCGGGTACAAGGTGAGCATGGTCGAGTGACCATGCCCGATCGGGTGGCAACAAGGTACCCGCTCGGGCTGCAATTAAGTCCGAAAATCCTAGAGAATTTACACGACTCGGGCTAGTAGACCACGCGGTCGGGTAATGATGCCCGATCGGGCTGAAAACTTTACATGATCGGGTTGCCCTATGCACGACCGGGTGAAACGTGTACACGATCGGGCCGCCTTTCTCGCAACAATTTATTTTTAGAGTTTGAACGAGCAAAAGAAGGGAGGAGATCAGTTGCAGACACGAAGGGGCGACGGCTAGGGCAAGGAAAGGCTTGGAAATCATCAGGAAAGGCTCGGGAGACGCTGGAGAATGAGAAAAGCATCAATCTGGACTTTGGTAACACGATAGGGAAGATCGAGACATCGTATTTCCTAGGTTTCATCATGTTTAGGGTTGTGTTATCTCCATTGACAGTAAGATCCATGAGTGAGTAGATTCCCAAATATGGGCTAGGGATATCGGATTTGTAATGGATGTACGAGTTATGCGTTAATGCTTAGATCTATTGAACTTTTCTTGATATTCGGTTCTATAATAAACATCGTAAACGCTCATACTAGTGTTGCCCGCTCAGTAACTTAGGAATTCGTGTTTTTAACTTAGGAATTCGTGTTTTGTTGGAAGGTTAAAATATGAATCCGGAACTATTGATTGTAGGTTAAGTTTGATAAATGAGAATCTGACCGGTCGGTTAATCGGCTTAGGAATTAGGTTTGCGCACTTAACGCTGCCGTAGTCACGAGTTAATCGCTGCTGGAAGGTAGGATTGCACGTAATTATGGTTAGGAGTTTTAGGCTCGGCAGAATCACTCCTCATCTTAGAGCATGAATTTCCCGTTGTCAAGATAGTTCGTTAAGTTTATGATCCTTCATTGTTACATCCTTGCAATTCCCAGTATTTCGAATTGTCGAAAAGACCGTCTCAAAATCCCAACGAGATTGGGCACTAAAGCTTGATGATGCAGTTTGGGCTTTTAGAATGGCTTTCAAGACTCCGATTGGTATGAAACCGTTTTAGCTCGTCTATGGAAAAGCATGTCACATCCCCCTTGAATTGGAACACAAGGCATATTGAGCTATAAAAAGGCTGAATTACGATCTCAAAACAGCTAAGGAGAAGCGGGTTCTCCAGATTCACCATCTAGGGGAGATGCGACAATTCGTGATACCGGGAATTGCAAGGATGTAACAACGAAGGATCATAAACCTAATGAACTATCTTGACAACAGGAAATTCATGCTCTAAGATGAGGAGTGATTCTGTCGAGCCTAAACCTTCTAACCGTAATTACGTGCAATCCTACCTTCTAGCAGCGATTAACTCGTGACTACGGCAGCGTTAAGCACACAATCCTAATTCCTAAACCGATTAACCGACCGGTCAGATTCTCATTAATCAAACTTAACCTACAATCAACAGTTCCGGATTCATATTTTAACCTTCCAGCAAAATACGAATTCCTAAGTTACTGAGCGGGCAACACTAGTATGAGCGTTTACGATGTTGATTATAGAACCGAATATCAAGAAAAGTTCAATAGATCTAAGCATTAACGCATAACTCGTACAGTAGCAAGAAAAGTTTAATAGATCTAAGCATTATTTTTGGTAGTTTACAGTAAACTCTAAAAATAGGTTGTTGCGAGAAAGGCGGCCCGCTCGGGTACACATTTCACCCGGTCGTGCATAGGACAGCCCGATCGTGTAAAATTTCATGCCCGATCACAAAAAGACTTGTCGCCTTAAAACCTGAAAACCAACAAAAAGGACGTATATAAAGAACAATCGTATCAGAATTGTAACACATGCTATGAAATCTATGCGAAAATGATGCGAATACCTAGCCTAAAAGTGATACACTCTACGTGTTATCAATAGGTTGAGTTATATATATTATATATATAAGTATGTATTAAAATTAAAAAACGATGTCGTGTTTCCCCAAATCTAATATCTTATAAAAGGGAATACGTGAGGAATAGTGAAAGTCTATGGGTGGCATATTTTAATACGTCAGATTTACTTTTTTTTTGTGACGTGTTCAGTTTTCAACCGTGTGATAAGGTTTGCATTTTGAATGATAGATTTTTTTTTTCAAAATGCATTTTGTCTTCTGCAGGCTACACTGGTAAAGAAGCCCTTAACTGTTTCAATCTTGATAACATTGTTGATTTTATCCAAGTTGGTTATACCATCACCAAAACCATCCTTAATACTGCTAGTAAAACTAATACAACTAATTTAATGTAAGTGTCAATGGAAATGCAAGAATACCACATCTTGTGTGTATATTTACAATACAACAATATTACAAATATCTATGTTTGTTAAAACCTTAAAACCCCTAAATATTTGTGAAAAAAAAGCAACAACAATAATTTGTGCAACAAAAGTAACAACATCTTCAACATTTAAAAGATACTAGCAACAATGTTACATACATTTAAAACTGTTTAGATTTTCATTTTAAACTATTACATAGTTTGCAAAGACTATACATTTTGTTTGCAATACTACATCCTTAACAATAGTATAATATATATATATATATATGTATATATAAAAATATATATTTGTTGAAATAACAACATACCAGATGTGTAGATGTGTTTGTATGAACTGTTAAAATATGTATATGACAACTAAAACATATAATGTTTTGTGGTATGTATGTATATGTATAGATATTTTTATAGAGATATATGGATTTTATTATTAATATATACATAGTTTTAGAAAATATAGTAAATGTAAATATATATACACACGTATATAACGTAAAATACGTGTGTGGTTTGATCCAAGAATTTGCATTCTAACGCTCGTTTAGGCCTTGTCGCCTTAAAACCTGAAAACCAACAAAAAGGGCGTATATAAAGAACAATCGTATCGGAATTGTAACACATGCTATGAAATCTATGCGAAAATGATGTGAATACCTAGCCTAAAAGTGATACACTCTACGTGTTATCAATAGGTTGAGTTATATATTATATATATAAGTATATATTAAAATTAAAAAAACGATGTCGTGTTTCCCCAAATCTAATATCTTATAAAAGGGAATACGTGAGGAATAGCGAAAGTGTATGGGTGGCATATTTTAATACGTCAGATTTACTTTTTTTGTGACGTGTTCAGTTTTCAACCGTGTGATAAGGTTTTCATTTTGAATGATAGATTTTTTTTCCAAAATGCATTTTGTCTTCCGCAGGCTACACTGGTAAAGAAGCCCTTAACTGTTTCAATCTTGATGACATTGTTGATTTTATCCAAGTTGGTTATACCATCACCAAAACATTCCTTAATACTGGTAGTAAAACTAATACAACTAATTTAATGTAAGTGTCAATGGATATGCAAGAATACAACATCTTGTGTGTATATTTACAATACAACAATATTACAAATATCTATGTTTGTTAAAACCTTAAAACCCCTAAATATTTGTGAAACAAAGCAACAACAATAATTTGTGCAACAAAAGTAACAACATCTTCAACATTTAAAAGATACTAGCAACAATGTTACATACATTTAAAA
>CM071872.1:8463806-8486153 GCA_036759665.1 Gynandropsis gynandra | reverse complement strand
GGAGGAGGATCGGCGGCCGCAAGGAGGGAGGAGGGGCGGCGGCGGCGGCGGTTTGAGAGGGGAGGAGAGGCCGACCTAGATTTGAGGAGAGTTTTTTGTCGTTAGACTTTGTGCTCTGATACCATGATAATTTCAAATCTGAATTAAATTGATTAGAATAAGCCTAAACGGTACAAAATACAACATTAGACCTAATTACAACATTAAACCTAATTACAGAAATTACGGTTCTACCCTTTTACATGTATATCCTTTACAGGCAGCACCTCAGCCCGAGCGGGCTGCCCTTTTTCATCGCGTTTTTGCGCGATCGTCTGCGCCGTAACTGAGCGGGTAACATACCTTGCCCGCGCAGGTCACGTCCGTTGCCTGCACTGAAAACCAACAAAAAGGGCGTATATAAAGAACAATCGTATCGGAATTGTAACACATGCTATGAAATCTATGCGAAAATGATGCGAATACCTAGCCTAAAAGTGATACACTCTACGTGTTATCAATATGTTGAGTTATATATATTATATCTATAAGTATATATTAAAATTAAAAAACGATGTCGTGTTTCCCCAAATCTAATATCTTATAAAAGGGAATACGTGAGGAATAGTGAAAGTGTATGGGTGGCATATTTTAATACGTCAGATTTACTTTTTTTTTTTGTGACGTGTTCAGTTTTCAACCGTGTGATAAGGTTTTCATTTTGAATGATAGATTTTTTTTTTTCAAAATGCATTTTGTCTTCCGCAGGCTACACTGGTAAAGAAGCCCTTAACTGTTTCAATCTTGATGACATTGTTGATTTTATCCAAGTTGGTTATACCATCACCAAAACCATCCTTAATACTGCTAGTAAAATTAATACAACTAATTTAATGTAAGTGTCAATGGATATGCAAGAATACAACATCTTGTGTGTATATCTACAATACAACAATATTACAAATATCTATGTTTGTTAAAACCTTAAAACCCCTAAATATTTGTGAAAAAAAGCAACAACAATAATTTGTGCAACAAAAGTAATAACATCTTCAACATTTAAAAGATACTAGCAACAATGTTACATACATTTAAAACTGTTTAGATTTTCATTTTAAACTATTACATAGTTTGCAAAGACTATACATTTTGTTTGCAATACTACATCCTTAACAATAGTATAATATATATATATATATATATATAGAAATATATATTTGTTGAAATAACAACATACCAGATGTGTAGATGTGTTTGTATGAACTGTTAAAATATGTATATGACAACTAAAACATATAATGTTTTGTGGTATGTATGTATATGTATAGATATTTTTATAGAGATATATGGATTTTATTATTAATATATACATAGTTTTAGAAAATATAGTAAATGTAAATATATATACACACACGTATATAACATAAAATACCATACACCTAAAATTATGTTATATATATATAGTTATAGGAAATAAAGAGGGAGAATATCAGAGATACCCTCGTAAGGCTGAAGTATTTCATGTCTACCCTCGTGAAAATAATTATTAAAGAGAAAAAAATGAGAAAATACAAATTTGCCCTTAATTTTCGGACGTGAAAAAACACACTTTCTGGTAGTTTTTCGAAAAGAAAAATTGTTTCAAAGTTGAAAGTAAGGAATACGTTGAGAGGGATCGACTTGAAGTTGGCAAGAAGGAAAACTAAAGTTGAGACCAAGGAAATTTTGAACTGAGAAAGAAATAACAAGAATCAATAGTGAAGAAGAGAGCACGAGTCAATCTTCAATGGCGTTTATAAGTGTAAATTTGATCGATTTCTAGGGTTTTGCAGGCTATTGAAAGAAAAATTGTTTGTTGATTTGAAATGGGTGTGAGTCTCAGTGAGTCTGTTGAGTCTTAGTGAGTCGCTTGAGTTGCAAGGTTTTATCGAGTCTCATTGAGTCGCATGAGTTGCAAAGTTTACTTGAGTCTCATTGTGTCTCTTGAGTCGAAGAGGGTCAAGAGTCTCAGTGAGTCACTTGAGATTCATGACCCTCTCCGACTCAGGTGACTCATTAGGTCTCAGTGGTCGCTTGAGTCTCATTGAGTCGCAAGGGTCGTTTGATTCAGATGGTTCGCTTGAGTGCATCGCTTAAGTCACAAAGGTTGCTTGAGTCACATGGATCGCTTGAGTCTCATGGGTCGTTTGAGTCGCATGGGTCGCTTGACTTGCATGGGTCAATTGAGTCACAAGGGTCGCTTGAGTTGGTAGAAGTCTAATGTATCTTAATTTGTCATTTTGTAGGTGCTATCAAAGCCGAAGTTTCTATATGAATTCAAGCACATGGACATGATGCCAAATGATGTGGTTAATCTCAAGTAATAATTTATCTAGACTAACGCTTCCGCAAGAGTACGGATCATATAGTACCAGGGTCGAACACAACGAATTGATGCAACTCTAAAGCTAGTAAACTAATGAATAAGACGTGTGAAATCGATAAGTGAATGGAATGCAAATGCGACTAAACTAAACTACTTAACGGAATAACTCAATGACTAAACACCACAGGTTTCGAGAGATGCACGATGATGTAACGAATTTCTAACAAGATCATGGTCTTAGATATTATCACAAATTCAAGGAATTCAAGCTCTAATATAGAAACTGACTGGCGTAGACTTGTCCACTACCTAGCGTGTGTACTACCAATCTCCCGATTGCGTAATCTCACCCACTAGACGCATTAAGACTGCTATCATAATCCCTAGATTCAATCGATCGACCTGACATAGATTCTAAATCGATTAAATCCTAAATCATGGCTAAGTTCCAAAGTCTAATCCCGTGATATAGATTCATTAAACTTCAATAATCATTCATTCGAGTGGCATACAAGAACAAAATCATTAAAAAATAACCAATCAATCTGAAAACGATCAAATACCAAAATCATTCATTCAAGTGGTGTTCAAGAACAAAAGCATTAAGGATCACCAAGCATTAAGAACAAAACTTCATTACAAATCGGCAAAACTCTCTAACCCATGCCTGTGGATCTACTCAGACATGAACTCAGCAAAAGAAACGCAAAAGATAACTATGTTCGACATAGATAAAGAATGAGATCCCTTCCTATTCTATTATCGACGTCTTCAATAGCTCCTCCACGCTCCTGCTTCCTCGTGCAGTCCTTCTCTCTCTTTCTCTGTGTTTCTGAGTGTCTCCTCTAGTGTCTGGTCGTCCCCTAGCCCTAGATGGCTTATTTATTCATTAATTGCTCGTTCAAATTTTCAAAATAGTTTGTTCCGGATTAGGCGGCCCGCGTGGGTACAACATGTACCCGGTCGTGCACAACCTCAGCCAAAGCGTGCACAATAAACAGCCGGAGCGGGCTCTCTTGCCCGACCATATGGTCTACCAGCCCGAGTCGGGCTTGGTTTCAGGGATTTTTCAGTCTAATTGTGCGACCTCAGCCTGAGCAGGTCTTCTCCATGCCCGAGCGTGCAACATATCAATTGTTGTTTCCGCTCCTTTCGCTCGATGCTTGAGTGTTTGATTTGGATCCGTGGCCGTGCACATGTTGTATCTGGTCATTCAATCGTGTTTTCGGGGTGGAATTGCCATAATCACTCGTATTTTACTTCATGTCTTCGTTTCCTATACAAAACACGAAATGGTAGATGAAGTCCTCGAATAAAATCGATAAATTGGTAAAATCCAAGAAATCTAATCAAAACTAAACCTAAAAATCATGTAAATACTACGACGGATTACATATTATCACCAAAGATCACCACCATGTTTTATCCTTATGAGTCCATATTGACCAAAGATCACAATTTAGGCATTTATTCCATTTCCAATGTGAGTCCATATTGACGAAAATCAAATTTCTGTCCAACTAAATCACTCTATGATTGTACGTGAAGGATTTGTGGTTTTTCGTAAACGGTGTTCCCATTCGGTACTCTGTAATGGAGCATGCACTAATTAACGGATTGAAATGCGGATCATATACTAGAGGATGGGAGTCGAAAAGGGATGATACATTCAGGCTGACGAAATTTGGCCGTGGAAAGTAGACCGCCGCACACCGACCGGACGAGATTGGTAATTTTGATATTCTTGCGCAAGTTCTGGATCGCAGGCCTTCATTAGACAACTTTATTAGCCATGATCTCATTGACATGATTGATGACTTGGAATTTTGTGAAAGCTTACCATGGGGGCTTTACACGTTCGAGAAGCTTGTGGATACTTGCCACAAGCACGTTAATGGGGAATCACCGAAACCAAAATGGCATTGTGGCGGTTTCATTATCCCACAAATGGTAAAGTATTCTTCGTGTTGAACACAAAGAGAAAGCTTTACTTTTTTATCCATAGGATTAAGAGGGATGCAAAGATCCCGATGTTTAGATATGGATAGAACATCTATATAGAAATGCGAAGGGTATTTGTTTGGAGGACATCCGTAAATAAGAACTGGTGACGTGAAAAATAACTCTTGGTGATCAACAGAAGAGGAAAGGAAAGCGGACTAAGAGGAAGAAGAGCGTGGGTGAAAAAGACATAGAGGTTGTAGATGTTCCACCCATATCTAAAGCTGACGAAGATGAAGGATGGGTAGGTGTTGCTGAAGCTGATGAAGAAAGAGAATGTTATGCTGAAGCTGAAGCTGAAAGAGAAGGTGATTATGAAGGAGAAGAAGCTGCAGTCTCTCTGACACCGGAGCAAAAATTAATAAAGAAAATAAAGAGGTTGAAGAAAAGAATAATTAACCCCGTAAGAGACCTTCTAAGGGATGTCGGGTTCCATTTGCCTAATCCAAAATCCAAGGCGATAAATCCCAAAGGTGCTGACAAGACAAAATCAAAGTCTACCGAAAAAAGATGCGAGCATCGGACACCAATCTTCCAGCACTATGAGAGATGATGATTTTGAATACCTTTGACGTCCATATCCAGTGTCAAGAAAAGAGCCAAGCGAAGAGCAGGTTGAGTCAGAGGCTGAAAATGACTCTGGAGGTGACTCAGAAAAGGATTTGGAAAACATTTCAAGATTAGTTGAAAATTTTACATCTTCCGCCAACATTCCTCTAATTGAATATATTTTTGTAGAGGTTACTGCAATGGTTGCTCCTGTCGAAGTTCCACCAAGAAAGTAATATTGAGTGAAAGAGGTAAATTTAGTCAAAAGGTCACATGAAGCGGCATGGGTCACTATGGTCGCATAGGTCGCATGGGCCGCAAGGGTCTCATAAGTCGGAGGGTCGCATGGGTCGCAAGGATCTCATAAGTCGTAGGGTCGCAAGGGTCGCATGGGCCACAAGGGTCGCATGGTCACATATGTCCCATGGGCCGCAAAGGTCGCATGGGTTGCATATGTCCCACAGGTCGCATCAATGTAACGAAGGATGAGTCTAATGAATGAAGTAATATTTATAGAGATATCGTCGTTGGTGTTCCTGAGAAGGTTTCTGTCGAGGATACTCCAGTGGATCGTGTCGAAGAGGTTGCCGCCGAGGAGGTTCCTGCCGAGTATACTCTAGTGGATCCTGTCGAATAGGTCATCACTGAGGAGGTTCTTGTCGAGGATACTCCAGTGGAGCTGAGGAACTCCAAAAGTTCATGTCAAAGAAATCCAAGTACCACCAAGTAAGTAATATTGGGTCACAAAAAGTCGCATGGGTCACAAAGGTCGCAGAGGTTAGAGGGTCGCAGGGGTGCTGATGTATTTGCGAATGGAAGATGTATCTCTATACCCAGAGACTAATGGCATCCTATCATGTCATCCTTGAACTTGATTCATATTATTTGCAAATAACTTGATAAATTATTATTTTTAAAATTTGATTCATTATTTATTTGTAAATAACTTGATAAATTATTATTTTTTAAATTTGATTAATATTATTTTTAAATAATTCGATTCATAATAAATTATTATTTTTTTCATTTGATTCATATTTTTAAAGGCTCACAGGGGTACAAGGGTCGTAAGGGTCACAAAGGGATCAAAGGGTTGTAGGGGCACATGGGTCGCAAGGGTCGCAAAGGGGTCAAAATGCCATAGGGGTAAAAGGGTCTTTGGGGTTTAAGGGTCGCAAAGGGGTCAAAGGGTCATTAGGGTAAAAGGGTCGCAGGGGTCCAAGGGTTTCAGAGGTCCAAGGGTCATAGGGGTATAAGGGTCATAGAGGTCCAATGGTCACAAAGGGGTCAAAGGGTCGCAGAAGGGTCAAAGGGTCGCAAGGGATAGAGGTTTAGAGGGTCGCAGGGGTCATAGGTCAGAGGGTGCAGAGGTACAAAGGTTGCAGAAGTACAAGGGTCCCAAAGGTCTAAGGGTCGCAAAGGCGTCAAAGGGTAGCAGGGGTCAGAGGGTCGTAGGGGTTAGAGGGTCGCATGGGTACAAGAGCCGTAGGGGGTCCAAGGGTCGCAAAGGGGTCAAAGGGTTGTAGAGGGGTCAAAGGGTCGTAGAGATCCAAGGGTCACAGAGGGGTCAAAGGGTCAGAGGGTCGCAGGGGTTAGAGGGTCAGAGGGTCGCAGGGATACAAGGGTCATAGGAGTACAATGGTCGTAGGGGTACAAGGTTGTAATGGTCGCAGGGGTACAAGGTCACAATGGTCGCAATAATAGTAAGTCCAAAATATTACCGATATTAAATATAATAGTAACTCTAGAATAATAGTCAAAACAAAAACCAACCAAATACAAGCATGAAGTTCAAGTTCAAGGAGATGTTGTTGTTCAAGGGAAGTTCAAACCAATCAAAATACAACTAAAATCAAACCATGGTTTTGTTAGACCCTGTTGGAGGGATATACCAAGGCACAGTTTTTGCTCTATTAGAGACCAGTTCGAATGTGAGGGAACATCCCTCGTTTTGTCCATTTTCATGACAAAACTTTCTACAACCCCCTCTGATGCTAGCGCCACCACGACTCATAGGCCTCAAATCTACCGTCCATGCCCTTTCGTGATCGTTCATCAGCATTATCTTGCATCATCTACTGCTAAGACCGCACGATCTCGTCTGAGGAGAAGAGAATGACCATGCTTCTGCGTCTGATGATGATCCAAATTACAGATTACATATCTTCTCCGAAACCGGTGATGTTAAAAACTATGTCACCTTCCTGTTGAAAAACTACGAAATCCCCAATACAAAAAATCATGGTCCTTGGAGAAATATTTCCATCCATTAGTGAATCTGGAGCCATCCAACTTGACTTCCCATGTTTTGTAAGGTACATCCGATTTAAGTGTTATCGCGTTGTTATCCCTCATTTTCCCGTCAATATTCTTGCCGAAGAACTTCCTCGGAATATCTTGTAACAAAAAGGAAAAACAAAGTCAAATATGTACATTCTCTACATGTAACATACCGACAAAGAGATAGATGAAAGAGATTACAAGGTAGTACTCTAGATAGCTCGGAAGAATGATTTGGACGAAATGAGGAAAATGTTGCATTTTCGAAGACGAAATGAGGAAAATGTTGCCATACAGCGTCAGATGGGTCGCTGGTTAAATGGGTTGCTTGGTAGCATATATGGATCAATAGATGCGAACTCGGTAAATTTATGGATTTGAAAGGATAAAAGGACAAGAACCAATCAAAACAAAACATTTACAACGTCAAACTTATTAATGCCAATTTAGGATCACATGAGTCGTTTGGTCGTATATATGGATCAATAGATACCACCTCGACAAATTTATGGATTTATAAGGATTAAATAATAAAACCCAATCAAAATAATACATTTACAACGTCAAACTAATTAATGCCAATAATGGATCGCATGGGTCGTTAGGTCGTATATCTGCATCAATAGATGCTAACTCGACGAATTTATGGATTTATAAGGATTAAATGACAAAACCAATCAAAGTAATACATTTACAACGTCAAATTAGTTAATGTCAATTGAGGGTCGCATGGGTCGCTTGGTCGCATATATGGATCAATAGATGCTAACTCGACGAATTTATGGATTTATAAGGATTAAATGACAAAAACGAATCAAAATAATGCATTTACAATCTCAATCAATGCTTACAACAGATTTTGACCCATGTGTCCCAAGAAGTGTAGAACGAATGCCTACGTTTTAAAAGTGATAGTAATGTTTTAAGAACCCATCGGATGAGTTTGAGAAATTTTTTTAAAAAAATACATTTAACATTTGTTCAAATGTTTGTTGATAATATTGTCTACATTAATTCTTAATTAGACATCTACAACTCAAATAATTTTATAATGGCATTTTAAAAAATAGACGCATGGGTCACATCGCTTGGTCGCATATATGGATCAATAGATGCAAACTTGACGAATTTATGAATTTAAAAGGATGAAAGGATAAAAACAATCAAAATAATACATTTAAAATTTGTTCAAATGTTGATATTATTGATATTATTGTCTACATTGATTCTTAATGTCGATAATAGAAGCATGGCGCAATGACTCTGCACGCATTCTACTTCCATTAGAGAGATAGTTCATTAGCCAAGAGTTATCTTCTACCATGTATTACATCTTCCATTCTTCTGCTTTTTTCTTGTTTGGTATTGCAATCTAGTGTTATCTTCTGCCATGTACTTCGTCTTCCAGTCACATTTCAAGAGTAACCCAATACCGTCACCTAGGTCACCAATGCAACTTGTGAGTGATTGCATAGATACCGAGTCCGCCGATTACCAAAACCTTGAGTAACACATAGCCAACACGATGATCTGCATCCACCATGTCACCTTCGTCACGAAGGTAACAAAGGTCACAAAGATTTTTCATAGAATTTGGGGTTAGAGATGAAAACTAAGAGAAGAGATGTAGATGTTAACTTATAGACATGGGTCGGAAGGGTCACATGGGTCGGAAGAATGGAGTCTGACATCGAAATGACGAGTCACATTGGTCGGAAGGGTCACATGAGTTGAAAGATAGGATTCTGACAGTGAAACGACGAGTAAAATGGGTCGGACGGGTCACATGGTTCGGAAGACAGGAGTTTAACATCGAAACGATGAGTCACATGGGTTGTTAGAGTCACATGGCTCGGAAGACAGGAGTCTGATAGCGAAACGATGTGTCACATGGCTCAGACGGGTCACATGGATCAGAAGACAGGAGTCAAACATTGAAACGATGAGTCACAATAGTCATATGGGTTGCATGGGTTGCATGAGTCGCATGGGTCGCATGGGTCGCATGAGTCGCATGGATCGCACGGGTCGCATGAGTCACATGGGTCGCATGAGTCACACAAGGGTCATATGTGGTCGCATTGGGTCGGATGGGTTCCCGTTTACCCTTGATTCTAATTTAATCCAATTGAAGGTCGCACAAGGATCATATGTGGTCGTATGATTGGGATGGGTTCCCATTTAAACTTGATTTTAATTTAATCCAATTGAAGGAGTACATGGAAAAATAAGAACAATAGATGCAAAATAAGACATTTTCAATGCTTAAATATGGATTTATTTATAATGATTGACAAAGGTTACAAATGTCACAAAGGTTACAAAAAAAGAAAGAAAAAGAAGGTTGCAAAAGTTCAAAAAAAATTTTAAAAATGAAAGAAAATGTTACATAAGGTCTCAAATTTCACAAAGGTAAAATTTGTTGAGTTTAGAGTCACATCGGAGCCCTCCCCCTAAAGAGAGTCGTGTTTCACTCAACGTCATCTCCATGTTGACCTCCAACCGTGACCTTAAGTAACACGGATACAACATGATGTATGGGTTTAGTGATTACCAAGACCTTATGTAATGCAGATATACACAATATCTTTCATCCAAGTTGTAAGGACTTGTGTGTATCTGCATAAAGACCGAGTCAGACAATAACCAAAACCTTGAGTGACACATAGATAGCACGATGTCTTGCATCCATCGTGGGACCTTCGTGATGAATGTTAGAAAGTTCACAAAGATAACAAATATTTTTTAGAGAATTTAGGGATAGAGACTTAGACGAAGAGAGCAGGGTGAGATTCTCCCGATTCAATCTCATCTCAAATGGGTGTGATGGTGAGACTTGGAGAATTTGATGAACCTTTTAAAATAGGAGTACCATAGATAGATAGATAGATAGATAGATAGATAGATAGATAGATAGATAGATAGATAGATAGATAGATAGATAGATAGATAGATAGATAGATAGATAGATAGATAGATAGATAGATAGATAGATAGATAGATAGATAGATAGATAGATAGATAGATAGATAGATAGATAGATAGATAGATAGATAGATAGATAGATAGATAGATAGATAGATAGATAGATAGATAGATAGATAGATAGATAGATAGATAGATAGATAGATAGATAGATAGATAGATAGATAGATAGATAGATAGATAGATAGATAGATAGATAGATAGATTATCTTGTGACCTTTACCAATCTTATGTGCAGCCGCAATTGCGTGACTGCACGGATACTTATCCACATCAAACATTTCGTAGTCGCACGTAATCTTTTTGAAATCTCATATTTGGATGCATGTCCAAACCGTTCATGTAACGGTTTCTCAATGTAAGGTGTTGACTTTTGAGAATCATCACAGTAGCTACTTCCGACCTATACCTATTGAACCATTCCACTGTCTTTCCCAAACAAATATCTAAAAACCCTAGAATCGAAACTTTTTTTACTTCTTCAACATTGAATTTATTGACTCAGCCCCATTAGTGATTAATAAGTTGTACCTTTCACCCTTAAATCTGCATCTTGCCCACTTAACGTGATCAAGTTCCTCTTTCTCCAAATACTATGCAACATTAGGATACATGTGCAAAGGTCACACAGGTCAAAATGATCACAAATGTCACAACAGTGACAAAAGTCACAAAGATCATATTTGTACATGGCCTTCAAGTCATTCAAAAGCACTTCAAATTCGTTCACTGTGTATGTTGCTGCACATTTGAAGAACATTTTCGCCAAAGTATCACCCTTTGAAGTCTTTCTACCTTGCCCTTATTGACGAAACTCTTTATATTTAGTGATATATGACGCGCACAAAAACTATGATAAGCTTGTTTGTACCTTTGTTTGACTGCTTTTATCAACCTCTTATGGCGATCAGATATCACAACGACATCACGTCCATCCGGTATCACCTATTTCAACCTTGACATAAACCACTCCATGTTTCATCTTTCTCTCTGTCGCCTATTCCCCATACAAGAGGATATTGGTGATGTTCACCATCTTGCGTGGTCACCACAATCAATGCTCCCTTGTATATTCCTGTCAGAAATGTTGCATCCACAGTAACCACTTTACGCATGTATTTACATCCTCTTATAGTCGCTCCAACAGCCATAAAAACGTATTTAAAGATTTTCCCATCACTGTCCAACTGAAGATTTACGACAGATATGGGATTTCTTTCTACAAACATGTGCAACAACTCTAGAAGCCTCCTATAATGTTCAAATTCTTCACCACGAATCTCTTATTGAGAATTGTATTTCCCTCTTAATGCCATCAAATATGATATATTGGCATCATACTTTGCTTTTACACGAGCCATGAATTCTTTTGCTAGAGGTGTTTCATATTTCCCGGTATATTCCTCATTCAAATAATCCTTAACCAACTGCGCCTTATACTTTGTAGCTTCTGTCGATTGAGATACTGGTGAAAAATTATGAATGGGATAGTGTGTTCTCACATTAAACCGTTTGGAATTCAGGATTGCTACCACACGTAATTTCCATTTACAACCACTTCCAGCAAACTTGCATCGTACTTCCCATAGCTTCGAATTAGAACTCAATGTACTATATCTAAAACAAGCTTCAATTGAACCCTTCCTTTCAAATTCATGTACATACTTCTTGCTAACAAACTCTTGCCCAATTTTAAGATGCAATCTATTTTCAAAGTCGAAGATATTATTTTCATTGTCTGCCTTCTCTTGAACTATCATTTCCAAATTGTTCTCACCATCACCATCCTTATGTTGTGTTGACACATCAGAATTTTTTTATACTATCATAAAAAACTTCATCAACTACCACATTCATGGCATACCCACAATCTTCTCTTAACCCATTGGTATATTCACTATCAGAATTATCTGAATCCAAAATATTTATTGTTTCTGTCGGATTACTCTCAACTCTACTTTTGTTATTCGGAACTAAAATAACACAATCATCATAATCTACAACACCTTCATCCTTACCTTCTCTATCAATGCTTCTAAAATAAGGAATTAGAGGTTTAACTTCCTTCTCAATTTCCATATCACACTTCACACTTGTCAATTCTCTCTCCACATACAACAGTGGTCGAATTCTTCTTATGCGATCGAACAGATAACAAATAAGATGCATGTCATTCATTATATATGTCAGCTTCCTATTTTCTTAAATTTTGGGCAAATAGTCTAACTTAACTTCGTTGTATTTTTTTCCACCATCATCTCTGCGCATAACTCACCCATAAGTTGTTGGTATGTCAGACTAATCGGAGAGAAAAATACTCTCTAGTTTTCCTGAACTTTACCAACCCATTCATTTTCTCAATTTAGGTTATTTTCCCATTTACCATCATACAAAAAATAAATCAATGTGATTTTCGCATCCACCGAATCCATTACACCAGTAACATAAACATAAAAAGAGGGTAAATTCGGTGACCCACTGCGACCATGTGTTTCAAATTCAAAATGACCCAATGCGACTGTGCGACTCGATGAGACTCTGTGAACCAGTGCGATCGTGCAACTCGATGAGACTATGTGACCAAGTGTGAGCTTGTGTTTCTATATGACTATGTGACCCACTGCGACCCTATGTTTCAATATGACTCTGTGACCCAGTGCAACCATGCGACTCAATGAGACTCTGTGATCCAGTGCGACCGTGCGACTCGATGAGAGTTTGTGACCCAGTGCGACCGTGCGACTCGAAGAGACTGTCACTCATTGCGATCATTTGACATTTCAATAATTATGGCTCGTTTTAACTACATGAATAAAAGACTCGTTTAGATAAAGGGAGAATCGAATCTATACATATTACTCACTACTCACTCGGGTTATCCAATTCATAAAAGAAACACGAAAAACACAAGAGAAACACGAAAAAATCACTATACATACTTGGTTTTTCTGTTGAACGTGCTTAATTGTAAACTTCTTTATTGACAATAAACGATTTGGTGAATCTGATGTCGATTTCAAACTACCTACGATGAATTTATTGTCTATTTCAAGCTACTCGCGCTAAATCTGATGTGGTGTAGGAGAACAGTAATTTTCGCACCACAAGAGAGAGAAATCGAGGTGCTTTGTAGGAGAGAGAAAAATTGTCAACTAATTAAAGGAAAGGCTAATATGGGGTTATCATATTTTAAGGGTAGATTTGAAGTGGAAACCTTTTTTAGAGAATAGTAGTTTTGAAGTCAAAATAGCATATTAAAGATATTTTTGAAGTTACCCCGAATAAAGAAAGTGAAACCAATAGAATTATTTGTTACATATATATATAGATGGGAAATAAAGAATGTGAAACCAATAGAAGTGTTTGTTATATGTGTGTGTATATATATATAGTTATGGGTATAAAGAATTTGAAACTAATAGGAATTATTTGTAAAGATGCCATAGGCACATGTCCTTAACAATAATATAACATAATATAACATATGTATATGTAAACATAAATCTGTTTTAAAAACAATACCTCATGTGTAAAGATGCGTTTATATAATTATTATATATATATATATATATTCGATTATTAATATACACATAGTTTTATGAAATAAGTAAATGTAAATACATATACACACATACATAACATAAAATGGCATAGATACAAACATAACATATAGTGCACAATGTATAAAGACATAAAATCCACTTTGCTTTCCATATATATATATATATATGTGTATATATATATATGTTTTCTACGAAGAATCTAGGGATTTTGAGATACTTTTTAGATCTTGACGCAGCTCGTGGTTTAGATAGTATCTATTTCTAACAATACTATGAGATGGTATCTATTTCCTTTGTATTCCAATCCAGAATAATAATGTCGGTTGGTTGGTCGTCTCGTCTATCTTGGTGTCACTCGTCTAGATCTTTCAAAAAAATATTCATATGTTGTCGCAATTCATGCATCATCAGACTGTTAAACTCTAGGAATTAGCCTTTAGAGTCGTTTGATATTTGAAATTTGATCTCAGTGGTATTCTTTTATGTGTAGATTCTGGTCTATGTCTTACAGCATGGTGAGACTCGGACTTGGTTGGTTGTCCTCTTTCAAGCCGCTCTTCAATGGGCCAATTCCCTTTCTAAATGCATTTCCTTCTCTTGTTTTGATCTGAATATCGAGCCATAGTCATGATATCTCGTGAACTCACATGACTACGAAATTGCTGCACAGTCTTGGTGTTCCTCATTATCGCGGCATCATCTTTGTTATGATGGTCAATCCACGTTTCATATCAGTGCCAATCTTGTCTATCACAAACTTACGAAGCATAACGAGATTGATTGTCACTTTGTATGCGATGAGATCATGCCAATCATATCATCACAAATCATGTCTCCATGCATTCTCAGTTCGCTGATATATTCATCAAAGCTCTCAGCAAAATAAGATTTCAAGTTTTTTTGCCAAGTTGGACATACAAAACTTGCATGCTCCAACTTGAAGGGATACTAAGAACTGAAATGGTACAAACGTAATATTGATAAATGCTAATTAGTTTTACCCTAATCGTGTATATAACATAGAGTAATTCTACTGTGAATGCTTATAGCCGTAAAAAATTGTTTGGTGAATTATTTTCAAACTTTTCATAAGCATTTTTAAAATTAAGTTCTATGGTGTTTTCGACATTTGACTAAAAAAATATTTGAATTTAGACTATTAAAAAATGTAATAATGAAACATACGAAGGAAAGAGGGAATATGAGGAAAATAAGTATGGAATGAGATTAGCACTTTGCACTATATGCTCGCATAAGTGTGAGTCACGTGGAACATTTTCTAATATGATGAAAATTAAATTCTTGCTTAATATATAAGTGCTGTAAAATGAAAACTTTATTATACAACTTGAGAATGCAAATGTTATAGGGTTCTTAACGTTTTAACTTTTAAAAGGTTATATATATATATATATATATATATATTCAAGAAAATGCTAAGTGTTAGAAGAATTAGGCGAAATACATATATCGTACATGTATAATTACATGATGAATATAAATCAAATATTTAATTTCAAATATTTATAAATAGATATCTAACATAAAAACAAACATAAATATTTTTTAACTATTTAATTTTATTTTTTCATATATTTCAATAAGATATTATTCACCGAATTCAAATAATAGTTAGTTTTTTTAGTAATAAAAATTAGATTTATTTAACTTTATCCCGAATAAATATCTTCATGATTTCTTAAATATTACACATTTTGTTTAGATCTTTCACATTCTACTATTAACTCTTCTCCAATTTTTTCACTTTCAACAATTCAATCTTGAATATGATATACATCACTAAACATAAGTGCATACAATACCTTATGCTTTAGTATTTTTTTCCAGCCATCAACATCGCATTAAATTAAACAAAAACAAGTTTGTTCAACCACATGGTATAAAGTCGGCTAAAGAGTGTACCATTATATTATCAGTCAAAACTAATGTGATCTTATATAGTAATATATAGACCATAAATTATAGCTAAAGAGTGTAATTGTTATGCATTAAAGTGCAGAAACCAATTCGTAATTTCTAATCTGTTGAGAGGCTACATTAGAAATAATTAAAGTTGTATTTCTATAAATACATGGTTGTGGTCCCCAATGAACATATAGACAAAAGATAAAAATATTTTTGTTTCATAAGAGAGAAAAACAAAAAGTCTCTCATTTTCAGATAATTGTTCGTTAGAATATTCAATCCAAAGTTTTTTTTTTTTTGATATTCTCGATGGATCAAGGTACACTTCCGCAAATTTCGTAAACTTTCTATTTCTACAATATGATCTAACTACTCTATAAATTCAAATAAGAAGGAGTTCAAATGAGTGGAGATGGAGACGAGAAGGGTGATCGGAGACCACGGAATAGAACGAGGAACAACGACAAATCGATTGCGACGAGACGATGTGGAAAAAGACAAAGGAGGAAGAGAATGTGAGGGATGGAAACTTTTTATCTTCGAAAAATGGTTCAATATGATTTTGTATCTCCTTTCACTTGCAATCCCTCCACTTTATGATTCAATGTGATTTTGTATCTCCTTCCACTTAGGATTAGAAGTCATAGTAACAAAAAGATTGAGGCTACTATACCATCTCATCGTGATAATTTTCAACCATATAGCATGGTCCTCCAGTAAATGAAGGTGGAAACACACTTCTCTTACCTATAACTTTAGCAATTTTATCCCCTTTGCATACTACATTAGAAATATTATTATAAAAATTTGATCACAGTTTCTTTTCATTGTTTTTAGCCACCGTATTCTTTCCTATTCAACTGCAATGTATGCATCCTAACATATTTTTGGAACGTTCACCTTTAATAATTGTTTTCCTTTCAGATAGTCGGGTTTATATTTGATAAGCATAAAATTTATGCATTGGCAATAAGACATGCTAATCTTTTTGCCACAGTTTTTATATGGAATCTCCTCGTGGAAACCAGACTGACCATACGGAAATAATAAAGTATATTACAAACTCATAAAAATAGTGGATGAATATCACCAATCCTATACAATTGACCCGACGGTTTTAACTGTTAAACAATATATGTTTCTCAATTTGTTGTTGAAAGATTTTTGACAATCAAACCAGCGACCTCATCTCTCGATGGCAATCCATAATTTGTTCCACTCCTTTGAAGCTCTATTAAGCATAATGAAAAGTCTATAAAATCTCCTGTTTCGTAACAATCACGTACCTTACAGAAAATCTTGGTAACAATCACGTACCTTATAGAAAATCTTGGTCAAATGGTTATTAGTATCAACCATCTGTATCAGTTTGACAACAATTTTTGCATCTAATTTCCTTGCATTTACGGTCCCAATATGTGTACCAATACGATTTCGTACCTCATTCCTAGTATCATATTTGTATAGTTGTGTAAACTTAGGAGTGTTTCCTTCACGTAGTAGTAGTGAGCCTATCTGATAGTGCTTATACCCATGTATACGAAAGGTGAAGGGACCACTGCATGATGTTACAGAGTGATCTATCTTGAAACTAATTAACGTGAATGCTACGATTGAATTGTAAGCATTGTTGTTTGTTCGAAATGGAGGTGAATTGTTCAATATATCTTCCAACAAAACAAGAGGTGCAGGTACCTTTACAAATTTGATATGTCCTTAACTGCTAAATATTGCTTTACCCTTGTCAGTTTCTTGTCCCACACTTTCACTTAACCAAACCAAGGCATCACAATGTTGACAACAAAGGAGATCATTGTCAACATGCAGTCGTGTCACATTAAACATAATAAATTTATGGCATTAAAATTTATTTTAATAGTTGAAACTATAATATAAATGGTCGATGTTTATGTTAGATACAACTTATATAATATGATAAACTAACCTTGTGGTTGTGATGTTGAAACTTTTCTAGTAGTCGATGTCATTTCTTCAACTGTGTAAAAATTTGAATAGATGAGTTTTAAATAGAAGTATGAATTTAACCTTGAACTAAGAATTATTTTTAATGGTTCAACTGTTTTTTAAATTATGAATCAATTTGAATTTTCTAAGTCACGTTTAACTATAGGATATATTGAAAATACCTTTTTTTCTATGACATTCGTGCCTCTCCAATATAATGCCTTTTCTCATTCTTCATGCAATTTTATAGTTTTCTGCCAATTAAAAAATAACTGATTTCGTATAAATTGGACAAATACAACCATAATAACTTCAATTGTAAATTTATATTTAGTATACCGAACCTTATATATCAATTCATTATCAATATGATTTTTCATGTGTTTTGTTGAAGGAATAAATTTGTCTAAGAACCAAGGAAGATTTCTATCTATTAAGTACAACAATTAATTATATTAGTTGATCACAAATGAGAGATAATAACTTTGCAAGTATTATAAATCCGTTTGTTGCATGAAAAAATAAGGAACAAAACATGGGTTTAAAATGATGAATGTTAACTATAGATATGAATATTGACAAACTAACCTCTTAGTGACATTGTGAAGATTGCGTGGAAATTTTTGTTGTTATAGCTGTAGTAAAATTTTAAACGTCGTATTGTTCAATATAAAAAAATAATTAGTTTGAAATTATTCTTTTTTTTGTTTCTTAGGCTTCTTAATTCGGTATTAAATGTCACGACATAGAGTAATTTTTATGTGGCTTATGACTATTAAATATCTTGACAATACAATTGGTTAGATGAATTATTTTTCGCGCATATATGGTTTTTTTCTAAACTGCAGGGCCGCCATATAGTTTCCTGAACCTAAATTTTTATTAACATTGACTTAATACGTCAGGATGTGGATTAAAAATTTTTGTATAAAGTGATACAATATGAACACAATAACTAATATTAAGTGTCACATTTTCAAATAAATTTTACATGCTTTTTCCAACATGTTGGATAACTTGTTGCATCAACTATAAATAGATGATAAATTATATAAAAGTATTAACAAAATAGAGAATACAGTTAGTTTTAACCTTTTCGTAACAAATCATTTTGACTATTGGTTTTGATTAATTGTGTAGTTGGCATATATTTTGGAGAGCATCAAGGATATTTTTCTAATATAAAGTATCGACGGTAATATTGTCAATTTGAAACTTATAAAATCCAAAAAAAAACCTTAAATATGAAGTCTATTGAAATGTAAATTCACTAACCCATTGATAAAGATTTATAACTTTGATCTAAAGTACCATATATTCCTAGGTTTTTAGGTTTATGCATCTTCAACTTGTTGGTTGTGTCGATCTTTGACTCTTCAATTATATATGTATAACTTATAAATATTTGTTTAACATTAACCAAACTAAATTGATACGAAAGAACAATTTTGAAATGTTAAATAATTTGAAAAAATAGATTATTTAACAACATAGATTATAAGTATTTGAAGATAACTTTTTATATATCAGATTTGTTTATATTCTAATTAAAATTCTATTGTTAAAAATAAAGTATTTTAAGTATTACAATTATTTGTAAGTTATGATAGGTGATAACACATAGAGTGTATCACTTTTAGGCTAGGTATTCGCATCATTTTCGCATAGATTTCACAGCACAAGTTACAATTCCGATACGATTGCTCTTTATATACGCCCTTTTTGTTGGTTTTCAGGTTTTAAGGAGACAAGGCCTAAACGAGCGTTAAAATGCAAATTCCTGGATCAAACCACACATATCGAAGATACAAATCACTCGGAGCCAAATTCAAGCCACAGAACTTAATGGAAAACCCAAGCATCGAGCGGAAAAGAGCAAAGGCATGAAATGAAGTGTGCCCGTTCGGGCAAGACAGCTACCCGCTCGGGCAAAAGCTACGGGGATGATTACAACACATTACACGACCCGGGTACAAGGTGAGCATGGTCGAGTGACCATGCCCGATCGGGTGGCAACAAGGTACCCGCTCGGCTGCAATTAAGTCTGAAAATCCCCGAGAATTTACACGACTCGGGCTAGTAGACCACGCGGTCGGGTAATGATGCCCGATCGGGCTGGAAACTTTACACGATCGGGTTGCCCTAGGCACGACCGGGTGAAACGTGTACACGAGCGGGCCGCCTTTCTCGCAACAATATTTTTTTAGAGTTTGAACGAGCAAAAGAAGGGAGGAGATCAGTTGCAGACACAAAGGGGCGACGGCTAGGGCAAGGAAAGGCTTGGAAATCATCAGGAAAGGCTCGGGAGACGCTGGAGAATGAGAAAAGCATCAATCTGGACTTCGATAACACGATAGGGAAGATCGAGGCATCGTATTTCCTAGGTTTTATCATGTTTAGGGTTGTGTTATCTCCATTGACAGTAAGATCCATGAGTGAGTAGATTCCCAAATATGGGCTAGGGATATCGGATTTGTAATGGATGTACGAGTTATGCGTTAATGCTTAGATCTATTGAACTTTTCTTGATATTCGGTTCTATAATAAACATCGTAAACGCTCATACTAGTGTTGCCCGCTCAGTAACTTAGGAATTCGTGTTTTGCTAGAAGGTTAAAGTATGAATCCGGAACTATTTATTGTAGGTTAAGTTTGATAAATGAGAATCTGACCGGTCGGTTAATCGGCTTAGGAATTAGGATTACGCACTTAACGCTGCCGTAGTCACGAGTTAATCGCTGCTGGAAGGTAGGATTGCACGTAATTATGGTTAGGAGTTTTAGGCTCGGCAGAATCACTCCTCATCTTAGAGCATGAATTTTCCATTGTCAAGATAGTTCGTTAGGTTTATGACCCTTCGTTGTTACATCCTTGCAATTCCTAGTATTTTGAATTGTCGAAAAGACCGTCTCAAAATCCCGACGAGATTGGGCACTAAAGCTAGATGATGCAGTTTGGGCTTTTAGAACGGCTTTCAAGACTCCGATTGGTATGACACCGCTTCAGCTCGTCTATGGAAAAGCATGTCACCTCCCCCTCGAACTGGAACACAAGGCATATTGAGCTATAAAAATGCTGAAATATGATCTCAAAACAGCTAAGGAGAAGCGGATTCTCCAGATTCACCATCAAGGGGAGATGCGACAATTCGTGATACCGGGAATTGTAAGGATGTAACAACGAAGGATCATAAATCTAACGAACTATCTTGACAACGGGAAATTCATGCTCTAAGATGAGGAGTGATTCTGTCGAGCCTAAACCTTCTAACCGTAATTACGTGCAATCCTACCTTCTAGCAGCGATTAACTCGTGACTACGGCAGCGTTAAGCGCGCAATCCTAATTCCTAAGTCAATTAACCGACCGGTCAGATTCTCATTAATCAAACTTAACCTACAATCAACAGTTCCGGATTCATATTTAAACACGAAGGTTACTGAGCGGACAGCACTAGTATGAGCGTTTACGATGTTGATTATAGAACCGAATATCAAGAAAAGTTCAATAGATCTAAGCATTAACGCATAACTGGTACAGTATCAAGAAAAGTTTAATAGATCTAAACATTATTTTTGGAAGTTTACAGTAAACTCTAAAAATAGGTTGTTGCGAGAAAGGCGGCCTGCTCGGGTACACATTTCATCCGGTCGTGCATAGGACAGCCCGATCGTGTAAAATTTCCAGCCCGATCGGGCATCACTAGCCGACCGCGTGGTCTACTAGCCCGAGTCGTGTAAACTCTCGGGGATTTTCAGGCTTAATTGCAGCCCGAGCGGGTACCTTGTTGCCACTCGATGGGGCATGGTCACCCGGTCATGCTCACCTTGTGCCCGGGTCGTGTAAAGTGTTGTAATTATCTCCGTAGCTTTTGCCCGAGCGAGTAGCTGCCTTGCCCAAACGAGCACACTTCATTTCATGCCTTTGCTCTTTTCCGCTCGATGCTCGGGTGTTCCATTAAGTTCCGTGGCTTGAATTTGGCTCCGAGTGATTTCTATCTTCAATATGTGTGGTTTGATCCAAGAATTTGCATTTTAACGCTCGTTTAGGCCTTGTCGCCTTAAAACCTGAAAACCAACAAAAAGGGTGTATATAAAGAAGAATCGTATCGGAATTGTAACACATGCTATGAAATCTATGCGAAAATGATGCGAATACCTAGCCTAAAAGTGATACACTTTACGTGTTATCAATAGGTTTAGTTATATATATTATATATATATATAAGTATATATTAAAATTAAAAAAAACGATGTCGTGTTTCCCCAAATCTAATATCTTATAAAAGGGAATACGTGAGGAATAGTGAAAGTGTATGGGTGGTATATTTTAATACGTCAGATTTACTTTTTTGTGAAATGTTCAGTTTTCAACCGTGTGATAAGGTTTTCATTTTCAATGATAGATTTTTTTTTTTCCAAAATGCATTTTGTCTTCCGTAGGCTACACTGGTAAAGAAGCCCTTAACTGTTTCAATCTTGATGACATTGTTGATTTTTCCAAGTTGGTTATACCATCACCAAAACCATCCTTAATACTGCTAGTAAAACTAATACAACTAATTTAATGTAAGTGTCAATGGATATGCAAGAATACAACATCTTGTGTGTATATTTACAATACAACAATATTACAAATATCTATGTCTGTTAAATCCTTAAAACCCCTAAATTATTTGTGAAAAAAAAGCAACAACAATAATTTGTGCAACAAAAGTAACAACATCTTCAACATT
>CM071872.1:8443334-8463719 GCA_036759665.1 Gynandropsis gynandra | reverse complement strand
ATGTATGTATATGTATAGATATTTTTATAGAGATATATGGATTTTATTATTAATATATACATATTTTTAGAAAATATAGTAAATGTAAATATATATACACACGTATATAACATAAAATAAGTGTGTGGTTTGATCCAAGAATTTGCATTTTAACGCTCGTTTAGACCTTATCGCCTTAAAACCTAAAAACCAACAAAAAGGGCGTATATAAAGAACAATCATATCGGAATTGTAACACATGTTATGAAATCTATGCGAAAATGATGCGAATACCTAGCCTAAAAGTGATACACTCTATGTGTTATCATTAGGTTGAGTTATATATATTATATATATAAGTTTATATTAAAATTAAAAAACGATGTCGTGTTTCCCCAAATCTAATATCTTATAAAAGGGAATACGTGAGGAATAGTGAAAGTGTATGGGTGGCATATTTTAATATGTCAGATTTACTTTTTTTTGTGACGCGTTTAGTTTTCAACTGTGTGATAAGGTTTTCATTTTGAACGATAGATTTTTTTTTCAAAATGCATTTTGTCTTCCGCAGGCTATACTGGTAAAGAAGCCCTTAACTGTTTCAATCTTGATGACATGTTGATTTTATCCAAGTTGGTTATACCATCACCAAAACCATCCTTAATACTGCTAGTAAAATTAATACAACTAATTTAATGTAAGTGTCAATGGATATGCAAGAATACAACATCTTGTGTGTATATTTACAATACAACAAAAATACAAAATATCTATGTTGTTAAAACCTTAAAACCCCTAAATATTTGTGAAAAAAAGCAACAACAATAATTTGTGCAACAAAAGTAATAACATCTTCAACATTTAAAAGATACTAGCAACAATGTTACATACATTTAAAACTGTTTAGATTTTCATTTTAAACTATTACATAGTTTGCAAAGACTATACATTTTGTTTGCAATACTACATCCTTAACAATAGTATAATATATATATATATATATAGAAATATATATTTGTTGAAATAACAACATACCAGATGTGTAGATGTGTTTGTATGAACTGTTAAAATATGTATATGACAACTAAAACATATAATGTTTTGTGGTATGTATGTATGTATATGTATAGATATTTTTATAGAGATATATGGATTTTATTATTAATATATACATAGTTTTAGAAAATATAGTAAATGTAAATATATATACACACACGTATATAACATAAAATACCATACACCTAAAATTCTCTTATATATATAGTTATAAGAAATAAAGAGGGAGAATATCAGAGATACCCTCGTAAGGCTGAAGTACTTCATGTCTACCCTCGTGAAAATAATTATTAAAGAGAAAAAAAAGGAGAAAATAAAAATTTGCCCTTAAATTTTCGCACGTGAAAAAATACACTTTCTGTTAGTTTTTCGAAAAGAAAAACTGTTTCAAAGTTGAAAGTAAGGAATACGTTGAGAGGGGTCGACTTGAAGTTGGCAAGAAGGAAAACTAAAGTTGAGACCAAGAAAATTTTGAATTGAGAAAGAAATGACAAGAATCAATAGTGAAGAAGAGAGCACGAGTCAATCTTCAATGGCGTTTATAAGTGTAAAATTGATTGATTTCTAGGATTTTGTAGGCTATTGAAAGAAAAATTGTTTGTTGATTTGAAATGGGTGTGAGTCTCAGTGAGTCTATTGAGTCTTAGTGAGTCGCTTGAGTTGCAAGGTTTGATCGAGTCTCATTGAGTCGCATGAGTTGCAAAGTTTACTTGAGTCTCATTGTGTCTCTTGAGTCGAAGCGGGTCAAGAGTCTCAGTGAGTCGCTTGAGACTCATGACCCTCTCCGACTCAAGTGACTCATTAGGTCTCAGTGGTCGCTTGAGTCTGATTGAGTCGCAAGGATCGTTTGATTCGGATGGGTCGCTTGAGTTCATCGCTTAAGTCACAAAGGTTGCTTGAGTCACATGGATCGCTTGAGTCTCATGGGTCGTTTGAGTTGCATGGTCGCTTGACTTGCATGGGTCAATTGAGTCACAAGGGTCGCTTGAGTTGGTAGACGACTAATGTATCTTAATTTTTCATTTTGCAGGTGCTATAAAAGCTGAAGTTTCTATATGAATTCAAGCACATGGACATAATGCCAAATGATGTGGTTAATCTCAAGTAATAATTTATCTAGACTAACGCTTCTGCAAGAATACGGATCATATAATACCAGGGTCGAACACAAGGAATTGATGCAACTCTAAAGCTAGTAAACTAATGAATAAGACGTGTGAAATCGATAAGTGAATGGAATGCGAATGCGACTAAACTAAACTACTTAACGAATAACTCAAAAATAAGTGGTGGAAATGCGAATGCGACTAAACTAAATTACTTAACGGAATAACTCAATGACTAAACACCACAGGTTTCGAGAGATGCACGATGATGTAACGAAGTTCTAACAAGATCATGGTCTTAGATATTATCACGAATTCAAGGAATTCAAGCTCTAATATAGGAACTGACTAGCGTAGACTTGTCCACTACCTAGCGTGTGTACTACCAATCTCCCGATTGCGTAATCTCACCCACTAGACGCTTTAAGACTGCTATCATAATCCATAGATTCAATCGATCGACCTGGCATAGATTCTAAGCCGATTAAATCCTAAATCATGGCTAAGTTCCAAAGTCTAATCTCGTGACATAGATTCATTAAAATTCTATAATCATTCATTCGAGTGGCGTACAAGAACAAAAGCATTAAAAAATAACCAATAAATCTGAAAACGATCAAATACCAAAATCATTCATTCAAGTGGCGTTCAAGAACAAAAGCATTAAGGATCACCAAGCATTAAGAACAAAACTTCATTACAAATCGGCAAAACTCTCTAACCCATGCCTGTGGATCTACTCAGACATGAACTCAGCAAAAGAAACGCAAAAGATAACTATGTTTGACATAGATAAAAATGAGATCCCTCCCTATTCTATTACCGACGTCTTTAATAGCTCCTCCACGCTCCCGCTTCCTCGTTCAGTCCTTCTCTCTCTTTCTCTGTGTTTCTGAGTGTCTCCTCTAGTGTCTGGTTCGTCCCCTAGCCCTAGATGGCTTATTTATTCATTAATTTCTCGTTCAAACTTTCAAAATAGTTTGTTCCGGATTAGGCGGCCCGCACGGGTACAACATGTACCCGGTCGTGCACAACCTCAGCCAAAGCGTGCACAATAAACAGCCCGAGTGGGCTCTCTTGCCCGACCATATGGTCTACAAGCCCGAGTCGGGCTTGGTTTCGAGGATTTTTCAGTCTAATTGCGCGACCTCAGCCCGAGCAGGTCTTCTCCATGCCCGAGCGTGCAGCACATCAATTGATGTTTTCGCTCCTTTCGCTCGATGCTTGAGTGTTTGATTTGGATCCGTGGCCGTGCACATGTTGTATCTTGTCATTCAATCGTGTTTTCGGGGTGGAATTGCCGTAATCACTCGTATTTTACTTCATGTCTTCGTTTCCTATACAAAACACGAAATGGTAGATGAAGTCCTCGAATAAAATCGATAAATCGGTAAAATCCAAGAAATCTAATCAAAACTAAACCTAAGAATCATGTAAATACTACGACAGATTACATATTATCACCAGAGATCACCACCATGTTTTATCCTCACGAGACAATAAAGAAGTTGAGAGGAATCTTAGATGAATATGAGTTGCATTACTTCGATAAGGAGTCACAATTTAGGCATTTATTCCATTTCCAATGTGAGTCCATATTGACGAAGGTTCAAATGTCTATCCAACTAAATCACTCTATGATTGTACGTGAAGGATTTGTGGTTTGTCGTAAACGGTGTTCCCATTCGGTGCTCTATAATGGAGCATGCACTAATTAACGGATTGAAATTCGGATCATATACTAGAGGATGGGAGTCCAAAAGGGATGATACATTCAGGCTGACGAAATTCGGCCGTGGAAAGGAGACCGCCGCACACCGACCGGACGAGATTGGTAATTTTGATATTCTTGCGCAATTTCTGGATCACAAGCCTTCATTAGACAACTTTATTAGCCATGATCTCATTCACATGATTGATGACTTGGAATTTTGTGAAAGCTTACCATGGGGGCTTTACACGTTCGAGAAGCTTGTGGATACTTGCCACAAGCACGTTAACGGGGAATCACCGAAACCAAAATGGCATTGTGGCGGTTTCATTATCCCACAAATGGTAAAGTATTCTTCATGTTGAACACAAAGAGAAAGATTTACTTTTTTATCCATAGGATTATGAAGGATGAAAAGATCCCGATGTTTAGATATGGATAGAACATCTATATAGAAATTCGAAGGGTATTTGTTTGGAGGACATCCGTAAATAAGAACTGGTGACGTGAAAAATAACTCTTGGTGATCAACAGAAGAGGAAAGGAAAGCGGACTAAGAGGAAGAAGAGCGTGGGTGAAAAAGACATAGAGGTTGTAGATGTTCCACCCATATCTAAAGCTGACGAAGATGAAGGATGGGTAGGTGTTGCTGAAGCTGATGAAGAAAGAGAATGTGATGCTGAAGCTAAAGCTGAAAGAAAAGGTGATTATGAAGGAGAAGAAGTTGCAGTCTCTCTGACACCGGAGCAAAAATTAATAAAGGAAATAAAGAAGTTGAAGAAAAGAATCATTAACCCCGTAAGAGACCTTCTTAGGGATGTCGGGTTTCATTTGCCTAATCCAAAATCCAAGGCGATAAATCCCAAAGGTGCTGACAAGGCAAAATCAAAGTCTACCGAAAAAAGATGCGAGCATCGGACACCAATCTTCTAGCACTATGAGAGATGATGATTTTGAATACCTTTGACGTCCATATCCAGTGTCAAGAAAAGAGCCAAGCGAAGAGCAGGTTGAGTCAGAGGCTGAAAATGACTATGGAGATGGCTCAGAAAAGGATTTGGCAAACATTTCAAGATTAGTTGAAAATTTTACATCTTCCGCCAACATTCCTCTAATTGAATATATTTTCGTAGAGGTTACTGCAATGGTTGCTCCTGTCGAAGTTCCACCAAGTAAGTAATATTGAGTGAAAGAGGTAAATTTAGTCAAAAGGTCACATGAAGCGGCATGGGTCACAATGGTCGCATGGGTCGCATGGGCCGCAAGGGTCTCATAAGTCGGAGGTTCGCATGGGTCGCAAGGATCTCATAAGTCGTAGGGTCGCAAGGGTCGCATGGGCCACAAGGGTCGCATGGGTTGCATATGTCCCACAGGTCGCATCAATGTAACGAAGGATGAGTCTAATGAATGAAGTAATATTTATAGAGATATTTTTGTTGGTGTTCCTGAGGAGGTTTCTGTCGAGGATACTCCAGTGGATCGTGTCGAAGAGGTTGCCGCTGAGGAGGTTCCTGCCGAGTATACTCCTGTGGATCCTGTCGAATAGATCGCCGCTGAGGAGGTTCTTTTTGAGGATACTCTTGTGGATCCTGTCAAAGAGGTCCCCGCTGATGTTGGTGCTGAGGAACTCCAAAAGTTCATGTCAAAGAAATCCAAGTACCACCAAGTAAGTAATATTGGGTCACAAAAGGTCGCATGGGTCACAAAGGTCGCAGGGGTTAGAGGGTCGCAGGGGTGCTGATGTATTTGCGAATGGAAGATGTATCTCTATACCCAGAGACTAATGGCATCCTATCATGTCATCCTTGAACTTGATTCATATTATTTGCAAATAACTTGATAAATTATTATTTTTAAAATTTGATTCATATTTATTTGTAAATAACTTGATAAATTATTATTTTTAAATTTGATTCATATTATTTTTAAATAATTCGATTCATAATAAATTATTATTATTTTCATTTGATTCATATTTTTAAAGGCTCACAGGGGTACAAGGGTCGTAAGGGTCACAAAGGGATCAAAGGGTTGTAGGGGCACATGAGTCGCAAGGGTCACAAAGGGGTCATCATAGGGGTAAAAGGGTCTTTGGGGTTTAAGGGTCGCAAAGGGGTCAAAGGGTTGTTAGGGTAAAAGGGTCGCAGGGGTCCAAGGGTTTCAGAGGTCCAAGGGTCACAGGGGTATAAGGGTCACAGAGGTCCAATGGTCACAAAAGGGTCAAAGGATCGCAGAGGGGTTAAAGGGTCGCAGGGGATAGAGGTTTAGAGGGTCGCAGGGGTCATAGGTCAGAGGGTGCAGAGGTACAAAGGTTGCAGAAGTACAAGGGTCCCAAAGGTCTAAGGGTTGCAAAGGCGTCAAAGGGTAGCAGGGGTCAGAGGGTCGTAGGGGTTAGAGGGTCGCATGGGTACAAGAGTCGTAGGGGGTCCAATGGTCGCAAAGGGGTCAAAGGGTTGTAGATGGGTCAAAGGGTCATAGAGATCCAAGGGTCACAGAAGGGTCAAAGGGTCAGAGGGTCGCAGGGGTTAGAGGGTCAGAGGGTCGCAGGGATACAAGGGTCATAGGAACACAAGGGTCGTAGGGGCACAAGGTTGCAATGGTCGCAGGGGTACAAGGTCACAATGGTCGCAATAATAGTAAATCCAAAATAATACCAATACTAAATATAATAGTAACTCTAGAATAATAGTCAAAACAAAAACCAACCAAATACAAACATGAAGTTCAAGTTCAAGGAGATGTTGTTGTTCAAGGGAAGTTCAAACCAATCAAAATACAACTAAAATCAAACCATGGTTTTGTTAGACCCTATTGGAGGGATATACCAAAGCACAGTTGTTGCTCTATTAGAGACCAGTTCGAATGTGAGGGAACATCCCTCGTTTTGTCCATTTTCATGACAAAACTTTCTACAACCCCCTCCGATCCTAGCGCCACAACGACTCATAGGCCTCAAATCTACCGTCCATGCCCTTTCTTGATAGTTCATCAGCATTATCTTGCATCATCTACTGCTAAGACCGCTCGATCCCGTAAACCCTATCGCAAAGGTCTGTGACATCACCCAAGTTACATCAGTAGAAATGATAAAAAATCGAATGAATAACTGAAGTGATATATGATGAATCGGTTTGCTTACCAATGCATCTACGATGAGATTTGAACGTGTGGCGGTTATCGTGAAAATCGTCTGAGGAGAAGAGAATGACCATGCTTCTGCGTCTGATGATGATCCATATTACAGATTACATATCTTCTCCGAAACCGGTGATGTTAAAAACTATGTCACCTTCCTGTTGAAAAACTACGAAATCCCCAATACAAAAAATCATGGTCCTTGGAGAAATATTTCCATCCATCAGTGAATCTGGAGCCATCCAACTTTACTTCTCATGTTTTGTAAGATACATCGATTTAAGTGTTATCGTGTTGTTATCCCTCATTTTCCCGTCAATATTCTTACCGAAGAACTTCCTCGGAATATCTTGTAACAAAAAGGAAAAATAAAGTCAAATATGTACATTCTCTACATGTAACATACCGACAAAGAGATAGATGAAAGAGATTACAAGGTAGTACTCTAGATAGCTCGGAAGAATGATTTGGACGAAATGAGGAAAATGTTGCATTTTCGAAGACGAAATGAGGAAAATGTTGCCATACAGCGTCACATGGGTCGCTTGGTTAAATGGGTCGCTTGGTAGCATATATGGATCAATAGATGCGAACTCGGTGAATTTATGGATTTGAAAGGATAAAAGGACAAGAACCAATCAAAACAAAACATTTACAACATCAAACTTATTAATGCCAATTTAGGATCACATGAGTCGTTTGGTCGTATATATGGATCAATAGATGCTACCTCGACAAATTTATGGATTTATAAGGATTAAATGATAAAACCCAATCAAAATAATACATTTACAACGTCAAACTAATTAATGCCAATAATGGATAGCATGGGTCGTTAGGTCGTATATCTGCATCAATAGATGCTAACTCGACGAATTTATGGATTTATAAGGATTAAATGACAAAAGCCAATCAAAATAATACATTTACAACGTCAAATTAGTTAATGTCAATTGAGGGTCGCATGGGTCGCTTGGTCGCATATATGGATCAATAGATGCTAACTCGACGAATTTATGGATTTATAAGGATTAAATGACAAAAACCAATCAAAATAATGCATTTACAATTTCAAACAATGCTTACAACAGATTTTGACCCATGTGTCCCAAGAAGTGTAGATCGAATGCCTACGTTTTAAAAGTGATAGTAGTGTTTTAAGAACCCATCGGATGAGTTTGAGAAAATTTCAAAAAAAAAATACATTTAACATTTGTTCAAATGTTTGTTGATAATATTATCTACATTAATTCTTAATTAGACATCTACAACTTAAATATTTTCATAATGGCATTTTAAAAAATAAAAGCATGGGTCACATCGCTTGGTCGCATATATGGATCAATAGATGCAAACTTGACGAATTTATGAATTTAAAAGGATGAAAGGATAAAAACAATCAAACTAATACATTTAAAATTTGTTCAAATGTTGATATTATTGATATTATTGTCTACATTGATTCTTAATGTCGATAATAGAAGCATGACGCAATGACTCTGCACGCATTCTACTTCCATTGGAGAGATAGTTCATTAGCCAAGAGTTATCTCCTGCCATGTATTACATCTTCCATTCTTCTGCTTTTTTCTTGTTTGGTATTGCAATCTAGAGTTATCTTCTGCCATGTACTTCGTCTTCCAGTCACATTTCAAGAGTAACCCAATACCGTCACCTAGGTCACCAATGCAACTTGTGAGTGATTGCATAGATACCGAGTCCGCCGATTACCAAAACCTTGAGTAACACATAGCCAACACGATGATCTGCATCCACCATGTCACCTTTTTCACGAAGGTAACAAAGGTCACAAAGATTTTTCATAAGAATTTGGGGCTAGAGACGCAAACTAAGAGAAGAGATGTAGATGTTAACTTATAGACATGGGTCGGAAGGGTCACATGGGTCGGAAGAATGGAGTCTGACATCGAAATCACGAGTCACATTGGTCGGAAGGGTCACATGAGTTGGAAGATAGGATTCTTACAGTGAAACGACGAGTCCAATGGGTCCGAAGGGTCACATGGTTCGGAAGACAGGAGTTTAACATCGAAACGATGAGTCACATGGGCTGTTAGAGTCACATGGCTCGGAAGACAGGAGTCTGATAGCGAAACGATGTGTCACATGGCTCAGACGGGTCACATGGATCAGAAGACAGGAGTCAAACATTGAAACGATGAGTCACAATAGTCATATGGGTTGCATGAGTCGCATGGGTCGCATGGATCGCATGAGTCACATGGATCGCATGAGTCGCATGAGTCATATGGGTCGCATGAGTCGTACAAGGGTCATATGTGGTCGCATTGGGTCGGATGGGTTCCCGTTTACCCTTGATTCTAATTTAATCCAATTGAAAGTCGCACAAGGGTCATATGTGGTCGTATGATTGGGATGGGTTCCCATTTAAACTTGATTTTAATTTAATCCCATTGAGGGAGTACATGGAAAAATAAGAACAATAGATGCAAAATAAGACATTTTCAATGCTTAAATATGGATTTATTTATAATGATTGACAAAGGTTACAAAGGTCACAAAGGTTACAAAAAAAGAAAGAAAAAGAAGGTTGCAAAAGTTCAAAAAAATTTTAAAAATGAAAGAAAATGTTACATAAGGTCTCAAATTTCACAAAGGTCAAATTTGTTGAGTTTAGAGACACATCGGAGCCCTCCCCCTAAAGAGAGTCGTGTTTCACTCAAAGCCATCTCCATGTTGACCTCCAACCGTGACCTTAAGTAACACGGATACAACATGATGTATGGGTTTAGTGATTACCAAGACCTTATGTAATGCAGAAATACATAATATCTTTCATCCACATTGTAAGGACTTGTGTGTATCTGCATAAAGACCGAGTCAGACAATAACCAAAACCTTGAGTGACACATAGATAGCACGATGTCTTGCGTCCATCGTGGGACCTTCGTGATGAATGTTAGAAAGTTCACAAAGATAACAAATATTTTTTAGAGAATTTAGGGATAGAGACTTAGACGAAGAGAGCAGGGTGAGATTCTCCCGATTCAATCTCATCTCAAATGGGTGTGATGGTGAGACTTGGAGAATTTGATGAACCTTTTAAAATAGGAGTACGATAGATAGATAGATAGATAGATAGATAGATAGATAGATAGATAGATAGATAGATAGATAGATAGATAGATAGATAGATAGATAGATAGATAGATAGATAGATAGATAGATAGATAGATAGATAGATAGATAGATAGATAGATAGATAGATAGATAGATAGATAGATAGATAGATAGATAGATAGATAGATAGATAGATAGATAGATAGATAGATAGATAGATAGATAGATAGATAGATAGATAGATAGATAGATAGATAGATAGATAGATAGATAGATAGATAGATAGATAGATAGATAGATAGATAGATAGATAGATAGATAGATAGATAGATAGATAGTGTCGAAACGACATGAGTCTGTAAACTAAACGAGGAGTCGCAAGGGTCATGAGTGTGGCATTCGAAAAAAGGCATAACTAGCATTGGAAAAGCCAGGAGTCTGACATCGAAACGATTAGTCGCAAGGGGTTACGTGAGTCACATGGGTCCCATGGATCGCAAGGGTCGCAATGGCCTCAAGGGTCGCAAGGGCCGCAATAGTCGCAAGGACCGCAATGGCCGCAAGGGTCGCAAAGATCCCAAAGTTCGCAAGGGTCGCAATGTTCACAATGGTGCAAGGGTCATATGGGTCATAGGGGTTACATGGGTCGCTTTAGTCACAAAGGTCACAATAGTGCTTAAACGTCAATGAGGAAATATAGATGCAAAATTGAGAATTTATCGAATTATAATGATGATGTCACCAAGGTTTACTCCAAATAAAACAAATATTATAATATTACAAACAAATAAAACAAATAATATAACATTGCACACTAACAAACGCCATGTCTCCCGAAGGTAGTAGGTTGAACATAGTTCGGGTATCTTGTGACCTTTACCAATCTTATGTGCAGCCGTAATTGCGTGACTGCACGGATACTTATCCACATCAAACATTTTGTAGTCGCACGTAATCTTTTTGAAATCTCATATTTGGATGCATGTCCAAACCGTTCATGTAACGGTTTCTCAATGTAAGGTGTTGACTTTTGAGAATCATCACCAGTAGTTACTTCCGACCTATACCTATTGAACCATTCCACTGTCTTTCCCAAACAAATATCTAAAAACCCTAGAATCGAAACTTTTTTTACTTCTTCAACATTGAATTTATTGACTCAGCCCCATTAGTGGTTAATAAGTTGTACATTTCACCTTTAAATTTGCATCTTGCCCACTTAACGGGATGAAATTCCTTTTTTTCCAAATACTTTGCAACATTGGATACTTGCACAAAGTTCACAACACTCACAAAGGTCATACAGGTCACAATGGTCACAACAGTCAAATTTGTACCTGTGCCAGTTTCATATTTGTACCTGGCATTCAAATCTGCTGCACATTTGAAGAACATTTTCGCCAAAGTATCACCCTTTGAAGTCTTTCTACCTTGCCCTTATTGACGAAACTCTTTATATTTAGTGATATATGACGCGCACAAAAACTATGATAAGCTTGTTTGTACCTTTGTTTGACTGCTTTTATCAACCTCTTATGGCGATCAGATATCACAACGACATCACGTCTATCCGGTATCACCTATTTCAACCTTGACATAAACCACTCCATGTTTCGTCTTTCTCTCTATCGACTATTCCCCATACAAGAGGATATTGGTGATGTTCACCATCTTGCGTGGTCACCACAATCAATGCTCCCTTGTACATTCCTGTCAGAAATGTTGCATCCACAATAACCACTTTACGCATGTATTTACATCCTTTTATAGTCGCTCCGACAGCCATAAAAAGGTATTTAAAGCTTTTCCCATCACTGTCCAACTGAAGATTTGCGACAAATCTGGGATTTCTTTCTACAAACATGTACAACAACTCTGGAAGCCTCCTATAATGTTCAAATTCTTCACCACGAATCTCTTTTTGAGCATTGTATTTCCCTCTTAATGCCATCAAATATGATATATTGGCATCATACTTTGCTTTTACACGAGCCATGAATTCTTTTGCTAGAGGTGTTTCATATTTCCCGGTATATTCCTCATTCAAATAATCCTTAACCAACTACGCCTTACACTTTGTAGCTTCTGTCGATTGAGATACTGGTGAAAAATTATGAATGGGATACTGTGTTCTCACATTAAACCGTTTGGAATTCAGGATTGCTACCACACGTAATTTCCATTTACAACCACTTCCAGCAAACTTGCATCTTACTTCCCGCAGCTTCGAATTAGAACTCAATGTTTGTACTATATCTAAAACAAGCTTCAATTGAACCCTTCCTTTCAAATTCATGTACATACTTCTTGCTAACAAACTCTTGCCCAATTTTAAGATGCAATCCATCTTCAAAGTCGAAGATATTATTTTCATTGTCTGCCTTCTCTTGAACTATCATTTCCAAATTGTTCTCACCATCACCATCCTTATGTTGTGTTGGCACATCAGAATTTTTTTATACTACCATAAAAAACTTCATCAACTACCACATTCATGGCATACTCACAATCTTCTCTTAACCCATTGGTATATTCACTATCAGAATTATCTGAATCCAAAATATTTATTGTTTCTGTCGGATTACTCTCAACTCTACTTTTGTTATTCGGAACTAAAATAACACAATCATCATAATCTACAACACCTTCATCCTTACCTTCTCTATCAATGCTTCTAAAATCAGGAATTAGAGGTTCAACTTCCTTCTCAATTTCCATATCACACTTCACACTTGTCAATTCTCTCTCCACATACAATAGTGGTCGAATTCTTCTTATGCGATCGAACAGATAACAAATAAGATGCATGTCATTCATTGTATATGTCAGCTTCCTATTTTCATAAATTTTGGGCAAATAGTCTAACTTTAACTTCGTTGTATTTTTTTCCACCATCATCTCTATGCATAACTCACCCATAAGTTGTTGGTATGTCAGACTAATCGGAGAGAAAAATACTCTCTAGTTTTCCTGAACTCTACCAAACCATTCATATTCTCAATTTAGGTTATTTTCCCATTTACCATCATACAAAAAATAAATCAATGTGATTTTCTCATCCATCGAATCCATTACACCAGTAACATAAACATAAAAAGAGGGTAAATTCGGTGACCCACTGCGACCATGTGTTTCAAATTCAAAATGATCCAATGCGACCGTGTGACTCGATGAGACTCTGTAAACCAGTGCGATCGTGCAACTCAATGAGACTATGTGACCAAGTGCGAGCATGTGTTTCTATATGACTATGTGACCCACTGCGACCCTATGTTTCAATATGACTCTGTGACCCTGTGCAACCATGCGACTCAATGAGACTCTGTGATCCAGTGCGACCGTGCGACTCGATGAGAGTTTGTGACCCAGTGCGACCGTGCGACTCGAAGAGACTGTCACTCATTGCGATCATTTGACATTTCAATAATTATGGCTCGTTTTAACTACATAAATAAAAGTCTCGTTTAGATAAAGGGAGAATCGAATCTATACATATTACTCACTACTCACTCGGGTTATCCAATTCATAAAAGAAACACGAAAAACACAAGAGAAACACGAAAAATCACTATACATACTTGGTTTTTCTGTTGAACGTGCTTAATTGCAAGCTTATTTATTGACAACAAACGATTTGGATCTATTCACGGTGAATCTGATGTCGATTTCAAATTACCTTCGACGAATTTATTGTCTATTTCAAGCTACTCGCACTAAATCTGATGTGGTGTAGGAGAACAGTAATTTTCGCACCACAAGAGAGAGAAATCGAGTTGCTTTGGAGGAGAGAGAAAAATTGTCGACTAATTAAAAGAAAGACTAATATGGGGTTATCATATTTTAAGGGTAGATTTGAAGTGGAAACCTTTTTTAGGGAATAATAGTTTTTTTTTTGAAGTTACCCCGAATAAAAAAAGTGAAACCAATAGAATTATTTGTTATATATATATATATAGATGGGAAATAAAGAATGTGAAACCAATAGAAGTGTTTGTTATATATGTGTGTATATATATATAGTTATGGGAATAAAGAATTTGAAACTAATAGGAATTATTTGTAAAGATGCCATAGGCACATGTCCTCAACAATAATATAACATAATATAACATATGTATATGTAAACATAAATCTGTTTTAAAAACAATACCTCATGTGTAAAGATGATTTTATATAATTATATACATATACACACATACATAACATAAAATGGCATAGATACAAACATAACATATAGTGCACAATGTATAAAGTCATAAAATCCACTTTGCTTTCCATATATATATGTATATATATATATATATGTTGCTAATAACATTTAGGCTGATGAAACATATGATGCAATGTGGTAACAGTTTGTCAAAAAACCATGTCTACATATGTACATATGCCCACATACAAAACAAAAATGTGGTAAACAGTTTGTCCAAAACATGGGCAAGGAATCTGTAATAAATAAGAAATATAAATTTTTAGTACCTTTCAATGAAATCTTGAACAGAAGCGACTTTCCCAGCGAAATAAAATCTTTTCGTCGATGTTGTATTCAAATAAAGCGTACTTATAAATAGTAAATAGCATAATTGTTTAAATATTGTAATGAATCTTTAGGATTGTTGCTTAGACAAATCTGAATTTAGGGAAAAATATATTAACCGGCAACAAATTTTGGATTCAAACTGGTGACTAAAATGGCAGATGGTTACGAGCCAAATTTGTGTAACTTTCCACATAACTTCAGAGCCTTCTTGTCCCAAAAAAGTGACGGTAACATCTATGCCCTTATGATGGTAAAAAAATTCTATAACAAAAGGCAGAGGAAACAACAATTAAACATACATTTTTTTAACAAACTGCCTATCCAGTCAACTGTAAACGCGGCATTACACATTGTGTAAAACAAACATGACCTATAATATCTGATAAATAGAACATATTGATTAAATAAATTATTGAGAGAAAAATACAGTTTAAATGAACGCTAACATATTATGATTAACCTGGGGCGAACTATTTCTGTTGACAATAGCAGAAAGTTCATCATAGATATTTAGCCGAAACATTTCTTTGACGATTGGAATGGAAATTTCACTAATTTCAGTTAATTTAGTCAAAACGGTTAGACGCAGTGATACTTTCATATCATATCAGTTAGTTTGAAATTGTCACCACTGCGAATAGTATCAAAGTTATCGAATTGAATCATATCTCCCTCTTTTAAAACACCCTTTAAACTATTGTACAACAGTTCCTTAACTGAGTCTTGAATCAAAGAAGGCTGTAGTGAAAAAACTATCAAACAGTGGAAGCAATGAAATATGTTAGAGAAGGCAAAAAAAAGAAAACAAAATATTTCATCAATTAAAACAAAATCGACGCACGTGATTTGTCCTTCTTATGCTTCCCATACGCGGAAGACTAACGATAATTTGTTGTTGTACATGGCCAACCATGAGGTCGGGAAACATGGTGTGAGAAGGAATCATGGTTGATACAGCAATAGACATTAACAATAGGGCTTAAAAGAATAGGGAAAAATAATGATTTCTTTGTTGTAATATTCTAAGTAAGTTGTGTTTTCTAGATAATATATTACCTTATAAATAGACTTGGATATATGTCAAACGTTTTCCTAGTTGTAACTTTGCATATCAATTGTGTTAATAATAATTCGGAGCAATGGGTGATATGGATGGCCTTACATATTCTTGGCAGTGTGGATATCCTTTTAACGTTTCCCTCTTCATTGCTTGACTTTAATTAGAGTTTTAAAGTCTATTTTTTTTATTTTATTAGGTGATTAAATGTCAACAAATGAAAAGTATAGGATGATAACTTAAGCTTTGTGTTGCTAATGGATCTATGCTAATCTAAATATCCTATTGCTAATAGATCTATGACAATCCAAATATCTAATCGGTGTAATTTTTTTTAACGGTCTAGGTGGAAGCATGAAAGGATCTTTCTTTATTAAATATATCATGTATCAGGGTGCAACCTAGAAGCATCAAACTCTCGTTATCCCTTCTTGATAAGTAAGATACCAAGGAGGGAAACATTTTTTTATGAATGAAAGTTATGGACCTCGAGTTTCATGATAGCTAAACTATATGTTATATAGTTGTTGTGTATATCAATTGCCAGTTCAGATCAAAGGTGGCTAATAGAAAAAATAAAAAGGCAAGAGCAAAGTAGAATTTCAGGGTATAACGAGCATAAGAGGGTATAAGAGGGTGTCATTGCTTAGTATTGAGTGAAAAATGAAAATGACATCAGTATAAGAGGGTGTCATTGCTCAGTATTGATACATTTTCGATGGTTCAGGTTTAAGTGGTGGGTTGGCGATCATCTTTCTACGTCCTTAGAGCAAGGCGCAAAAAAAAACGTCATATACTCTGTTACACTCTTCAACGAGGTGCAAGAGTATACCGTCATCGGTAGCTTGGGTCTAAGTAAAAGTTGAATCCCTTCAAATCCGATGTCCTAGAAGCCTAGTGTGTTCGCAAAATCAGAATAAAGAAAAAATGGAATGAAAGAATAAAGAAGCTCGAGAATAAAACAAGTATCCTATTTGATTATGTGATTAGCATTTGTTTGAAATCTCGTTTGGTAGAGAGAGTTGCGGTTTCTCACTTAGCTCGTCTTTGATTACTTTCTTATAGGTAGTCATGGTGAACCTAAGATGAAAACTGAAAGTTTTTAGACCAAAATTTGCTCTAACTTGTTTGGTGGATCGATTAGGTTTGCTTTAGCGGTATTTCTAGGGGAAAGGGGAATTATCACATTTTGTATCTCCCACGTGTTCCACGTTTACATTTGCTTAGGAACAAACAAACATTCAAGTCTGAGGGATTTTGATCATCTCGTTTTCGTACACGATTCTCGCATGATTTTAGAGATGTTTATGACCATAGTTGCGAGGTTTACGTGTGATTTTGTATATGTTTTACTTGTTTTCGTGTTTTCATGTTCTTATTGGTTTTAATGCGTATTCGATTCATTTCGGAGTTAAGAAGCGTACACGGGATATAATTGGACATTGAAGGTCACAACGGATCGAACGAAACGAGTAATGGACAAGTCGTGGCTAAGAATGATCAAGTGCACGACCAAACAGCCACTCTCACCTTTTGCACGATCGAGCTATCATTGCAACACGGTCGGGTTCCTCTTTGGTGAAGCAGCACGACTAGACATCCAATCCACCACGGTTGATCATCCTTCTTCTTGGAGCAGCACAGTCAGGCTAAGTAAGGATCACGGTCGGGCACATTTGTGGCAATTTATCCCTGAGAGATGTGCACGACTCGGGCACACATCATGCACGGTCGGGCACTCTCTTGGTGAGGGAGCATGGTCGGGCGTCTTATGGTGCACGTCGGGCAACTCATTCAAATTCATCCTCGTAGCTTGTGCATGGGTCGGGCGTTCCAAAAGCACGGTCAGGCATCCTACCAATGAAGGCAGCACGGTCGGGCATCATGGGTAGCACAGTCGGGCTTCAATGCAAAACAACTTATGTATAACTACGGAAGAAGCATGTCTGACTGGGCATGACATGGAGCACGGTCGGGCATGACTATGTAAAACAACCAATCGACGAAATAGGTGGAAATCAGTCGGCCAAGAGTTTCCAATTCAAACTACAAAGCCTAACGACAGAAAAGATTGAAGATGGGATCCACCATCGAGAAGAGAATTCATAGCCATCATCCATCCATAGAATCCCCTTGACGGGAGGCACGCAAGGAGTTGGAGATTGATTCAGGATCAACGCTCGTCTGTTATCTCTATGCTCTTTAATCTACTATTTTGGTTGTGATGTTTAGACTCATGAGCGAGTAGTAGATTTATTCAAGGAGAAGGGATTAGCTCATGGCTATCTTGGAACCGTCTTTGATTCGTTTATGAATGCATTTCCACGTTTCGTATTATCTATTCTTTGTCTGAAAACTTACTGTCTTGTGTTTACGAATGACCACATATATGCATGTGTTAGAGATTAAGAGAAAGACTGAAAGGTGAATTCTAATCCTAGAAAATCAGGCTTAGAATAACCGAGACTAGGTCACGAAAGTAGGATAGTAACGATTGAAGGTTGTATCACGCAAATCATGAATCGTAATAGGGTTTAGTTGGGTATCAACCACGAAAATAAGGGATGACTCAATCTATCCACGTTCCAATGCCTTGAGAGAGGGTAGATTCTACATTAGGATAGTTCGTCTTAGATATCTTGATAAGGAATGCACGATTAGATAGATCCGAGATAGGTTTCGGAAGCTATGCGGTGAAACCAGTTTCCTAGGGTGTTTGTCTCTTTGTTTAGAACTCACTTATCCATTGCATCATCATTATATTTACGTTTCATCATCCTTATTCTTTCGCAGCAAGCTTTGGTTCTACTTTTGATTCTTAGATCGTGTTACATTAGTCCTCGTGGGATCGACAACTTAACTACTACACACGTGTCATGCACTTGCGGGTAGTCTTAGGTTAACTTGTTAACTTAACAAGCATCACACAGCCACCGTATGCTTCAGTTGTCCTCCACAGTTCTCCCTTCAAGAACAATAAAAGTTACTTTATTTTTCTTTAATCTTTTGTAGAAGTGATGACGACATTGAGATGGATGAGGAGATTAGGAGATGAGCTAAAGAACCTGATCGTGAAGTTACTAGATCAATGACGCGTGCACGAGCCAAAAGATTATAGAATGCATTCACCAAGCTTATTCAAGCTGAGTTTGACACGAGAGCACCAGATGGATGAGATACACAAATAGAATTGATGTTAATCTTACTTATTGGATCCAAGGACGGGGAGACTTTAAGAACAAGAAGATTTGGACGTTTTTGGCTAAGTCTTAAAGCTCGAAACGCAGAGTTTTGTTTAATCAGATTTATTTTCGGTTTTTTAGCTCGGTTAGAACTTATTTGCTTGATTTGAGATTATTTTCTGTTTACTTAGTTTAGGACTAAGACAAAATGTATAGTTTTACCTTCTAGAATTTATTTATGTCGTTTTCTATTTAGTTGGAAGATATATTACGAATTTTGAGATTTAAGAGAGTTTCTTTTGCAAGTTTCTAAGTTCTAGTCTTCAACTCTTGATTTGAATTCTTTGGATTCAACTTGATTTATCAATCACATAACAACCTGTGATTGTGGTGTCTTCACAAATTTTCAAGGTTTCTCAACCGAGTTCTTAGGGGTTTGAGTCATAGGAGTCAAATTTAGGTTTTGTTTATCTTTGTTTTGCTTGTGTTTTACGTTTAAGGTGTGATTGTGTCTTGTAATCTTCCACTACAAGAAAATCAGGTTTTAGAGACTGAAAAATCCGTCTCTAATCTGTCCCTAAACGTGTTTAGGGACTGATTAGAGATGACCAGCGGTAGTCCCCAATCACGCGTCTCCAAATGCTATCCGTCCCCAATTCGTCCCCAATTAGGGACCGAAATTAGCCGTCCCTAAATTTAGGGACGAAAATTCGCCGTCTCTAAATTTAGGGACGGAAATTAGCTGTCCCTAAATTTAGGGACAGAATTTCGCCGTCCCTAAATTTAAGGACGACTACAGTGGTCCGTCCTTATTTTTTTTTTAATAAAAAAAATTATTCCTCAACACGAATGAGGAACGTGATAACCTCAGTTTTCGAATCTGAGATGGATTTGAAACTCTTCAGGAGATATCTTCCAGGACAAAGTAACGTTTTCTCGAGATGGATTTGAAACTCTTCAGGAGATATCTTCATATGTGCTCTGCATGGTTGGTTCAGACTCACCCTTCTTCCTCTTCTCAACGAAAATGCAAACTCAGACCCTCACCCTGAACGATCAGACGCATATGTGTTCTGTGATGAATGGAAGCTCAGCCTCGATTGTGTCCCGGATACGGTAGCTTCAGAGGCAATAAAGAGCTTTGTCAATGTCGTCCATGTCATATCTGTAAAACAAAGCGAGGAGATAAAGATGAGAAAACGCACCGAGACAACGTCAAAAGAGCTGGAGAAGAAGGCTTCGGCTATCAGGAACGGCGGATTCGAGCTGGGGGAGCTTCTCGGTAGCAGCGGCCAAGGATGAATAGGGATGAGAGCTTCGGATCCACAGAAAATCTGAGAGAGAGAGAGTGGAAAAATGAAGCGGGAGATATTTTACACTAAATTGGAGGCGGATTAGGAACGGCATATAAATTCCATCCCCGATTTTCGAAAAATCGTCCCAAAATCAACCCTAAAACAGTTTCTGTCGTCTCCAAATTTTGAGAGGGGAGACGTGGCCGTCTCCCCAATTTTGGG
>CM071872.1:8429484-8443274 GCA_036759665.1 Gynandropsis gynandra | reverse complement strand
CGTCTCCAAATTTGGAGACGGATGACGTGTCCGTCTCCAAATTTGGAAACACGAGAAACTTTCGTCTCCAATTTAGGGACGACTTACTTATCCGTCCCTAATTGGTCCGCAATTAGGGACGGAATAGGCACGACTCTTCTGTACCCAAATTTGAGGACGGATTCGGGACGGATTTCATTTTTCGTCCCTAATCCGTGTATAATCCGTTCCTAAATTTAGGGACGGAAATATCGGTCCCCAAATTCCGTCCCTAATCTTAAATTTTCTAGTAGTGTTCTTTTCGTATGTTTATGTGAAACTTTCGTTTGATTTTGTCTAGGCTTGTTCTACCGCAAGACCAGCAGAAAAAAATATAAATAGAAAAAGAGAAATAAAAAAGAAAAGGAAAATCAAAGAAAAAAGAAAAAAGAAAAGAAAAAACAAAGGAAAAGAAAATTAAAAGTAAAGAAAAATGAAATTTGATGTAAAATAAAAGGAAAAAAAAGAAAATTTGTTGTAAAAAAATTCAAAACCGATTCAAAGGTTCAAGTAGAAAGGATTAGAAAAATAGTTATTTTCTTATTAAATCCGGTGTTTGTTTTGGTTATTTCCTTGTTAGGCATGAAAATACAACCAAATTATTTGTTTCATTCCTTTTCCTAAACAAAAATAGGAAAAGAACTTGTGATTTCGTGGTTAGGACAGATCTGAGCACAAATAGGCATTATAATTGTGATTTGCAAGAATTGTTTCGTGTGATCTCAACTTTGTGGTTGTTAGTTAGCTGGATTCTGATTGTATTTCGAATTCTAGAGTTGTTTGTTAGGGCGTACTCGGCTTGAAAATGAAACAATGGGGAGATAAAGCGCAAAATCGAGTGAAACACCATTTTTTAGAGGATGTGAGGTTCTTACGCACTCATTTCCTTTGTCTACTTTCGTTTTCCATCATCGTTTGTTCGTTTTGGAGGGAATAAACTCATGGAAAACATTCAACAACAAAATGACACTGAACTAACTGAGGAGCAACAAATTTCTGAAAGCTTACCTCGTAATCATGATGATGTGATAGCCTTGAACCAACAGGTCGAGCGATGTCTCCAGCAACAGCAGAATCAAATGATAGAGTTGTTTGAGGAGATGAATCGAAAGATTGATCAATTGACTATGGAACGATAAGCTCCCCAACCACCGCCGCCTCCTCAGGAGCAGCCTAGAGGCAACCAAGCCCCAAGGCAAGGTGAACTAAAGGTTGTAGCACCAGGGATGGTAGGAAGGCCTCGTGAACAACCAAAACGAGAAAGGGAAGATACGTACGAGGCTAAGATGGGAGAAAACTTCGATGCAGATTCTTTCTTGGCGCCGATGGCACCTATGTGTGGTCGACTAAAAAGTAATAGAATGGATGACAACCTGAGCAATATTTGATTCGAAATCCCTCCTCTTAAAGACTGCAGAACTATTGATGATTACCTAGAGCGGGAGAGACACACTCAAATGATTTTCGAATGTCATCATTACTCGGAACGCAAAAAGGTGCAACTTGTGACAACAAAGTTCTATGACTATGGGCTAGTATGGTGGGATCAAGTGATAGCACCAAGGAGACGAGCATGATTGCCTCCTATAACAATTTGGGAGGAGATGATAGATTTTATGAATCGGCAGCTTGTTCCCGCTCATTATGAAGAGAGGTGTGTGAGCAACTTAGAACCTTGGTGCAAGGGATTCGTAGTGTGAAGGAATAATATATAGAATTGGAGATGTTTAAGGCCAGAGCCTGTTTGGAAGAATGTAGAACAGCTGAGAACAATTGACTTCTCATGGGTTTTAATAGGGAGATTTACAATCTTATTGAAGCTCAAAACTATCAGACCTTGGATGAGCTCTTACATCACGCAATTAGAGGTGAAAATTAGCTTAAACTTGGTGACCAGCGGCCACCAAAGCATGAAAACTCCACCTAATTTTCTCGGTTTGATTACAATAAGAGACATAATTCGTATTTTACTTCCAAATCTGATCAAAAGGTTGAGCCATCACGGCCTAAAGATCGAGGTAACAATGATAAGACTCAGACTCATGCTTATGATATTAAATTCTTTCATTGTTTGGGTAGGGGTCGTTATTCAAAGGATTGCGTGAACAAGTGCATGATGTACACTAATACTCATGGAGATTTCAAATCATCCTCTGAGAAAGAAGAAGATAATGTCGAAGAGATTGAGAGTAATTCAGATAGTGAGTATGAAAAGCAAGATCCTACGAGAGGTGAACTCTTAGTAACTCGAAGAGCTTTGAATCGTCAAGCTAGAGAGGAGGTCATTGTTTAGCAAGAAAACATCTTCTATACTCAAGGGCATACAAAGGGGAAGGTGTGCATAGTGATTATTGATAGTGGAAGTTGTACGAATGTGGCTAACACATCCTTGGTTGAGAAACTTGGTTTGTTGACCAAGAAGCACATGAAGCCATATCGACTTCATTGATTGAATGAGAGTGGTAAAACCAAGGTGAATCATCAAGTTATGGTTGCAAATCGCATAGGAAGCTATGAAGATGAAATATTATGTGATGTGGTTCCAATGCAAATTGGTCATTTGTTAATTCGATGCTCGTGGCAGTTTGATTCGCGTGTGAAGCATGATAGGTATAATAACAAATATTCGTTTGAGTATAAAAGAAAAAAGATCGGATTGAGACCTTTAACACCAAAGGAGGTTTATGAAGATCAAGTGCAACTACTTAAGAAAGAGAAGCAAGCTAAATTGAGTGACCATAAAGTAGTTCACTTACAAAATACTAAGGTCTTAAGAAAAACCAAGAAAATGGCGTGTGAGAGCAAACCCGTAAGGACAAACAATTTTATTTCTATGAGAAATAGATATCAAGAAAGCTCTGCTTTCTAATCAGCCAATGATAGTACTTATGTACAAGTACACGTTGTTTTCAAACAAGCTGACATCTTAGTGTTGTTTGTGATCTTTTGTAGGTTTTTAAGACATGTTTTCGGAACAATTTCAGCGCGACTTGCCTTTAATAAGGGAAATAGTGCACCAAACTGACTTTGTGCCTGGTGATAGTATCCTTAACAAGCCCGCCTATTGTACTAACCCCGAAGAAACAATAAGATTTGAAAAGACAAGTTACTGAACACATGGAAAATGGTTATGTACGGGAAAGCATGTCACCATGTGTGATTTTGGTGCCCTAGAAGGATAGGACATGGTGCATGTGTGTTCATTGTCGAGCCATCAACAATATTACAGTAACGTATCGCCATCATATTCCTAGGTTAGATGATATGCTTGATGAGTTGCATCCAAGATAGATCTTAAGAGAGGCTATCATCAAATTAGAATGAGAGAAGGTAATGAATGGAAGACGGATTTTAAAACGAAATTAGGACTTTATGAATTACTTGCCATGCCTTTTGGTTTAACGAATGCTCTAGTATGTTTATAAGGCTTATGAATCATGTTCTTAGGAATGGGTATTTTGTTGTTGTTTACGTTGATGATATATTAGTTTATAGCAAGAAACTCGAAGAACATGTTCATCAACTTAGAAATGTTCTAGACGTGTTAAGGGCTGAATTTTTTTTTTGCAAATCTTACTAAATGTATTTCCTGCACTAACAAGGTTGTGTTCTTAGGATTTGTTGTGATTGAGCAAGGAATACATGTCAATGAAGAGAAGGTAGAAGCCATCTGAAATTAGCCTCGGCCTACATCGGTTGGAGAGGTTACAAGCTTTCATGGTTTGGCAAGCTTCTAACGGCGGTTTTTGAAGAACTTCAGCACTCTTGCACCCCATTAACTGAAGTAATAAAGAAAAATATTGTGTTTCAATGGGAAAAGGTGAAAGAGAAGGTATTTGAGATCTTGAAAGACAAACTAAGGAATGCTCCTCTTTTCTACTTGTATATATGCTCTTTGATAAAGTGTTATAAAAGAACCACACGCTCAACCCCAAGTATTGAAGCATACAATTATTAGAAAAATCTAGGTTTTTTTGTGTCGAATTTATCTGGGGAATTCACCTATTCCACCTTTCTTGTGGTCCTAGTTTAAGGCTTTTGTGTATTGATATAAACATTTCCTTAGGAAACTCTACGACCATTGCACGTCGAAAGAAATAACAAAAAAATAACAATTGGTGTATATATTAATATTTCTCCCTTCAACAACAACGACAGGTGTTAGGAATGATTCCATTGATAACACTTAGGGTGAATTCAAATACATATGAGGCATTTCATCAACCACTTTTCAATAACTTGGGGGGAAAGAGAGAGACAGAGATATATATACCTGGAAAATGTGAACCCATGGACAAAACCAAGAGAGAAATGAAGGAACATGAAAATCAGTAAAGAATGAATCTGAGCCGCAATGGGAAAGATGACTTGCACAACGACACCTTGGGAAGCAGGGGCCCCTGGTTTGTCACACAACGCTACGACAAAGATAGATCACCTAGAAAATGGGACCCATGGACGAAACTGAGAGAGAAAAGAAACAATGTGGAAAATCAATAAAGAAGGAACCAGAATCGCCATGGGAAAGACGACTTGCACGGAGATGCCTTGGGAAGTAGAACGCTATGACAGAGATAGATATACATGGAAACTATGTACTCATGGACGAAACCGAGAGAGAAAACAAGGAACGTGGAAAATCTGTAAAGAAGGAACCAGAGCCACAATCGGAAAGAAGACTTCCACGGCGACGCGTTGGGAAGTAGAGGCCCTTAGTTTGTCATAGAATGCTACAACAGATATACATATACCTGGAAAACGTGAACCCATGGATGAAACTGAGAGAGAAAAGAAGAAACATGGAAAATCAGTAAAGAATGAACCAAAGTCGTCATTGGAAAGACGACTTTCATGGCCATGCCTTGGGGAAGCAGAACGTTACGATAGAGATAGATATACCTGAAAAACATGAATCCATGGACGATACCAAGAGAGAAAAGAAGGAACGTGGAAAATAAGTAAAGAAGGAACCTGAGCCGCAATGGGAAAGACAACTTGCACGGCGATTCCTTGGAAAGTAGAGGCCCCTGGTCTATAATAGAACACTACGAAAGAGATAGATATACCTGGAAAACGTGAACCCATGGATGAAACTAAGAGAGAGAAAAGAATGAACGTAGAAAATCGATAATAAAGGAACCGGAGCTGCTATGGGAAAGATGACTTGCACAACAATGTATTGGGCAGTAGAACGCTATGACAGAGATAGATATACTTGGAAAACGTGAATCCATTGACAAAACTGAGAGATAAAAGAATGAGCGTTGAAAATCGATAAAAAGGTAACCGAGCCGCAATGGGAAAGAAGACTTACATGGCGACGCCTTAGGAAGCAGAGGCCCCTGATTTGTCACAGAATGAAAAATGTAGATATACCTGGAAAATGTGAACCAATTGACGAAAGTGAGAGAGAAAAGAAGGAACATAGAAAATCAGTACAGACTGAACCAAAGCCGCCATTCGAAAGACAACTTGCACGTTGGAATCAGAACGCTGCGATAGAGATAGATATACCTGGAAAACGTAAACCCATGGACGAAACCACGAGAGAAAAGAAGGAACGTGGAAAACCGGTAAAGAAGGAGCCTGAGCCCCAATGGGAAAGACGACTTGCACGACGACGCCTTGGGAAGCAGAGGCCCCTGGTTTGTCACAGAACACTATGATAGAGATAGATATACCTAGAAAACGTGAAGACATGGATGAAACCGGTATAGAAAAAAAGGAACGTAGAAAATCAATAAAGAAGAAACCGGAGCCGCCATGGGAAAGATGACTAGCACGGCGATACATTGGGAAGTAGATCGCTACGACAGAGATAGATATGCCAGGAAAACGTGAACCCATGGACAAAATTGAGAGAGAAAAGAAGGAACGTATAAAATCAATAAAGAATGAACCGGAGCCGCCATTGGAAAGACGACTTGCACGATGATGCCTTGGGGACCAGAACGCTGCGATAGAGATGGTACCTGGAAAACGTGAACCCATGGACAAAACCGAGAGAGAAATGAAGGAATATGAAAAATCAGAAAAGAAGGAACCTGAGCCGCAATGGAAAAGATGACTTGCACGGAGACGCCTTGTGAAGCAGAGGCCCCTGGTTTGTCACAGAACGCTATGAAAGAGATAGGTATATTTGGAAAGCGTGAACCCATGGACAAAATTGAGAGAGAAAAGAAGGAACATAGAAAATCAGTAAAGAAGGAATCGGAGCCGCCATGGGAAAGACGACTTGCACGGTGACGCCTTGGGAAGTAGAACGCTACGACGGAGATAGATATACCTGGTAATGACAGTTTAATTTTTGTAAAGAGAAGAGAGAACAATGTAAAGAACCTTCATGTATTTCAATGATAAGCTTTTCTGCACCGTGTACATTTTGAATATCAGCACCATTTTATACAACGTATGCACTTGAATTGATACCAATACTACCCTCTACTGAATCAACTAATTACAACCAAATTCCAACTACTGTGATAACAACTGAAAACGGTTATGCACAGCTAATTCACCAGTAGAGGTCACAGGGTAATTTTCCTCTGTCTTACGACCACCTGCACTCGTGTGATTCTCCAAGTGAGCAGTCTTCAAGGTTTCTGAGTGTGTGAGCCGAGTGTCCTCTATACCCCCCCGCAAACTGGTGATCGGAGGAGAAGAGATCCCCAGTTTGGCTCGAAGGTGACTAAATGCGGCTTATGCATTGAAGTGTGAATAACAGTTGCAAATGACTCATATTCTTTGCCTAATCCTTGCAACAGACGGAAAATTTTCATAGATTCTGATACAGGTTTGCCTATTGATGCTAGATGATCACAAATCATCTTGAATTCCTTTAAATAATCTGCCATAGTTCTTCCTTCTTTTGTTAACATTTGCAGTGAGGCTAATAGATCAAATTCTCGTGATATAGAATGTTGATTGAAATTTTCAGATAAGGCATCCCATACCTCTCTTGCTGTCTCAAGGCCAATCACATAGCCAAACACGTCCTCAGAGAGTGTGCCACATATCCAGGATTTGATAAGCTGATCAGTCTGCAACCATGACTCAAATTCTGGATTTGCAGTCTCCATTTCCACTCCATCTGTTTTTGTTTTTAAGAATTCTGAAGGAGCTTGCTCAATTCCATTGATGAAACCGAGTAACTTCTGACTCTTCAGCAGAGATTCAACTTGCGTTTTCCAGATAAGATAATTGGTTTCGGAGAGTTTTAATGTAACGAAATTTGAAATGTTTACATGGATTGGGAAAGGATATTTTGATGGACTAACAACAGCCATTGCAAAGAGATGAATGAACTCTAGGCAACAAGCTCTGATACCATAATGACAGTTTGAATTTTGTAAAGAAGAGAAGAGAGAACAATGTAAAGAACCTTCATGTATTTCAATGATAAGCTTTTCTGCACAGTGTACATTTTGAATATCAGCACCATTTTATACAACGTATGCACTTGAATTGATACCAATACTACCCTCTACTGAATCAACTAATTACAACCAAATTCCAGCTACTGTGATAACAACTGAAAACGGTTATGCACAGCTAATTCACCAGTAGAGGTCACAGGGTAATTTTCCTCTGTCTTACGACCACCTGCACTCGTGTGATTCTCCAAGTGAGCAGTCTTCAAGGTTTCTGAGTGTGTGAGCCGAGTGTCCTCTATACCCCCCGCAAACTGGTGATCGGAGGAGAAGAGATCCCCAGTTTGGCTCGAAGGTGACTAAATGCGGCAGAGGACAAGGACTTAGTAAACACATCAGCCACTTGCAAGTCTGATGGAATATGCTTTATTAAGATTGAACCCAAAGCAACCTTTTCACGTATAAAATGGTAGTCGATTTCAATGTGCTTGGACCGGCCATGAAATACCGGATTGGCAGTGAGATGAGGGACAGATAAACTGACAGCTCAACTGACAAGAGTCACAAATGACAGATGAACCTTTAGTTATAGTGATACTTTTACTGGAAATTAAAGATTTCAGAACTTTTGAATTAGGATGCCCCAGTCTCCTATGCCACACATCTTCACTAGCTGATCTATGCCTTATTGAGAAGTAAGCCTTGAAATCTGTGGTTTCCACAACATATATACCCTCACATTTGCTTCCCTTTGCCTAGATTGCCTTGGTTGCTAGATCCTTAATATACACAGAGTGTGAATCAAATACAAAATAGCAAGGGTATTCTAAAGTCAATTTTGAAACAGATAACAATGACTTAGCCATATCAGGAGCAACTAAAACTTCTGTGACTGGAATAATACCTTCTTGAGTTGGAATTGAAGTTGAACCAACATGTGTAATCGGCAGGAATGAACCATCTCCCACCATGATAGAGTTTGATCCCATATAAGGAGTAGCAGATTGAAGATTGTCAGCAGTGTTTGTAACATGTGCAGAAGCTCCTGAATCTGGGTACCATTCTGTACCTACAGCTGATGAAACTTGCAAAGCCTGCAAAGCTTGAGGAACATCAGTACTTTGGAATGCATTATCAAACCTGTGTCAACATTTCAACGCATTGTGTCCTGTTTTTCCACAGATTTGACAAATAGGCCTGGTGTTTTGCTGATTAGAATATTCAGGAGCATAGACTTGTTGTACAAATCCTCTTCCCCTTGTAGAGAAACTGGTTCTTGCTCTTTGATTCTGAAATCTTCCTGCACCTCTATTATTATTATATCCATTTCCTCTGCCTGTTCTAGCATAATTTTCTGAATAATACTGATGATTCCCATTCTGAACATTGAATGCCAGATGAGGAGAAACAGTAGGTGTATTGTAGACATGATTATTCATAGCTAAAATTTTTAGCTGTGACACAACATCATCATAAGTAGGAATAGGCGGCTTATGCATTGAAGTGTGAATAACAGTTGCAAATGACTCATATTCTTTGCCTAATCCTTGCAACAGACGGAAAATTTTCATAGATTCTGATACAGGTTTGCCTATTGATGCTAGATGATCACAAATCATCTTGAATTCCTTTAAATAATCTGCCATAGTTCTTCCTTCTTTTGTTAACATTTGCAGTGAGGCTAATAGATCAAATTCTCGTGATATAGAATGTTGATTGAAATTTTCAGATAAGGCATCCCATACCTCTCTTGCTGTCTCAAGGCCAATCACATAGCCAAACACGTCCTCAGAGAGTGTGCCACATATCCAGGATTTGATAAGCTGATCAGTCTGCAACCATAACTCAAATTCTGGATTTGCAGTCTCCATTTCCACTCCATCTGTTTTTGTTTTTAAGAATTCTGAAGGAGTTTGTTCAATTCCATTGATGAAACCGAGTAACTTCTGACTCTTCAGCAGAGATTCAACTTGCGTTTTCCAGATAAGATAATTGGTTTCGGAGAGTTTTAATGTAACGAAATTTGAAATGTTTACATGGATTGGGAAAGGATATTTTGATGGACTAACAACAGCCATTGCAAAGAGATGAATGAACTCTAGGCAACAGGCTCTGATACCATAATGACAGTTTAATTTTTGTAAAGAGAAGAGAGAACAATGTAAAGAACCTTCATGTATTTCAATGATAAGCTTTTCTGTACGGTGTATATTTTGAATATCAGCACCATTTTATACAACGTATGCACTTGAATTGATACCAATACTACCCTCTACTGAATCAACTAATTACAACCAAATTCCAGCTACTGTGATAACAACTGAAAACGGTTATGCACAGCTAATTCACCAGTAGAGGTCACAGGGTAATTTTCCTCTGTCTTACGACCACCTGCACTCGTGTGATTCTCCAAGTGAGCAATCTTCAAGGTTTCTGAGTGTGTGAGCCGAGTGTCCTCTATACCTGGAAAATGTGAATCCATAGACGAAACCGAGAGAGAAAAGAAAGAACGTGAAAAAACAGTAAAAAAAGAACCTGAGCCGCCATGGGAAAGACGACTTGCATGGCGGCGTATTGGTAAGAAAAGGCCCTTGGTTTGTCATAAAACGCTGCGAAAGAGATGGATATACCTAGAAAGCGTGAATCCATGGACGAAATCAATAGAGAAAAGAAGGAACATGGAAAATCAGTAATGAAATAACATGAGCCACCTTGGGAAAGACGAATTGCATGGTCAGGCCTTGGGAAGCAGAGGCCCCTGGTTTGTGGCAAAAGGCTACTAAGATCTAGGGTTTCCCCCATCGTCCTAAGAAATTATCTGCAAAAGAGAATCTTTGTCTGTCATTTGTTTTAGACCATGTGTTTTTTACCTAACCTGCAATAGACATTGAGACCTTTAATGATGTTATGGATGAAGACGAATTTGGTGTTTAGAAAGAGGAATAGTCATGGGTTGCAAGAGATGAGTGAGGATTTGTGAACGATAGTTTCTTTCAAGACGAATTTAGTGTCTAGGAAGAGGAATAGATTGGTTACAGGAGATTAGTGAGGAGGATTTGTGAACAACAATTTCTTTTAGGATTATGGGGATGCCGTGGCCTTCTCATATTCAAAACTGATGTGGCATGAGATAGCAAGGACTGTTTGCCTTATTTATATATAGATGTAACAATAAAAATGTTCATGTAGATTAATTTAAGTTTTAATAAGTCTTCCAAATGCATTACGATAATCAATTACGTAATTACATTAAATTATAATGATTTATTATTTTAAAATTAAATAGATATTCATACACATATTAAATTAAAATTGTTTTGTTTTCACTACAAAAAAAATAGGCAATTTCTAACGGACATATCCATTGGAAAATATCTAAAATCCGTTGGAAAGGGTTCTTTCCAACAGATGGCAACGGACCTCCATCCATTGGGAATCGTTCATTGGAAATTCGGATCCGTTGCAATTCGCAACGGCCTTCCAAAAGATAATATCCGTTGCAAAATTGTAACGGAACTTCCAACGGAAATATCCGTTCGAAAATATTTGTAACGGACGACCGTTGCAAGTTTGCAACGGACGGCCGTTGAAAAAAGAGCAACGAGCGTCCGTTACACTTTTGCAACGGACGTATGTCGCCATCCCAGACAAGAAAAATGAGGGGGAATTCAGCTTTCCAACGGGCATCCGTTGGAAAGTGGCGGGAAATAGCAACAGACGTCCCCCTCCCTTGCCCCATCAACTCGATGACGCTCTCCAAGTGCTGAATTTTGGCTTCGAGCTCCTCGATCCGCCGTTGTTGCGTGAAACTCTCTAGCACTACGGGAGGTACCGTCGTGGCGTCCTCGCCGATATCCTTTTGAAGCGCCCGAGACCGTATAGACGTCCCTTATACGGTCTCACCGACTACAAGACAAACAAAAGTAATGTTAGATTTTTACAAATTATTTCATTAATAATCGAAAAATAAAATAATGAACTTTTACCTCTAAATAAATTTTGTCCTTTTGTAAAGGACTGAGTTCGTCGGGGCTTGAACCGTAAGCTAGATTTTTGTGTGATCTTCTCCGTCACAGCTCTCACGGTTCGCTCCGCTCGAGGATCGACGAGTTTGGGTTCGTCGGCCTCTTCCCTGACAACCGGCTTCTTCTTGGCATGGGTTTCTAATACCAGCTCAAGAAGACTCGGTTCTCTTCCTATCCGTTGTATCTATAATATAAAATAACGTTAGTTAGATAAATATTTAAAGAACAAAAAATTTAAATAAAGAAAATTTTACCAATTCTTTTTTTCATTTCGGGATGGATTTTGATCCCAAAGTATGGCGATGCGGACCATCTCCGGGAACCTTCTCACCGTAGCGACATTTTTTGCCTTCTCACTCTTGGTCTTGAATTCTGGAGACTCCCAATGCTGAATCATTTTACTGAAGACCGCTTCCGTTGCCCATCTCGGTTTGCGATTGTTTGCGTAATAGTTGCGTTTCGCACCGTTAGTCATCAGGCGCATTCGCGCCTGCATGTCGTGCATCCATGCTGTGTAGATGCGTAACGTATCATTTCGCCTCCATCTGTATGAGCGCTGCAAAAAAAGTTATAAAATTTTTAGTTTTATAACATATATATATATAACTAAAAAGTTGAAATTTAATTTAATAAAAAACTTACTATAAAAGTGTGGCACCATCGCTGGCGCTCAACTTCTGGCGTATCTTGCTAGGAATAGTATAATTCGTCCTATAAGGACCGTTGGATAATGATGTTGTTTGTGTGTTTCAGTACCTCATCAACATCAAACCTGCAAATCAACAATAAAAAGTTAGATAATATTTATAACATATAATAATACAAATGAAAATACTATTTTTTTTTACCATAACGTCCCAAGAGAATGTTCTGGATCGATAATCGGAAGGGTTGGACGCCCATCGAAATTATTCGATCAAAGAATCGATATCTATCATATCGTCCTCTTCATCAAATATCAGTGGTGTCGATTCTGGTGAAGGAGGACGATATGGTGGTGGTACAGGCGGGGGAGGATCCCCCGTTCTTAAGACAAAAGTTGCTTCGATGCAAAACTCATGAATTGCTCCGGGTGAAATGTTAATTTGAGAGGATTTTTGAGATTTGATTTGTGTTGAAATAAGAACTGTTCAACGGGTTTATATATATCGAATTTTCCAACGGGCATCCGTTAGAATTTCTAACGGATGCCCGTTGGAAACCACGTCATCTCAACGGACGGAGTAAATTGACGTGACGTCCTATATTCCCAACGGGCATCCGTTAGAAATTCTAACGGATGCCCGTTGGGAATGCGTGCTCCCGAGGCAACGGACGGCTAAATGTTGGCTCGTCTCCCTTCGCAACGGGCATACGTTGCGATTTACAACGGATGCCCGTTGGAAAAATCTGCAGACTAAGGTAGGCATCATTACCTAGTCCAACGGGCATCCGCTGGAAGTAGCAACGGATACCCGTTGTAATTTTACTAACGGTCATCCGTTACACAGTACCAACGATTGCCCGTTGGAAAATTGGTAACGGGTGTCCGTTAGAAACTTTGCAACGGATGCCCGTTGGAAATATGGAAAACTTAGAAATTTTTTTAAGTGTTGCGGGCGAGTTCGTGTATCAACGGGCATCCGTTACCAATTTTCAACAAATGCCCGTTGGTATTAGATAATTCTAAGTTTTAAAACATATAATATCGTTTATATAACCTATTCGATTGTATTAACATTTCGATTGTTTGATTACACATCATATACATTACTACACATCATGAACGTTACACTTCATTTACATTACACATCATCTACATTTATTATACATAATAGAAATTATTGTATTTAGATTTCTTCTTCAGTAGATTCATCGATGGGCGAGTCTTCCTTCGCTTGTTCATTGAATTCATCGCTGTTTTCATCTTCAGCATCTTCTAGTTCAACGTCTTCATAATCACGTATGAGTTCTCTGTCTATGTCATTTTTCGCAAGAATCTCCTCACGATCTGTATCAATTAAACGAATCGGCTACGGATGATCGGGTTGCAACGCATCTTCTTTATCATAAGAGCTTATGATCCCTCCTGGCTTGATCTTTACTACGACCCACCACTCCTCTCTTCGATGTTTCAATGTTGTTGGATATTGCACGTAACATACTTGATCTGCTTGATCTATTGTGATGAATGGATCATACTTACCATATTGTCTTGCCGAATTGACGTCAATTCCTCCCCAACGGTTTTTTCGTATTTCACGTCATACGGTTGGGTCAAACCACTGACATTTAAAAAGCATCACCTTCAACCCAACGAGACCGAGATATTCCACTTGTATGATTTGCTGCAAAATGCCATAGAAGTTATCACCCTCTATATCACTATTAACGCAAA
>CM071872.1:8416036-8429344 GCA_036759665.1 Gynandropsis gynandra | reverse complement strand
ATATATATATATATATATATAAAGATTGAAATTATAATATGTACTATGTACGTACCTTTCGAACGGTAATAACTCTTGACAATTTAGTAGTATATATGTGTGGACGTGATTATACTCCTCTGGTGTTAACCAATATTCATCGGATTTACCTTCTGTACGTCCAATCGGTGTAAACATTTCAGGAATTGTGCCAAACTGCGGATTATATTGATACAGATAGTTTGTGTGATCATTCGTTGCACGACGTTCTTTTGTTAGAATATGCGACTCGAAATAAAATATGCTGAAATATGTGATTTCTTCCAGCAAGCATTGTTTGACAATAGATCATTCGATCGCTGCTTTTTTTGCTTTTTTCTTTAAATGAAAGAAAAACCTTTTGAAAGGATACATCCATATGAATTGAACTGGTCCACCGAGTATTGCCTCATCTGGTAAATGTATTGACAAATGCTCCATGACATCGAAGAATGAAGGCGGAAAAACTTTTTCCAATGCACATAATACTTCAGAGATATTGTTTTTCATTACTTCCAAGTCATCACCTTTTAAATTCCTTGAACGTATATCTCTGAAAAATATGTTGATTCCACATAAGACATTGTGAACATTCCGTGGTAAGAGCTCAGCAAATGCAATTGGAATGAGCCGCTGCATGAAAACGTGACAATCGTGACTTTTCAATCCAATCAGCCTCGAACCAACAATATCCACACACCGAGCAATGTTCGATGCATATCCATCGGGAAACTTAACGTCCTCTTTTAACCACTTTAATAATGTCGTTTTCGCAGGACCAGACAATCTGAATACCGGGACAAGTGACCTTCCATCTCGTAATTCCAACACAGGTCGTCGGCATATTGACTTCAAATCTTTTCTTGATTGTATATTATCTTTGGTTTTACCCGCCACATTCAAAATATTATTTATGATGTTATCGAAAAAGTTCTTCTCGATATGCATAACATCTAAATTATGTCGTAATATCAATGATTTTCAGTATGTTAGTTCCCAAAAGATACTACGTTTATACTAGTTATGCCATTCACCTTGACCTTTTGGTTTACGATGCCCACGATCTCCACCGCATTCAACCGATTCTTGTAAATCACCCATTGTGTTCAATATTTCGTAAAGAATTTGTGTTCCGGTTTGCATGCACGGCGCCTCTTCTTTTTGTACCACGTTCTTCCGAAAATGTTTTTTATCTTTCCGGAAATCATGGCCACGAAATCTTCTATTTCTATGATAATCAAACCAACATGGTTTCTTATTATGTACTAGTCGAAATGAATATGTATCCTCCATACAATATGGACATGAAAAAACCAAATTTCGTAATTTTCAACGAAACCCACCTTATAAAGATGTTTGCAAATAATTTCTTGACTTTGATACTTCATATTTTTGCATCTTTTGCATGGACATAACATTGTCCCGTGTTCTTGACACAAAGGCTGCATCGATGCAAAACTCATGAATTGCTCCAATCCGTGTAAGAATTCTTACGTAATCTCTTCGGTTACAAGATCTTTTCTTCTATACATCCACTCTCTTGATCTATATATATTTCGATTTGAAGACAGCGACATTTTTTCGAAATGTCTTTGTTATTGATGGTTTGATACACTCTTTGGTATGATCTAAATAGTGAACATTCCAACGCACATCCGTTGGAAATTGCAACGGATGCCCGTTGGAGGTTCACGTGAATTTATTTAAACCGGTGGCCTTGAAATTAACAATTTCAACGGGCATCCATTGCAAATTGTAACGATCATCCATTGCACATGCCAACGGATGCCCTTTGAAATCTTATCCAATGGATTAATGCCCGTTGAAGTGCTTACAAATCCGTTAGTTTTTTCATACTACAATAGTTAGATCTTATGAATTACGATTTTTTAATTATAATTTATTTAATTTTGATCTCAAGCAGTGAATAAAAACCGAAATGATGCAAAATATGTAATCAAACTCAAACTTTGAATACAACCGAAATAACACGTAATATGTCAAAAGTTCAACTACAATTTCATTAAGTTCTTTTTCAATTACACAATTTTAATAATAACCTAAGGAAAAAACAGTAATCAGCATCTTTACGTCTATTATCGAATTCAAAAACAACCCTCATAAACTGCATCACCGTCGGGAATCCTTTTTCCGATCCCGACGGTGAGACAGTTTATGAAGGTTGTTTTGGATTCAACAATAGATATTAAGATACTTGTTATTGATGATTTGAGGTAACTCTAGGTTCCGATATAAATAGTAAATATTCCAACGGACATCCGACATCTTTACGTCTATTATCGAATTCAAAACAACCTTTATAAACTGCATCACCGTCGGGAATCCTTTTCCCGATCCCTGCGGTGAAACAGCTCATCAGAGTTGTTTTAAGATGGTTGTTATTGATGCTTTGGGATAACCCTAGGTTCCGATATAAATAGTAAATATTCCAATGGACATCCGTTGGAAAATGCAACGGATGCCCGTTGCTCCATCACGGTAATTTAATTCGACCGTTGAACCTCAAAATTTGCAATATCAACGAGCATCCGTTGTTATTTCTAACGGGAATCCGTTACAATTTGCAACGGACGCCTGTTGTAATCATTTTCCCGGTTTCTAACGGATATTCCAATGGATAAGGCCAGCGGACAAAATCCGTTACAATCCGTTAAAAATCGCGACGGATTTCAACGGATATAGCAACGGAAATTATCTGTTACCATTCCGTTGAAATTTGTAACGAATTGCAAAGAATTTTGGCTCGTTGAAAATATCAACAAATCCGTTACAATCCGTTGGTAAGTGTTTCCAACGGACGGATCCGTTGTCCCGTCCGTTGGAAACTGCGAGTTTTTTTGTAATGTTTATGCCGGTTCAATTTTTAATACCCATAATTTTATCCACAATTTTTTAAATGTCTTGAAATTTAAACTATTGCAAAATAAACTCTTGGGACATCCAAAGTCGTAGATCATACGTCCAACGTGGTTACTCTTTTGGCCATCCAATTGTTCGTTAAAACGACGAAAGTATCAAACTGTTCGTTACACGTATCTTTCCCCCTTCGTGTTGAACATAACTGAGGCGTTTCAAAGGGGGCGATGAGTGCACAAGATGTTGACGGGAGATTGACGCACCACTCGTGGATAAAGCTACCACAATAAACACAACCGGGACACACTTCCATGTCTTAAACTTGACGCTCACTCATCGATCAAGAATATGAAAAATCCTAACCAGGCTTACACCGCTTAAATTTATGCATGTGACTGAAAAATGGCTGACGGATTTCGTGTCCCACATTCGAGAGATTCCTTGGAACACACTCTAGATTGATCTTGAATTCGCATTCTCCGCATTCATAGAAGGAGGAGACGAGCCAAGGTTTCGATGCAGACTGAGTTTAAGTTATGTTGAGGGTGAAGAGAGTGCGTAAACTTGGGAGGCAAGCTAAGACAAGGGTTGCAAAGATCAAAGCCACAAACATTGCAAGTTTAATGAATGGAGGTTTCCTTGCAGCACAAGCCACAGGTCCCTTCCATGTTTTTCTCTAATATATCGAGTTACATTGATGTGCAAAATGTTGAATATCTTCGACTTTTTTTTCCTTTGTGAAATACAGAAAAAAATGGTAATGGTTAAGGATTCTCTTCCAGATATTTTATATTGTGCTCATGTAATATTAAATAATATAAAATTGTGTCTTATGCATGCATCAATATATTATTAAATGTGATTTGATATATATACTTTTTGGGTATCTCTTCTCTAGTGTTAGGAATATTAAGCATGGAATAACCAAAATAAGAAGGAAAGAATAAAGGAAAATGTACTTAAAAGAGTCTCCATTTGTTCCATCGTTATTACCACAAGTATGGAATAAACACCATTAGCATCCCTTTCATGGTACAAAAGTTTACTAATTTTAAAGTGATAAATCCAAATTTCTTTTATACAATCTCTCTAATATTGTTCACAGATATTTTTTAGAATTGCCTTATTCGTAGTTTAATTGCTTTAATTGTATTTTAGAAGTTGTAGTGATCTTACACGGTGTATTTTACCATAAGTTTTGTTTTGTTTCGTCTAAATATTAGGTTTCAATATTTTTATTTACTATAGAATTTCTGATTGTCTAGATCTTTAGAAATGAATGGAAACGGAATACATAATTGGAGAGAATAATTTACGAACTTAAGAGTCGGTGCATCAAACATTTTCAATTTTTTACTTCTAAAGAAATTACAATACATAAAACTTAATTTTCAAAGTTTAAACTTTTACAAAAATTATAAAACAAATACAAAGTACAATGTATAAAATATAAAATCATTCAAATTAATAATCATGCTCATAACATTTATAGTATTAATATCTAAAAATAATTATTGCTATTCAACTAGATTTTCAAACTTTTCGTCCTATTGGCAATCAATGTTAATGGAATCATAAACGATGTTATTCAACTCATCAAAACTAAAATTTATTTCTCGTCAACATCATTCATTTCATTTTTCAAGAAATCATAATTAAAAATGTTTAGCCGCCAAAAACGCATCAAATTTTTTATAAGCCTTTTAAATGATTTTCCCGATTTTTCAGCCACCTAGACAAAAGCATACTAATGTGTCCAATTCTACCAATTTGTGAGAAATCACCAAGCGTCGAGTGTTTAGGTGCCCATGTAAAACGATTTTTAAAACACTGTTTTATATACTACACTGTTTTATACTATTGTTCGTATTTAGATCAAACTAAGTAATTGATGTAAAGTATGGTTATTGAACTCTTTGGAATCATGTCGGATAGGGGGAGATTCACTACTTGGGTGTGACTTTCATCTCCAGAACAAATGCACCATTTATCAAGAACTCAAAGCTCCACAATAGCTTCTTTGAGAAAGCTCATCGTGGGACTGCTCACTACTCCTTGGAAATTGCCTCCATCCTCGACCTTACAGGATGTTATCGCAGGTGTCTGCACCTCTAAGCGATGCACGATTTCGTCTAGGGTTTTATACGGTTGGAGAAAAAGTTGAGATGGTTTCGTGGTAGAAGCTCTAGGTTTGAGAATCAAGAGATCTTTCTCGATCAATCTCTTTGCTACCGAATCAGTATAGCTATCCTTCTTCTGACACAGCAAGGCAATTTGAATTAGTATAAAAATGAGGTGCTAGAGAATTTCTTTCTTTTTTTCTTGCTTGTCCATGTATAACCATGTTCCCTCTGCTTTCGGTTATCTAATAAATCATTTAATGAAAGTAGATAATTTTTTTCATTCATTAAAAAAAAAGTTCTATGATCCCTTCCCGATCCCACCCTCTTTTTCTTTTCGTAAAATTTTGCTTTACGGCTCGAGAAAAAAAAGAATTAAATGAGTAGAAGTTAACTCTCTGTATTAAATAGATTACTAAAAACGATTACCAACTTAGAAACGATATGGTTTATCTACTCGAATAAACAAGAGCAATCATAGTCATAGTTTTACAGAAGGAAAGAAACCTCACAACTTCAATATAAACGTGAATTCTATATAAATAACGTTAGACAAATGTAGGTTATTCACCTAGTGTTTGTGTATGAGTTGATGGTAGAAGCAAAAGGAGAGACAAAGTAAAGGTCTAAGACAGTGAATGAGTAGTAGTAGTGTAATTATCATACTTGGTTTTAGCTTATCGTCCTGACGCTTGGACTTCCTTTGCGGCCTTGTACATTCCATCTATCACACTCTGCATTCACAAAAGGAGTCACAATTGTTTCTTTTGGGATTCAATTCAAGTTTCACACTTTGCAAGCTCCCAACTAAACCCTGGAGTTATAAAAAACCTTTACTGAATCAACCGTGGTGAAGTAATTTACACGCACGTGCTTTTATTAACTCGATCAGTCAGAAAGTCAGTCGGTTCCCATCATTCACGGGTTTTTTTTCCGCCGATGTTCAATGATGCTAAGTTACTTTTTCTTGATGCAACATGGTTTCAGACACTTGAGATGTGGAACTAAATATGAGTTTACCTGGTAGTATTTGAGCAATTGAGGTCTCTTCTTTTTGTAGGTTGGCGTAAGGAGGTCGCGTTCCATGTCAAATGCCACAGGGTCGAGATAAATGGCCTTGATGAACTCAAATCCCTTCAACTGAAAACGCAAAAAAGCTCGGAAAGAGAATTCATGCCAAAATTGAGGAAGCGAAAATGTTAAAAAGGCAAAACCTTTTTCTCTTTAGCTGTTTTATTGAGTTCTCCAAGTATGAATTCCTTGGCTTTTGCGTTTTCACAGAGAGAGCTATAGTCTCCGTTCACTCCATTCTCCACTGCATAGCGTTCAAGCGCTTGCTGGTTTGGATTAGCGACAGCTACTAAGAAGGACTCAAAGCTGTTCCCATAAACCCATATCTACATGTTTTTTTTTAACCCCCAATAAGATCAAAATAATAAGTAGCAGTTGATGGTAAGCCAAAGCAAAAGGAAAAGGAAGACAATAGGTTGGAAACATATATTTGAGAGAAAGCATTCGTACCGAATCAATAGCCTGTACTTGACCATAAACATTTTCTAAGTTCTCAACTGCGACGTACTCCCCTTGTGACAGTTTAAATATGTTCTTCTTCCGGTCAATTATCTTCATGCTTCCGTTTGGTTGCCACTCACCGATATCACCTGAGGTGTCACAGAAAAAGAGAACTCACCTGATTAGTAAAAACAGTACGGCAGCTACAGAATGCGCAAAACTAGCAAATCCATGGCCAGAAACTAAAGCTGATGTGTTCTGAATTTATCGAACGGTAAAAACAATTTCAGCGATAATCCAATGTGTTGACAGGAATGAACTACAAAAACTGCAATTAGTCAATCCTTGGCAGTTGTTGATCTGATTTACTTAAGAACGTTAAACTATAGCGAAGACCAAAAAGTATTTCAAGAAGACTGTCTAACTCAACTTTGGCTGGTAGGTCGAATGTTTTAGAGATTTGACAGCAGTTTACCTGTATGCAACCATCCATCAATGAGAACCTCTTTGGTGAGGTCTTCGCACTTGTAGTACCCGTTAAACAAGGTTTTTCCCCTTATGCAGATTTCACCACGTGGTGTGCTACCTAGAGCATCGTATTCCATCTCGGGAACAGATTCAAGGCGTACATCCACATTTGGAACTGGTGGACCAACTGTGCCAAGCATTTCCAACTCATTCGGCAGCGAGACAAAAGTTCCAGCACAGCTCTCAGTTAGACCTACACAGAAGAAGAATTATATGATAAGAGATTATGTCATACTAGAGATAAAGCAACTGCTACTCTTGTGGACACTATAACCCTAAGGTGAGAACAAGCGTCCATAAACCATAACTAATCCTATACTTGATCCACAGAATAGACTTTAGATGGTCCATTCTAGCTCATTCTTCCTTTTGCCTCATGGATTTTCAAATGCTGTATAATTCTAATATCAAGTTATTTCTACCCATACTACAGTGAAACTAACTTTTTGAAAATCTATCAAACAATCCTACGCTTTGTTTTATATTGAATCCTAACATGCTGAGGCTGTCAACACCAACATTCACGACTACCTACCCAAGACATCTAGATCTCTACTTCCTGTAACATGAATCTCATTCACATGGGGTTTAACTTGAAAACCAAAATTGTGAAAAATCTAATTTATATTACATCTAAACCAATTGACATTATCCCACAGGAAGACTCTGTCCCAGAAACTAGCTTATAAAAGGAAAGGAGCTGCAAGATTTATATACTCAAATGATGGAGGTGGGATTATAAAACCATCAAATTGAGCTTAGATCTGCTGTTTGTTTGGATCGTCAAAGTCAATGTTGTGAATGTGTACCATATCCTTGTAGAACATGACAGCATGCAACCACTCTTAGAAATGACTCTATGTGACTAGCAAGAGGTGCCGCTCCAGATAGAATGATTCTTACATTGCCTCCGAGCCCTTCCTTAACCTGAGAGAGAAAGCAAAGTCCAAATTTGAGTTCAGAAGCAAGAGTGGAAGGAACTTCAAAAGTTTTTGGAGGAAGTTAGCAAAGAACTTTTCTACCTTATTGAACACGAGTTTGTCGCAGAATGGAGATGCATCCACATGAGTCTGTCCCTTCTTCATATTCCCAAATTTACTGAGGATGTCTAACTAAGTTAGATCCAAGTAGCTACGAGGATAGTGAATAACAAAAAAATAAACAGAGAAGGAGAGTAAAGTCTAACTTACTAGGAAAATGCAACATCAAAAACCTTCTTTTTGAAGAAACCACCAGCAGATAGTTTCTGCTGCAAACCTGTTGGTTATGAGTTGGTTAATGATATAACACAGAAAAAGGTTGGTGAGAGATAAAAAAAATAACCTAATGTTATATCACCTTATAAGAGATTTCAGAAGAAGAATTATGCCAAATATTAAGTTTCTGTGAAAGTGAAATTCCCGGCACTATAACCGAATTTAACTTTCATATAAAATCTCGTATAACCAAGAATGAACGCATGATCTTATACGTCAGATCACGAATATGTAACAGGACAAAACCTCCTTCCATGGCATTCACATGAGATGCCTTTTCTTGTTCTAAAGCAAGTTCAAAAGAGAGCTTAGTTTATCAGTGGTTATGATTTAATCAACTTGTTGCTGATTTGAAGAAAGAGATAACAATTCCATTTTTCTTTTTCTTTTCTCTCTATTACCAAGATTTTATGGATTCATCCACTGCCACACACAAAGATAAAAACTATACCCAAAGTCGATCAGGATGCATAAATTTCACTCAAATGTACTGTTGAAAATTCTTAACTTTAACAATGTTAATTGCGAAGAACCGATCATTATCAAAAGAGCTAGACTATCAACAAATAGTAGAAGGGTGGAAAATGCTCTAATATATGATAAATCTCATAAGATCTTACCTGTGTAAACTCTTTCTAGTACACGAGGAACAGCGCAAAAAATAGTTGGTTTTAGCTCACCAAGGTCCTCTATCAACAATTTGACATCCTGAGGAGACAGCCCAGAGAAAATTGTAGTAGCAAATTCCTATCTGGTTTACAGAACAGTTATGAATTTACTCACCCCTCGCCAGAACCCGATTGAGGCACCATTTTGAATAAAACATTCCTCGATAACCCGATCAAAGATATGTGCAAGAGGAAGATATGAAAGAAACACATCCTTTTCATGAAGCTGTAAATTTGCATATACAGAGAATCAAATAAGAAGACTAAGCCAAATACATCAGCAACCTTAAACTTGTTGGTTTTATTTAAAATGCATGAAAGCAAGAAGGGGACACTCACAGCTGCATTCACACTTTCCAGCAGACGGTTCACTCCTCCAATTAGAGTGACAATACTTTCATTTGAAATCATCACTCCCTTTGGGTCACCTGTGGTTCCACTAGTATACATAATTGTGCATATATCCGTTTCCTTTTTTGCGGGAAGTTCAAATTGATTATCTTCACCCTGGAGATCAGAGGTACCCATTAACTAAGCGAAGATCAAAAGCCACACATTAAACCACAACAGAAAAGATAGGGCATGATGAATCCAAAGACGAATAGATATAAGCCATAGGAAAACAATCTTGCAAAACAGAACAATTTCACACACATTCATATTTAAGAGAAAGCAAATTATGGTCATTTACCAGCTTCAAAAAGTCGTCCCAAGCATATATTACCAACCCCAACTTTTCAGCTTCTTCTATTTGTTCAGGTTTGACACTGCCAAAGCTTACAACAGCTGTATTGTAATCGAACACAAATTGTCATTTACATCACACATTGAAACCAAAAAGAATAGATACAGCAATAAGAACTACTCACTTTTCATGTACTTTGTTGAGCTTGGGCATGTCTTAAATAGCTGAAAATAAAAATGAAGAACGAATTTGATTAAAAGACCACAACAATAGGTAAGATGTGCAGAGCCCAAAGTTCACATACTATTATGCTTTTTCAGAGGACTTGCAATGATAAATATGAAAAACATAAATGAAAAAGACATTATAAAAGTTATCCTCAAGTTCTACACAAAATTATAACTTGTGCACCTCAGGGATCTTCTTCTCCTCCACAAAAGCAATTGAAACCTCTGCATGGCAGATAATAAATTCAATAGCTCCAGCGCCTGTAAGAAATAGGACATTTAGTACACTAGACCAGATCACAAATTTGGCATCAGCAAAACACACGATTAGTCTATACTAGATCAGAACTATCTGAAGTAATGCGGAAGGAAAATACAACTCAACAAACATACAAGCCATTGCATACAGGTAGGTTTATGCGTGGAATATATACAGACATAACTATGTATGTGTATACAAGATCTATCTGAAAATTATTCCACAACAGAATAGACTTACCTAATGTATCATATAGAGGAACGCAATAGAGTCCATGCGCATTGCAGGCCTGCATGAATAGTGCACAGTCAAAAGTCTACCAAAATGATGTGGGTATTACCATGATACAGCTTCAAGATCAGTGTCCTTGTACCTCCATGCTTATGATCCACTCAGGGCAATTGCCACCATAAATACCACACTTTCCTCCCTATAACCCACATATCAGTAAACTAAACATTAAGACAAAAGAAGAATCACATTCAAGTTAAAAGAAAAGAAAGCAATTATGAGACGGAAGATAGAAGTTAGGAGGACAATCTTAACCTCCTCAATTCCACAACTACGGATAGAATTTCCAAGCTTTATAACAATGTCATATACTTCTTTGTATGTTTGCCACACGTACTTTCCAGCCTTCAAAGAACAAAGTACAGATTAAATATGGCCGCATGAGGTTGAAATATATCAGAAGCCAAAAACTCCAGAACGATAATACCTTGCCATTGACAATTTCCCGACGACCCAGCATCCGATTGTCTGGATATTTCTCAACGGACATGCTGTGAGCAGAACATAGCACCGGTCAAAATAGAAAATGTCAACCGGCTAAATGTGCCATAACAATACATAAGCTCATTTGGACGGTAAAACAGCTTAAAGGTACTGACTTTAAAGCAAGATGAAAATACTTGAAACACAATTCCCTGAGGGAGCCATATTCGAGAAGACTCTAACAGAGAACCTCTGCAACTCATTCCATCCAGCCAGAGACTAAGAACTCTAGCACTGGCCACACACAGAGCCTGTGAGACTTACCCCCACAAGATTTAACACAAAATTCAGTGTTAAACAACACTTAACGTCAACATCCGATCTAAGATTCTGATATTTGTCCCGCTTGCCAAACAGAAACAAAAAAAAAACTTATCGCAAGCTCCTAGCGCAACAATAGACCAATGATCTCGAGAAAGTTACCTTCTCGGACATCAAATTCAACACAATTCAACAAACTAATCATCCAACTAACAATGCCGAACAGAAAAGGCCCAAACAACAAATGACAAACGCCTAAAACACAAAAGAGAAGACCAACTCTAAACCTTTTCTCCCTCTGCAAAGTTGGAAACCAAAGAGAGGCGAGAATCTCACCGGAAAACATCCCAGCAACTCTCCATTCCAACGATCGGCTCGGGAAATCCATCCTTGGCGAATATACTGCGGTACGTAGGCCCAACCGAAGGTCTGCCATCGCTAGCTTCCTTCGCCTCCTCGACCTCGAAGATGAAACTCTTCTGCGACATTCTCTCTCTCTCTCTCTCTCTCTCTCTCTCTCTCTCTCTCTCTCTCTCTCTCTCTCTCTCTCTCTCTCTCTCTCTCTCTCTCTCTCTCTCTCTCTCTCTTTCTCTGCGCAATGGATCCGTTACAGATGCATTTCTCTCTCGAATCCGGTATATGAAGAACCTGTACAGCACTTGTTTGCTCAATTTTGCCGAAAACAACGGCTCTCTTTACGTGTGCTTTTACTATTTATATTTTATTTTCGGGATCCTATTCCCCTCTTAATTTATTTTACTGCTTGTCAATTGCCTATAGCTACTCATCCTGTTCTCTTAACTTTAAAAATTCGTCATATTTCCTAAATCTTAAAAATTCATCATATTCCCCTATATGATTTCCAGCCTATTCCTCCCCAACTATATAAATTTCAGTCTATTCCCCCAAACTATATAAATTCTAGCCTATTTCTCCCCAAACTATATAAACTATAGTTTATTTCCTCCCGAACTATATAAACTATAACCTATTTCCCCCCGAACTATATAAACTCTAACATATTCCCCCGAACTATATGATTTCTCTAAAAGTAACATATTTTTTTTTAGTTTTAATTTATTATTAAATTTTTTATATTACAAAATATTAAAATAAAAAATACTTTATATTCTAACAATTACAAAAAAATTCTATATGATTTCTCTAATAGTAACATAATTTTAACATAACCATATTTCACCGATTTTTTATTCGATTTCACCGAATTTCAACCCGGTTTAACCGAATTTTCACTTTATTTCACTCAAATTTAACACGATTTCACCAAATTTTGACCCATTTTCCCCCCAAATTTTACTCGATTTCACCGAATTTCAACCCAATTTAACTGAATTTTAACTCTATTTCACTCATATTTAACCCGATTTAACCAAATTTTAAATATATTCACTCAATTTTAACCCGATTTAACCCAATTTCATCGAATTTTAACTCTATTTCACTCATATTTAATCCGATTTCACCCAATTTTACAAAAAAATTAACTCGATTCACCTAATTTTTACTCGATTTCACCGAAATTCAACCCGATTTAACCAAATTTTAAATATATTTCACTCAATTTTAACCCGATTTAACCCAATTTCATCGAAGTTTAACTCTATTTCACTCACATTTAATCCGATTTCACCCAATTTTACCAAAATTTAACTCGATTTCACCGAAATTCAACCCGATTTAACCAAATTATAAATATATTCGCTCAATTTTAACCCGATTTCACCCAATTTTAACCGAATTAAAATTAGGTGAAATCGGGTTAAATTTTAGTAAAATTGGGTTAACATTGGGTTAAATAAGATTAAATCGGGTGAAATCGGGTTAAATTTGGGTGTAACCGAATACAAATTAGGGGAAATATGATTAAAATTGGGTGAAATCGGGTTGAAATTTGGTGAAATCGTGTTGAAATTCGGTGAAATCGAGTAAAATCTAGGTGAAATCGAGTTAAATTTTGGTGAAACTGGGTGAAATCGGATTAAATATGAGTGAAATAGAGTTAAAATTCGGTTAAATCGGGTTGACATTTGGTGAAATTGAGTAAAATCTAGGTGAAATAGAGTTAAATTTTGGTGAAATTGGGTGAAATCGGATTAAATATG
>CM071872.1:8399710-8415839 GCA_036759665.1 Gynandropsis gynandra | reverse complement strand
GGGGGAAATAGGCTAGAATTTATATAGTTCGAGGGGAATAGGCTGGAATTCATATAGTTCGGGGGGAATATGCTGAAATTCATATAGTTCGGGGGGAAATAGGCTGAAAATCATATAGTTTGGGGAATAGGCTATTTTAAAAATATTTAACAGAAAATTTAACAGAAAATTAACCGAAGGGGGAATAAGATGAATTTTTAAAGTTTAGGGGAAATAGGATGAATAGTGATAGTTTAGGGAGAAAAGAATAAACAGAAAAGTTGAGGGGAAAATCGGATTAAAGTGGTTAGGTTTAGGAGAAATTTTTCCTTTATTTTCCCATATTATTTATTTATTTATGAATTGATGCCAAAAGTACTTGTGGATCATGATCCAGTATTAATCTGGCCCATTTACTATCGTAGTGCAAATTCGCCTACAAAAAAAATTTTGTCCATTGTATACCTTTTTCATTTATTGTTTTATCCAAATCTTAGTTACTATTTAATTAAAAAAATATTGAATAATTTAAATATAATAATTATTAAAACCGAATCAATCAATATATAGCGAACCAAATTACAAAAATACAATTTCATTTCAATTAAATTTTATTAACTCATAATTAGTATATAAAAATAATAGTCATGAAAAAATTGTTTTATGGAGATTTCAAATATTCATAAGATTTTAGAGATTATATAATTAATAGATTAAAAAATTTAAAAGTTTTAGAAAGAATATAAAATTTAATCTGTATATCAAATATATTGAAATGTTCTTTAAAAATAATTTTGATTTTTTATATGAAATTTTCTTTTACATTTATATTCTAATAATTTAATTTTGTTACGTGAGTATTAAAAATTGCATAATTATTAGCAATAATATAAAATAAAATAAAAGTCTAGCTAATTTAGATCTCAAATACATTAAACAATGTTTAAATTTTAAAGTAGATTCCAACATCAAATATATATAATTTCACATTGCTTTAACATCTAAAATAAAGATAAAATTTGGTAGAAATTTTTAATGTTTCAAATATTCTTTAATATTTTTACCTCTACTTGTAGAAGACCACAAATTCATAAAGTTTATTCATACATTCCTTGCAAACCATATTTAACAACCAACCCCAAAATATGAACGCAACACCGCATTTGAATAAATTCATTATCTAATATATGTATCCTTTGATCTAAACTTTCTCTCCAAATATTTAATTCCTAAATTATTAGAGCTTGCATTATCAATCGTTTCTCAACCATCTTACAAATTATTTCTTTATATGGTTAAATATTGGACAAAATTTTATAATCTTTTTATGTAAATCCCAATCATTCTCACTAAAGTGAGCGGTTGAACACATATAAATGATATTATTCACAGATGTTCATAGCGGGAGAACACATTATTTGTGTACCTTCAAAAACTGTCATGCCTTATTCCTTTCCATTAAAAATAAATCATGCAATCTCTAGTGATTTCCTACGTGAAGGAATAACAAAAAAAGGTTGAACCATATTCATATAGTATTGAAATCATTCCTTTCAATAAACCTAAAAGGTAACTCATCCATAATATTGATCATCCTCACTAAATCTTTTCACGAAACTTCCCACCAATGATATAACACCTTTTGCACCATCATTTTTATTCACATGATGGAGCAAGGTTTTGTTTTAGTCTTTACAACAAGAAATGTTTCAATATTTCACTAATTTAAGTACTCGTTTATGATATACAACTAATAGATGTACCACAATGGTTGTATGTAGCTCTTTTCTAGCCTTTTATTCTCTTAAAATTAATCCAAACTCTAGATGAAGTTTTTTTTTTAACATCGCTATTAGAAGACGGGTTGCTTTACTTAGATTTATCTTCATTTGTTGTTGAATTATCAATTAAAGCTAATATTTGTGATGGATAAAATATTTCAGAACTCTCGTCAGTAGAAGACATCATCATGATGAAGACACTAATATATCCTGCGAATACATCATCATGTCAATTTTGCAAAACTAATCAAAATGATTGCATACATTACATATAGAGAACAAAAGACAACAAATCTTTGAACTATATTGTTCCAATTTTTGTTTTCTATACAACAACTAGTCAAGCAAAATACTATTCTTTGACAATCACTTAAGTAATATGCTATTCTAATACAATTAGTTAGTCAACCACAACGAGAAAGAAATTTAAATGACAATAGGTATAACACTGATGTTGTCTAGACATAATAAATCATTAAAAGCAGATTAAACATATATAAAACACATGATTTTTTATATAACATGAGCTATAAGCCTAACTCTTTCTTTTCATTAGACCAAAGTGGTAAATGAAAGTAATTTTCTAATGAGTTGAGTTAGACATGCCTTTTTAAGATAAGATCTGAATATGAGTAAGAATACTCTTTTATTATACAAGTTAAAAAGGAAATCAGACGACAAAGGAAGTCAGCAAAGAAATCAGACGACAAAAAGAAATCATATAGTAAGGAAATCTTGGAGATCTCTATAACTCGATGGCAAAGGAGGCGGCCAAAAGGGTTCGATGAAAACACAGAGAGTTGTCAAAAGGCAAAAATTCGATGGAAGGAAAGAAGTAAAGACGACAAGGTAGTGGAGAGAGTTGACAGAATGAAGGAAGTGGAAAGAGTAAACTAACGAACGGAAGTAAGGGCCGTAAGGCAGAGACAATGGAAGGAAAAAGATGTAGTAGATGGAAAGAGTCGAGAGTCTCAAGTACATGTAAGGTGATTAGGGCAAACGAAAAATGATAGAAGAGCTTAGTAATTTAACCTAGTAGCATTATTTTATTTTTTGTAAAAACTATGGAATCTTTTAAATTTGTATCCATAATCGAGGATCTACGGGTATCCTTTTGCAAGAATAACAGACCTAAACTCGAATTCGAACTCGTGAATTGTATGATTTTATTACCTAAATCTGAATTCAAACCCGAAGATTCGAATATTTTTTCTTAAGTTTGGGATGAATTTTAGGTCAAGATCAATCTTACATATATTTTATCCGATCTTATCAAAGAGTACTACTTTAAGATTTAAGAAAACCCATATATAAGATTATATTTATTCCTCTTATTTATTTACATATATATTGATGGTGAGAATCAGAGATTTTAATTTTCTAGACCACTCTACCGCAAGTATACGGTACGTGTAGTATTAGAGTCGAACTCTGGGGACTTAGTACATCGTTAGAACTAAGAATTCACGAGAAGAAGAGCGATCAATATGTGATTATTAAACTCGAAAATAAAGAATAAAATAACGACGGGACTAGACTCAGCAAGATAGAGTACCACGGGATTCGGGAATGCCGGGACATGCAATGGAAGTTTTTACGGAACATGAAATCGGGTTATATCAATCATGAGGATCTAAAATCTAAATCCATTACCTAGGGAATCAACATTACTCATCTTCCGATACAGCAATGGAACATCTAGATGCATGAAGAACGATAGAGAATTTAACCTCTACTATCGAAAACAATGGGAACTCAACCTCTATTGGCGGAAATGACTCTCCCGATGCCTAAATCCTCTATCTAGGATATAAACGTATGCACCTCCCGATGCAGTAAATCTATAACCTAAACGCATGAAAAACAATGGGAGTTCTACCTCGATTATTACCATTCCTAAACAGATTAATTGATTGGCCAAGATTTTCATTAATCTAATTCATTCGAAGGTTATAGGGATGGGCAATCCGGGTTTCGGGACGGGTTCCTCGGGTTTGGTCCGGGTTCGGGTTCCTCGGGTTTTAAAAGATTGAACCCAAAAAAACCCATTTGGTTTTTGGGACGGGTTCCACGGGTTTCGAGTTGGGTTCGGATTGTTCGGGTTCTGAAACATTGGACCCAAATACCCGAATTGTATTTGGGTTATTTCGGGTTCTCGAGTTTTTTGGGTTTTCGGGTTTTTTGGGTTATTTAAGTATGAGTAATTCGGGTTTAAACGGATAATTCGGGTTTTAAACGGATAATTCGGGTTTAAACGGATAATTTGGGTTTAAACGGGTAATTCGGGTTCCAAATTTAACATATAAAAAATTAAAAAAAATACAATGTACTCACAGTTAGGTTAACTTAGGAGGGTTAGGGTTTTTTTTCGGGTTCGTCGGGTTCATCGGGTTCTCCTGAACCCAAATCGGACCGACCCGAACCCGTTTGGGTTTTAGATTTTGAACCCATGTGGGTTTTCTACAAAACCCGTTTATCTCACGGGTTGGATCGGTTTGGGTCGGTCTGGGTTACCCGAAATGCCCACCCCTAGAAGGTTAATCCCGAGACTCAAATTTGACTCTTCTGATACCTAGACGAATCTCTAATCTCATTCAAACGTGTCTAATCTCACTCTAATGGATCTAGTCTCATTCAAACATGAAATCAACAAAGTATGAACGCATTACGCACAACTACAAACTATCAAACCATACAAATGAACAAAACTGAAATCAAGCATTAAGAACAAAACTATTCATTACAATGGTATCCCTAACCCATGGTAAAGACAACTACTCAGAATTCATAGGGAAACAAACACAAACAACGTAAGTATTCATCTTCCCTATCGTCCCGAGCGTGGCCTCGAACGAATCCTTCGGGTGGCCAAAGTCTTCTTCTCCAACTGTATTCTCCTCTGTCTCCTGGTCTCGTCTGTCTTCTCCATTCCAAAAACGATCATTCTTTCTTTCTTTTTCTTCCTCTATGTGAAGCACCGATTTCCTTATTTTTCGCTTGGTTAGTTTTCATTATGCCCGATCGTGCACAGAAACTAGCCCAATTGGGCTATGCTCTTGAAAAGGGTGATCGCCCGGGCATTGGGGTTGTCTGGGCCGTGCAATACTTTCGGGGAATTCTCTATTTATTAGGCTCGGTCGTGTTGTTCTGGTTGCTCAGTCGTGCTTGTGTATTTCACTTCAGCCCGGTCGGGCTGCTTGAGTTGCTCGGTCGTGCTGAATGTTCCTTGATCGTGCAGCTGGATGTGTTCGGCCGGGCTTTCTTCAAGTTTGACGTGCTTTTGGGTAGTTTTGGCTAAGTTTGCTTCTAATATCTTCCTTCCTACACAACATGAGAATATGATAGAAAAAACCTTAATCTTGCTTAATATGTCGATAAAGTCCAAAATGGTAACAAAAGTGAACCTAGAAAGGGATGAAAATATTAGGACTAATTACGTGTTATCATATATACATATATTATTGTAATAATCTTTTGTTGAAAATTTTTATTTGTTATAATTTATTTCCTTGTTTTGATTTTGTTTATTCAATACTAGACATGTTATTTTTATTGGACATTATAATTTATATAAATAGATAACTTTCAATTATTTATCTATCATTTTAATAATTTATTTAATTTATATGTTTTTATAGGGCATAATATAAGTTTATCAAATTTAATCAATAGTTTGAATTCTTTAAGGAAAACGATCTATTATACTTTCACGTATTATGCTTTACTCGTATTCTCATCTAAAATATTAGATTTGTTAAAATTATATGAACTTATTTGTTAATTCAAATTAATCATAAATACACATTTTAAATTGAATTATTTTGACTTTATTTATGATCATGTTTTAGGTTATTCTTTCCGAAGTTTTCATAGTAAGCATATTTATTCCTAAATTTCAAATTCATATCATTTCTCACAAAATTTCAAATTTTAGTTTATTTCCTTCAAGAGTTTCCAAATTATATCTATTTTTCTCTAAATTTTCAAAATTTAGCATGTTTCTCCCAAGTATCTAAATTCAATCTATTTTCTCTAGAATTACTTCTTCCCTCGTATTAATATTCGGTTCAGATTTGGATTTATTTGGTTAATAGTTACATATTTTGATTTCGCTTGTTATTCCTTACATGTTAATAATTACGTTTATTTGGTTAGTAATTATGTATTTCAGCTTTCGATTTTATTTGGTTAATAGTCCTACCCTTCAATAATTTTGTATTTTGATTATAAACATAAATAAATTTTTTCGATTTACTTCGATTAACCAAAAGAAAACGACAATATAAAAAACTTCAAAACAACCTTAACATAATTTTTAGGTCAATTTTTATGTCTTTTCTTTGTTGAATGACTACGTTATAGTGAACAACACAATGATCATGCCAAAAGAAAATAATAAAAAATATATTAGAAGATGTTATAATATAAGATAAATTCGCTAAAATATGTGTTATCTAAAGGTCTTGAGAAACAATGAATAATATAATTTGAGAATAGTAACAGTGAAAAGATATTATCATATCGTAGTTTTGCTTTACAAAGCAATAAAAAATGATATGTTTGGTCAAAATATAATACAGAAGATATAGAAACTGAAACAACATGAAATTCTCATGGTTGTTTACACGATCTAATGTTATGATATAATGATATGTTTGTGGTTGTTTAACCATAAGAGAAACAGATTTGAGTTCGAAAATTTGGAGGAAATATACTGAATTTGAAAATTTCGTGGTTAATAGGTTAAATAATGAAAATTTTAGGGGATATATATTAAAAATTTTGGGGTAAAATAGGCTAAATTTTTAAATATCAAGGGAGAATGTTCTAAATTGGATCAAAATAATCAAATTTAAATTCAATATTTAGGATTAATTTGAATAAACAGAAATTTAAAAAAAAATTGTTAGATTATGAACATGGAAGATGAGTAAACATAATCACATGGAAAATTGAATACTCGTATTAATTATTTTCTTCTTACATGAATTAAATAATAATGTATGTATTTGGATTTGAGTTTTTAAACTGAACTTGTGTATGGTTAATGGGCATTAAATACATATTAAATGTCAAATATTGAGCTATTTTAATTAATCCAAAATTATTATTTTAATTTTAAGATTAACTTTTAAAATTTTCAGAATTCAAATGTTCAACCGTCACAATTTTACATACTGCAATAGATATTACGCTCCGCAAACTCCTAAGTATTCAATAATAAATGATTTATCATGAAAGAAACAACAAAAAATTCATCATCCGAGATCTCTATACTTTATCATGTAGAAAAAAATCCTCAAAATTTGACCAAAAAATCATTTTATGATCGTTATATCCTTTAGATAAAAATAAATTATGTGTTAGGATAATTCTTTATTGAGGTTTGTTTCGACGTCCAAAGTTAATATTCATAACTTTGTATATCTTTTATTCTGTTTATTAATGAGTAAATCGGGTTAAAAGTGAGTAAATCGGTTAATCGGGTAGAAATTCGGTGAAAACTAGTAAAATTTGGGTGAAATCGGGTTGAAATTATATTAAAATTGGGTGAAATCGGGTTGGAATTATATTACTTTGGATGAAATTGAGGTAAATCGAAAATCGGGTTAATCAAGTTTAAAGTGAGTAAATCGGGTTAAAAGTGAGCAAATCGGTTAATTCGGGTTGAAATTCGGTGAAAACTAGTAAAATTTGAGTGAAATCGGGTTGGAATTATATTAAATTGGGTGAAATCGGGTTGGAAATATAGTACTTTGGATGAAATTGAGGTAAATCGAAAATCGGGTTAAATCGAATTAAAAAGAGTAAATCGGGTTAAAAGTGAGTAAATCGGTTAAATTGGGTGAAATTGGGTTAAATTTGGGCGATAATCGGATTTGAGTAAAATTGGGTTAAAATTTGATAAAATCGGGTTAAATTTGGGTGGAAATCGGATTAAATTTGATGAAATCGGGTTAATGAAATTGGAATTGGGTTAAAATTTGATAAAATCGGGTTAAATTTGGGTGGAAATCGGATTAAATTTGATGAAATCGGGTTAATTTGGGTGAAATTGAATTAAAATTGGGTTAATATTTGAGTGAAATTGGATTAAAAAATTGTCGAAATCGGGTTAAAAATCGGTTATAATACAGGTCAAAATTTGGTTTTTGATTTGGGTTAAATTTGGGTCAAAATCGGTTAAAACGGGTTGGTTAACAGCAATATACTATTTATATAACGAATGAGGAATTGACTGAATTGATATAGTTGAAGGGGGAATCAGATGAATTTTGTAAGATGAGGGAGAATTGGTTGTTTCAAATAATTCAATAGGAATTGACGTAAAACATGCTAGTTGAGGGGACGAGAGACTTTTTTTTCTATTATATTCTAATCTTGTCAACTACGGTTTTTTCAATAATTTTTCATGGAATAAATAAAATTTGTAAAATTCCGATGATAATATAATTAGGATTAAAAAATTAAAGAGAAATATGATAAATCGAAGTAGATTCGGATTCATTTATTGCTGCATGAGTTTACAGTCCAAATTCTAATTCTAAGCCCGTTAGACGTCGGGTCGCGACCGACAACCCCCGTGACTTGGCCACGTCTTTAGTTATTTCGTATGTTCTACGAAGTTTCCCCATTTTCTTTTAAAGCTTTTTAATATTCGGATATTTCCAAGGAAATAAGAAACTTTAATTATGTGTATATATGAGTATAATATTCATTAAAATATTTTGCAATTAAATCATTATAAATTCTTACTTTTAGTATTATATATGTATATATATAGCATTTTGGGATAACATAAAATACTATTTACATGAACTAATAGGATATATGAAAATGCTTGATTATAAATTTATTTAGGTAAAAGATGTTTTTATAATATAGTTGAAATTGAAATTAAAAAATTATCAATCGAAATATAATGAGCTATCTACCAAAATAACTTAATTGGTAAATAAGATGTACAACAATGTCTCTATCATTAAATTCGAATTTTCATTAAGTTAAGAATATAAATATTCACATAACTTTTTCCTTAATCGGTTATATATATAATATATTGGACCGAAGGGTAAGAAAACTCTAATATTATAAAAAATAATTTTTTGAATTGTTCCATCTGTAGAAATTAACATGGATGTATTTATATCTATCTTACTTATCCATATTTCTCGTGTTTACGGAATTATCATACAACTGGGTTTAAGATTTAAATAAAAATAAGAATTGGCTAATCATTGAAGTCAATGATCATTAGTATTAAATTTAAAAGACAGTTGGATGGTTGGTACAAAATGTGCTTTGCCAGGATTTCAAACACGGTTTTTGGTTTGGTTTTCATGAGTCGTCTCATTGAACGTAATACGAACTCTCCTTTTATATTGTTTTTTGTAAATTAAAAGCCTAAATATATATATATATATATAAGGTGCCACATTCGGAACCATCCATCAGTCACTTGTGTCTTTTCAAAGTGAATTGCATTAAAAAAAAAGAAAAACTATAAATAGAAAATAACTGATTCCGAATTATAAAATAAATAAAGCAAAGGGAAAGTTAATTATACTTATGGGTTTGAAATTATGACGAGAGAAGATGTGACAACTTTTTTTTTGTCAATGCTGATGCCAATGTAGTATGTAACCGAAGGATACCAAATAATCCCAAAAGTTTTTTAAAATATTAACAAATTATTTTCGATTCGACATATATGTTCTTATCTAAATTAGGAACAGTTATTATATATTCTTTTTATAGCAACACCTTTTCTCAAAATGTGGCCATGCACACTTGGATTTTCCCGAAAGTTATTTTCTTTTTAAATGTTGTCATTTGTTTTTATGTTGGAAAAAAAACTTTTAACTGTATGTAATATTCTAATATTGTTTGCTACAACTATAATACATTTATTATATTTTTAATATTGTTTTATTCTAATATTGTTACACATAATGGATAATCATATTTTTTTAGAAATAATTTTTTTATTCGTTTATTTAAATTAAGAGATAACCCTTTGACCTAAATCATAACGAATAAAACCATATTCATAATCAATCTCATCCCATTATTATAACATTATCAGTTTATAAAAAAAAAGAACCTTATAACTTTGGCTATTAGTTTATATATTAAAATGAAGAGATAAACCCTTTGACCTAAATCATAATGAATTTTTCATATTATTACATGAACTTCTCAAGTTGTCTCAATAACTTCGGGTATTTAATTTATGTATTGGTTAAATTGAAAGATGAATGGAGAATTTTTAAATATTTTTTTAGTTCTCATATGTATGACGTTATTTATATTGATTGAAACTGGAAATAAATGAATAGATAATAAATCATAAGTTAGGAATATAATATAAAACTTTTGAACTTTTTTAGATAATATGTATATATATATATATATTATATTCATGTGGAAATACATGAATTCAAGATATTCACTATATTTTTTGCTTTTACATAGAAGATTAACGAATATTTTTAAATATTATAAAATATTTATAATATTCTCAAACCTTTTATGTTAAACTTTATAATTTATCATAAACTTTTAAATTTTTTTATACAGTACATAAACTAGGGTTGGAAAAAATATTCGAAATATTTATATTTGATTCGTATTCGAACCGAAAATTCGAATATTCGCTGACATACATACAAACACAAATATTAGAAATCAGGTATTCGGCAAATACAAAAACAAAAGTATACTCAATTATCCGAGCTATTCATATCCGTAAGTATTAAATAAAAAATTTAGTTAATATATAGATACATATGTAATAAAATTGATTTTCATGATTAAATTGAATAAGGAAACATTATTAATCTGATTTAAACATTCATTATATAAATATATAGATAAATATGCAATATATTTATGATCAAATGACTAAAATATCAAATACTTTAAAATAACTAATATTGTTGAAGATTTAATTTGCACTAAAAATTGGTTCTAACCCAAATGGATTGGATAATGTTATAGAGATGTTACAAGATATGAAAAAACAGAACTCATTAAATATATAACGTTTATGCGAGGTTTTTTAATGTATTACTTTGATAATCTAATAATTATTTCATTGTTTTAGGTGAATTGGTGCATTAATTTGATAATCTAACAATTTATTTCATTGTTTTAGGTGAATTGGAAATATTCGTAAAAAATATCAACGAAACCAATTCTTATTTGAATTGTTTAAACATAATATATATATATAAGAACTTTGATAATGTAATAATTATTTCATTGTTTTAGGTGAATTGGTGTATTCTTATTTTCTTTGTGCGATTTAAATTTTAGTTTTAGATTATATTTGATGATTATTGGTTGTTATTAAAATTCTTATATATATATATATATTATGTTTAAAAAATTTAGGTTCGGATACGAATATCGTATATCCAACGAATATACGTAAATCCGACAAATATTCGTATTACAAATATCTGAATTCATAAATGCAAATACAAATAATAAATCTAGATATTCTTCGAATATAAATACAAATATAAATAGTCGAATGTTCGCAAATATTTGTTATTTGTGAGCCCTAAATAATTGAAATATGAACTTTTGAATTTATAAAAAATAAAAATAAATACAGGAGAGCATCACACCGCCCGAAACGTGACTTAGCTCAATTATTATGCATCCATCTCCCTCGTTACACATGAACACATGTATGTATGTAAATATATATATATATATATATCTCCCTCGTTCCATGTAACTCAGAAACACAGATCCATATCGACCAAAAAAAAGCACTACCAAAAGCAAAAAAGAAACACAAATCTTTTTTTTCTTGGGTATAACCCAAGTTTCCTTTTTTTCTTTTACATTTGTTATTTTAAAAAACTTTTATTTGTTATTTTCCTAAATTTCCATTTATTGCTACAATGGGGAACTGTTTGAATGGAAACCATATTAGAACAGTCGAAGAAGAACAAAAAGAAATGAAGAAAGATTACAAAGGCAAGAATCAGAAGGTGAAGATAATTCTGACGAAAGCTGAGTTGGAAAAGCTCATATTGTTCCAATTGAACGCCGGCGGAAAAGGAAGAGACGGCGGCGCGTTGAGCTCAATCGCCGATTTCCTGGGAGAACTTGAGGCGGAGAGATCGGCCGCGGAGGCTGAAGGTCACCGGAGATCCCCGAGATGGAGGCCATCTTTGGACAGAATCATGGAGTGGCCTGAAGATGAATTTCCGTAATTTTTTATTTTAGTTTTTTTTAAGAATTTAAGACATTTAAAAAAAAAAGATTTTTTTTGGGTTCTGGTTTTGTCTGTTTTTTTTTTCACGGGGCTTTTTTTTTCATATTTTTTTGCCATCTGAGAATAGTCATCTCGGAGTGGAAGAGCTTCGGTGTTTTACAGACAAAAGAAAGACCAAAAAAATTCAAAAAAAGAAGTTATTTTCCGTGTAATTTATGTGTGTATTAATGAATTAATTAGTAGTGGTTAGCTAAATTATTGTTTTTCTTTCAATTTTAAAGAACCCCAAAACTGATGAGGCGGAATATCAGAAATACTTTCGTAAGGTTAAACCACTTCAAAAATACCCTTCCCCAAAATAATTATTAAATTCGAAAAATAAAAACTGAAGAAAAGACAAATTTGCATTTAATGTTCGAACGTGGAAAAATGGAAGTTCGGCAGTTTTTCGACGTGAAAAACTGCCGAAAACGAGAAAACCGAACAGTTTTTCGCCGTGAAACCTGTTTAAAAGTTGATAGCAAGAAAGAAATAAGTGATTTCGAACTTGAGAGGGAACGATTTGAAGTTGGCGAGAAGGAAAATGGCTAGAATCAGCAGTATCACTGGCGAAGAGAGCACGAGTCAATCTTCAATGGCGTCTTCCAATATAAGTAGTTCGATTTCTAGGGTTTTGCAAGCATTCGAGTCACAAAATGGTTTATTGATTTGAAATGGGTGAGTGTCAGTGTCAGTGAGTCGGTTAGGTCGCAAGGGTCGCAGGAGTTGCATGAACATCTTCGACTCCGTGAGTCGGTTGAGTAGCAAGGGTCGCAGTAGTTTCATGACCATCTTAGACTCAGTTTATTGATTTGAAACGGGTGAGTGTCAGTGTCAGTGAGTCGGTTAGGTCGCAAGGGTCGCAGGAGTTGCATGAACATCTTCGACTCCGTGAGTCGGTTGAGTAGCAAGGGTCGCAGTAGTTTCATGACCATCTTAGACTCAGTTTATTGATTTGAAACGGGTGAGTGTCAGTGTCAGTGAGTCGGTTAGGTCGCAAGGGTCGCAAGGGTCGCAGGAGTTGCATGAACATCTTCGACTCCGTGAGTCGGTTGAGTAGCAAGGGTCGCAAGAGTTGCATGACCATATTCGATTCAGTGAGTCGGTTGTCTCAGTGAGTGGGATGGGTGTGGTAAGTGAACTCAAACCTATTTATTCGATTCATCAAATCTGGTCGTATATGCATTAGTTTGACGTTGTTGTAAATTTATTCGGTTATCGCACACACTTTCGATAGAGTTTGCGAGGTCGAATGGTCTTTGCGGTAGACGATGTAAGGTTGATCTGATGACCAATTACACAAACCTTTGGGAGGCACATCTAAGGCCCGTGAAACGCAATGGCGCTAGCATCACCAGGGGTTGGACAAAGTTTTGTCAAGATAATGGCTTTAACATCGGTTGTACCCTCAAAGTCGAACTGGACGCCGTTCTCGATGATAAACTTTGTCTACTGCTTGCCCCTATAATCTTCACCGAAACCAAAATGGTATTGTGACGGTTTCATGATCCCACTAATGGTAAGTTGTATATATTATTCGAATAACTTGAATGTTTTCGTACTTTTTTCATTCTTATCATTTTGTTTTAATGTTTCAGTTACTTCCATTTGAAACCATCCTTAGTTTGGGCGGAAATGGATGGTATGTTGAGGTTGTGGATGCGCATCGATCCTGCCCAAGAATGTGCAAGAAGATGGTTAAATCCAATTTTAATCCGAAGTATGTAGATGTGATAAGGCAGATTGGAGATTCTAAGGTAACAATTACACAGGGTTCGCAAGGGAAACAAGGGTCACAGAGGGTAATAATGGTTATGTTTTGTTTTTCCAGGATATTCTAAGTTTTCTTCGTGCTGAACACGAAGAGGAAACTTTACTTTCTGGTTTGGAGGATTACGAGGGATGCGACGATCCCGATGTTCAGATATGGATGAACTGCTGACACGAAAAGCAGCTCTTGGTGATCAAAAAAGGAGAAGGAAAAAGGGACTAAGAGGAAGGAGTGCGTGAGTGATGCTGATGCTAATTCTGATTCTGATGCTGATGCTGCAGTCCCTCTGACACTGGGGAAGAAATTAATAGGGGAAATAAGGAAGTCGGAGAAGAGAATCATCAACGCCGTAAGAGACCTTCTAAGGGATGTCGGGATTCATGTGCCTAATCCAAAATCAAAGGCTGCTGAGAAAGTTGCGATCACCGAAACCCAATCTTCCGACACTGTTGGTGATTTTGCTTTTGAATTCCTTCGACGTCCAAATCCAGTGTCAAGAAACCTTGCTCCTGATGGAGTTCCACCAAGTAAGTAATATTTAGTGAAAAGGTCATTTGAGTGTCAATTTCCATCGAGACATATAAGTCGTAGGGTCGCATAAGCCGTAGGGTCGTTAGAGTCGTAGGGTCGCATAAGTCGCAGGGTCGTTAGAGTCGCATGGGTTTCATATGTCGCATGTGTCACTGGGTCGCTAAAGTCGAATGGGTCGCATGGGTCGCATAGGTCGCATTGGTCCTATTGGTCGCATTGGTCCCATTGGTCGCATTGGTCCCATTGGTCGCATTGGTCCCATTGGTCGCATTGGTCCCATTGGTCGCATTGGTCCCATTGGTCGCATTGGTCCCATTGGTCGCCATATGTTTAATGAGGTAAATTTTATGCAGGTGCTGGACCTTTATCGAAGGAGTCTGCGCCATATGTTGAACCTCCGCCGGCGAAAAGAGCAAGAACAATGCGAGGGAGAGGGCGAAAGAAGGTTGTTCAAGAACCCGAAAAAACGGTGGTTCAAGAACCTGAGGAGTTTGTGTGGAATCCTAGTGGATTAGTAAAGGACTTGATAAGCCGATTTCCTTCCTTTACTGAGTCTAGCGGTGAAAAGTTGACTAATCTATATTGGTTCCTGAAGGCACCTCGACATGATCGGTGGTGGAAATCTGAGCTAAATATTCCCCGGGGGTCAAAGTTTTGGGAGATTATATTAAAGGCCAACGCATGGCTTGAAGATGAAGTAAGTTTTTTTAAACCCTTAGTCTCACGGAGTTTTGTGTCATATGCATTCCTGTGTGTTAATTTTTTTTTGCAGCAATTGGATGAGGCGTTGATGGAGCTGTCTTCTCGCTTGGCATCGGATCCCAGCGCGTATCAGAATTATTACGTTTGTCTTGTTGCTTTCATGCAGGCGCTCTCGATGTGGACGTACGAGGATATGGAAACTTTGCCAGAAAAGCTTAGTCGGTTTTTGAACGTCAAGCCACCAATTAGTGATTATGAAGGTTTTGTCTCGGTTCTAAACATTCCAGCGGAAAATAATCGATGGGTAGGATGTCATTGGGTAGCCATCAAAGCGGATTTCAAAACCCGATGCATCACGGTATACGATTGTAAGATGAGCCTTAAGGAAACACATATCGAGCCGGTGATTGAGAGGATAAGAAAAGCTGTCCCCAAGATGCTCATTCTCGGAGGGTTTCCTTCTTTGGCTTCTGGAGAAGATGAATGGAGGTATGTGTATTATGATGGTCTGCCACAGAACCAAAGCGGGAATGACTGTGGTGTTTTCTCCTATAAATTCGTAGAAGCCTCGTTATTAAAGGATATGAATATGTTTCGCTTAATTTGCGACGACAAGGTTACTTCCATGCGTGAGAAGATGGCGGCTGATATATATAATAATGGAGAACGTACCTTTGAACCCGAAGACTAACTTGATATTTGGTACATTGTTTTTTTTGGACTGGTATATGTGAACATTTGGTACATTGTTTTTTTTAATATTTGATACATTGTTTTTTTTAATATTTGGCCATTGTTTTTTTTCTAATATTTGGTACAAGGGTCACAGAGCCTCATACGACCCATGCGACCCTTGCGATCCATGCGACCCTTGCGATCAATACATTCATTCATTCAAGACCTATATTAAAAGGTTCGTTAATGTGGTCAATGCATGCACCTTGGTTAAAACGGAGTTCATTTATTTTTCATTGAATATGAGTTTATAAATAGAGGAGGAAAAACCAAAAAGCTACAACAATTTGTAGCACCAAATCATCTCTTGTGTTGTCATTAAGGTCCAATACATTGGTAGGTAGGGGACGCAAGAAG
>CM071872.1:8315037-8382248 GCA_036759665.1 Gynandropsis gynandra | reverse complement strand
TCTAATGAATCTACGCCAGGGGATTAGACTTTGGAACCTAGCCATGATTTAGGGTTTAATCGGTTTAGAATCTACGCCTGGTCGATCGATTTGAATCTAGGGATCGGGATAGCGGTCTTAATGCGTCTATGTAGGTGAGATACGCAATAGATATATTGGTATACGCATGCTAGATAGTGGACAAGTCTACGCCAGTTAGTTCCTATATAAGAGCTTGAATTCCCTGAACTCGTGATAGTATAAGACCAATCTCGATACCTATGGTGTTTAGTCGTTGAGTCATTCCGTTCATTAGTTTAGTTTAGTCTAGTTCGCATTCCCATTCACTCATTGATGTCACACGTCTTATTCATTAGTTACTAGCTTTAGAGTTGCATCAATTCCTTGTGTTCGACCCTAGTGCTACACGATTCGTATTCTTGCGGAAGCGTTAGTCTAGGTATTTTATTACTTGAGATTAACCGACATCGGACATCTGGCAAATGATTTCTACCATCACAAGGAAGGTGATCAAAAAGGGAAGAATGTCCAAGCCCATATAGCTGAAGTAGAAGATGATGACTCTGAATTTGTGGCAATAGTGTGAGAAGTGAACATGATCAGAGACAATCCAAAATAATGGTGGATTGACACTAGAGCAACTTGCCATGTTTGTGCCAACATATGGATGTTCACAACATATGAAGCGGTCACTAGAGAAAGCTGCTACATGGTGAACTCTCCTTTATCCAAGGTGGAAGGCAAGGGTTCAGTTATCTTGAAGATGGCATCTGGGAAGAAGTTAACACTTATTAAGGTTTTGCATGTGCCTGACATTCGTAAGAATCTAACGAATAAGGTTCAAAACTTTTCTTTCAGTATGAGAGAGTTGTATTGTTCAAAGGTGGTTTAGGTTACTTGACTAATGGAATGTTTAAGATGAATGTGATGACTTTGTGTAATACCCCTGCAACGAACAATGTATCCTCAAAAGAGATTAATAAAATTTCATCTTCTTCTTACTTGAATGAGTCCAGATTATGGAATGGTAAATTATGACATATAAATTTAAATCATTACAAAGATGAATGTCTTTGAATCTATTACCAAAGTTCAAATTAAACAAAGACCATAAGTGTGAAGTTGACGTTGAAGAAAAATTTACAGAAACATCGTTTAAAACAATTGAACGAAGCATTGAGCCTTTAGAATTAATACATACTGATATTTGTGACCTAAATGATGTACAAACAAGAGGTGGAAAAATTATTTTATTATCAATGATAGTACTCGATATTGTTATATTTACTTAATGAGAAGTAAAGATGAAGCAATTGAGATGTTTATTCTCTACAAAAATGAGGTAAACAATCAACTTGGAGAGAAGATAAAATCTTTGAGAAGTGATAGAGGAGGTGAATACGAATCACCATTTGCACAAATACGTGCTGAAAATGGCATTATCCATCAAACTACAGCCCCTTATACGCCAGAATAAAATGGTATTGTTAAACGCAAGAATAGAACATTGAAGGAAATTATAAATTCCATGTTAATAAACTCTATATCGCCCCATAACTTCTGGGGGGAAGGGGTAATCTTGCTAATTTTGCGTTAAATAGAGCGCCTCATTAAAAGCATGATAAAAAACCTTATAAGTAGTTGAAAGGTAAAACACTTATTTCAAATATAAAAAAGGTGTGAGGTTATCTTACTAAAGTTCCAATACCTATTCTAAAAAAAACAAGGTTAAGACCAAAAACAATAGACTGTGTTTTTATTGGTTATGCACACAATTCTAGTGCTTACCGTGTATAGATCAAATAACTCTGAAATACATATGAATACAGTCATTGAGTCCAAAGATGCTTCATTTTTTGCGTGTTTCCATACAAAACTCAGATACAAATGAATCCAAGTGATATGCAAGTTCGAAAATATGGTGAACCTTCAAATCATTTAAGGTAAATGGGAGAAGAAAAGGCAAAGAAATCAACTTACTTTGGGTCTAATTATCTATCATTCATTTAGAAAGGAAACCACAGATATATGGAGAAGTTATCTCATCTCTGAAATTCGTTACTGGAAAGAAGCTATAGAAAGTGAGATTGAGTCCATTTGACAAAATCAAACTTGGGATCTAGTGGATCTTCCACAAGGATGTAACCAATAGAATATAAATGGACTTTAAGTGAAAGATGAAATCTGATGGAGCGATAAAGAAATAAATGGAAAGACTTGAAGTTAAAGATTATAGACAAACTGAGGAAGTCGATTGTTTTGACATCTATTCTCCAGTCGCAAGAAAGACATTAATTCGGTTAATCATAGCATTGGTTGCTCTGTTTAACCTCGAGATACATCAAATGGATGAAAAGAAAACTTTCTTGAATGGAGAATTAGAAGAGAAAATATACATGTTCCAACGTGAAGGATGTGTAATGGTTGGTTAAGAGAGAAAATTCTGCAAACTTCTAAAGTCATTGTATAGACTTAAGCAAGTTCCCAAATAATGGCATGCGAATTTTGATAGCGTGATGTTATCAAATGGTTTTTGTGTCAACGAGGTTGAAAAGTGCATTTATGTCAAAGGTAATGAAACTGAATATGTAATTGTCTATCTATATGTGAATGATATGATAATTACTGGGATTAGCAAGAATGCGATTAAATCTACAAAGAAATTGCTAAAGAAAACTTTAACATGAAAGATTTGGAAATAACTGATGTGATACTTAGTATTAGAGTTACCAAGAGACATGATGGTTACTTGTTATCCCAAATTCATTATATGAAACAAATCTGGGAAGATTTGATAGACATAGAATTGTTGAGACAAAAACTCTAATTGATGTAAATTCTCAATTGAAAAAAAAAAAATAACGGGGAAAAAGCCCAACGAGTCCAACAAATGGATATTCAAGAACCAATGGAAGCTTAATGCATATTATGAATAACACGAGACCCGATATCACTAATTCTGTAAACAGACTTAGCAGATATACGAGCAATCCAAATGATGATCATTGGAAAACCATAATTCAACTTCTTAGATATCTAAGATGCACAAAATATTATGGTTTATTATACGAGAGCTAAAAGTCATATTTATAATGGAAAGTCACGACACATTCGCAAACGACATAATCTGTTAGAAAACTATTAACTGACGGAGTGATATTTAAAATGCACCTCAGCCCACTGGCACTGACCAAGATCCAAGACAAATGTAGTTCGAGTGACTCACTATGGCGAACGCTGGTCGTCGCCTTCGTGAGTCACTCAAACTACATTCGGCTTGGATCTTGGTCAGTGCTAGTGGGCTGTTGATAAAATATAACTAATCATCTAACTAAAGGCCTTAACAGAGATCAGGTAAACGTGTTATCGAGGGAATTGAGATTAAAGCCCATAGAATGACAAACCACCATGATGACAACCCGACCTATCTGGGCAAACCACCATTGTTAGGTTCAATGGGTGAACCGAATTATGGGGGGATTCGATGAGATCACTTAAAAAAGTGTCTTCTCATTCCTTTGATGACAAATAAATTTTTTATAAATTGGTAAGTTTGAGTTTATTCTCTTAAAGATTTTATCTCTTGAAAATAAAGTAAGATAAGATACTCGCAATAGAAAATATCCTATATAAGTATGAAGTGAGTCACTTCTTGAGAATGACAATAAGGCTAAGTCTCTAATGTATTAGATGAAAACTACCAGGTTGTCTCAGGTCCAAAATGGGCGCAACAAATGAGCTAAATAGAGAAAGAGATGACATTGTGAGTATTGTTATCTTGGTGTATATAAAAAGTCGGGATATTCAAGCCATCATAGTCACCTTCTTAAAAATAAATTCGACAATATTTTACTATGGAGGGTTCAAAGCTAAAACTATATTATCGTATATCTCAATGAGCAAAAAATAAAATCTCATAAGTTTTATTTTTAAAGATGTTTGAGTTTTGTTTTGATTTATGTGGCAAAATTTAGAACTTTTAATTTAAATTGAACAAAAAAATATATTTTATTCAATTTATTAAGTCTAAAATACTTGGTGAATTTAGCACTTTCTTATGCCTTTGAATAGACTAAGAGGTTTCAATTAAGTTAAATTTTTTAGTATAAATAGACCCTTTGTGGTCATAGTTTTACTCACAACAAAGAAGAGGAAAAAAACTATTCCCAATAAGAGAAAAAAAAATACAAAATTTATTTCCTTTGTTCATTTTCTCAAAATATTTGAGGGGTATTTGAGAAAACTTCTCTCGAATATGCGAGTCGTTGTGTCCTGGGAGTTCACCATGTCTGAGAATCTCGAAGCATTCAGAGGTGATACGGAAATCGAACTTAAAGAAATTGTGTTAAACACAAGCCTTGACTAGTCCCGGTTTAGCCACCATCCTCAATAGGTCCGTCGATCCTTTTGCTCGTCAACCATCTTGGCCGAGGAATATGATATCTCTACAAATCTGCCTCCTTTGTTTTGTTGTCTATTTTTTTCTCCACCATTTGCTTCTTTTGACTATGGTAACGTTGTAAAAAAAATTTAATACCCTCGTCACCTTCAAGAAATGGCTACATGTATCATCACTTGTAATATCCAATTTCAGAACAACCTCGAGATTAGAAGTGTGCACCATCATCTCCAAGAGGTGATCAAATGTATCATCGCTTAAACACATTTATAAAACAAAATAAATGCTTTTATTTGAAATAAAAATGATATGAACCATATAGCAAAAGGAAATATATAAAACCATAATCACAATAAATAATAGAAAAATACAAAATACAAAATAAAGCTTATACGAGACCTCTTGCTCGTCTCTCTCATAGGTCTGCTATGAACTTTCTTTTGCTTTTCAACCTTATTGTTCTTTTTCCTCGCAATAATCAGTCGATCTATGACATTCCACAAATAGGGTGAGTGCGAAAGACATGCCCAGTGATACCAATACGTGTATGTATTCCATGCCACGTGTTCTCATACTCTTACCTAAATAATATAAATGATGATATATCATCACACTAAAGACATACGGATAAGTCTCCCTAATTCATTTGAGTATCCTAAGTCTAAGACTAGTATAACAATAAATCATAACTCACTGTGTCCACAAGACTCTATCTCAAATATACGCTCACAAGTCCAAAGGCCCTAACACATTAAAGATCTCGTAAGGTGACACTGTACCACAACTATGAGTAGAATATAACGCTTTGATGTGTTCCTTGCAGAATCAACATTCTAGAACGTAGGTATTCATGGGATAATCCTTGTTGCACCTGAGCCGAGAGACTCCCCTACACAAGGTGTGTGGAATGATTGGTCGCATGAGAGTTGCGAAAGACTCTCGATATACCTAAGATCAACTTCATTGGATATTAAACACCAAAGAAGATCAAAATGTGTTTGTCGGATATTACACACCAACAGGATAGATTTCTCCAAAGAGAAGATTTTGAAAATTCAAATTTAAGGATGATGTTTACAAGGGGGGCTACCGGCTACATAAGGAGGAGAAGCCATGCAGACTTCAATGCCACATTTAATGTTACATTGACTTTTAACTTAAAGGAATAAAATTTAAAATAAAAGAAACATAATGATAATTTGCTTCGATACGATCGACGTATGAAGCCTCCGATCAACAAATAGGAAGACGTAAGTGATTCGTGGTCTCGTTAAAAACTCGCCGTTGGAAAACCACGTGGGACAAAACCAACGGTGGGAAAAGAGTACACACGAAACAATTGTCTATTTGTTGATCGTTGTCAAATGATCTTCAGCGTGAAGTACGAATCGGATGTTGAAGTTTTCTTGTGGAGTCGAGCACTCGTCATGAACCCGCACGGCTGCAAGTAGTCCTCCGATGGCTTCCTTGAGCTTTCTAGACTTAGCACGGGTCACGAGACCTTCTTGTATTGTTAAGGCGTCCTTTTCATTCTCGGGTTCCTCGATGTTTTCCATGCTCATATCATCCCCTCCCTCTTGAAAAAGATTTTTCTTCAAATCTGTTTGCTCTTCAACAAAAGGCATCAAATCAGTAACACTAAAAATGGAACTCACGTCATACTTACCTTGCAAGTCGAGTTGATAAGTGTTATTGTTGATTCTCTTGGTTCCTGTGAAGGGTCCATCGATTCTGAGGCATCAACTTTGATTTTCTCTCGTTCGGAAATCACTCCTTTCGCAAATCAATCCCAACTTGGTCGCTGAGTTCGAAAATCATTTGCTTCCATCCCTTGTTTTCTTGCTTCGCATAGAGTTTTTTTTTCTCCTCTATGTTCTTCCTAGCCTTCTCATGGATCTGTTGTACCATTTTAGCTTTTTTTTTCTCCATCCAAACTAACTTGTTCACTCAAAGGTAACGACATTAGATCCAAAGGTGAGGTGGGGTTGAACCCATAAACGATTTCAAACGGGAAATACTTAAAAGCAGAATGTACAACATGATTATATGCAAATTCAGCATGTGGTAAACATTCTTCCCATGTTCTCAAGTTCTTCTTAACTAATGCAGCAAAAGAGTTCCTAAGGTTCGATTAACTACCTCGGTTTAACCATCAGTTTGCGGATGACACATTGTGGAAAACAATAACTTAGTTCCTAGCTTAGACCATAAAGTCCTCCAAAAATAGCTAGCTTTGTATCTCTATCCAAAATTATCGTCCTAGGCACCCCATGCAACCTAACTACTTCCTTAAAGAACAGATTCGCTACGTGCAATGCATCAACTGTTTTGTGGTATGCTATGAAATGTGACATCATAGAGAATTTATCAACAATCACTAAGATAAAATCATTTCCATTCTTACTTCTAGGCAAGCCAACCACAAAATCCATAGATATGTCATTCCAAGGATGAGTCAGGATAGATAGAGGGGTATACAAACCGTGAGGTTGAACTTTAGACTTAGCTTGTTTGCACGTGATGCACTTTCCGCAAATTCGTTCAACGTCCCTCTTCATATACGACCAATAGAAGTGTTCCTATAATACTTTAAGCGTCTTTGCAATTCCAAATTGACCCATAAGGCAACCCTCATGAGCTTGTCTAACAAACAGATCTCGCATAGAGCAGTTAGGCACGCACAAATAATTATCCTAAAACAGAAATCCATCTTGCCTAAAGTAGTGACCTTGCAAACTTCTCACACGTTTTGAACACTTCTCCGAAATCCAAATCAGATGCATATATCTCTTTAAGTTGTTCAAATGCTTGCAACTTAGCATATAAAGTAGTTAGTAGAGAAAACCTTCAGGATAGAGCGTCCGCAACAACATTTTCCTTACCTTACTTGTACTTGATGACGTAAGGGAACGTCTCAATGAATTCGACCCACCTCGCATGTCTCTTGCTAAGTTTATTCTGCCCCTTTAAATACTCGAGTGATTTGTGGTCGGTATGTATAACGAACTCCTTCGGTCATAGGTAATGCTGCCATGTTTGCAAAGCTCTAACAAGTGCGTAAAACTCCTTATCGTAAATGGCATAATTTAGGGTTATGCCTCCAAGCTTCTCGTTAAAATAAGCAATCGGTTTTCTTTCCTACATCAAAACTACACTAATTCCTACACCAGACGCATCACATTCGATTTCAAACATCTTAAGAATATCCGATAAAATTAATAGAAGTGCATGAGTAAGCTTCTCTTTTAGCGTTTGGAACGCTTCTTCTTGTGCTTCTCTCCACTTGAATTCAACGTTTTTCTTGATAACATCGGTGAGTGGGGCTGCCAAGGTGCTAAAGTCCTTTACGAAATGATGGTAGAACCCCGTGAGTCCATGGAAACTTCGGACTTCCCCGACAGTATTTGGACTCGGCCGTTCCCGAATGGCTTTAACCTTATCTTCGTCCACTTTAACTCCATCTGCACTTACTACAAAGCCTAGAAACCCAACGTTATCCGTACAAAAGATACACTTCTTAAGATTAGCATATAACTCTCCCTTTCTAAGTACCTTTAAAACCGATTCTAGGTGATCAATATGTTCTTCAATCTTTTACTATAGACTAATATGTCATCAAAGTAGACCACAAGAAATCGACCTATGAATCCTCTAAGAACGTGATTCATTAGACGCATTAAAGTATTAGGTGTATTTGTCAACCCGAAAGGCATCACTAACCATTCATATAAATCGTACTCAGTCTTAAATGCAGTTTTCCATTCATCGCCTTCTTTCATTCTAATTTGATGATATCCGCTATAAGGTCAATTTTAGAGAATATCCTAGACCCATGCAATTCATCAAGCATATCATCTAATCTAGAAATGAGATGTCAATACTTTACCGTGATATTGTTGATTGCTCGACAATCAACACACATACGCCAACTGTCATCCTTCTTTGGCACGAGTAAGACGGGAACGACGCATGGGCTTATGGTCTCTCGAATGTGTCCTTTTGCCATGAGTTTCTCCACTTGTCTTTGCAACGCTTTAGTCTCAACCGGGTTGGCACGATAAGCTGGCCGATTTGGAAGTGTGGCTCCGGGGATGAAGTCTATTTGGTGTTCGATGTCGCGTATAGGAGGTATTCATGTAGGATTGTCTTCGGGAAAAACATCTTCATAATTCTGCAATAAAGATGTGATCTCACTCGGCAGCACTGGTGCAAGGTTAGTCAAACTCGAAAGAGCTTCCTTAATCACAAATAACAAAACCGATTGACTAGAGTGAAGAGGTTTCTTGATCTCACCCAATTTAGCGTAGAAGTTAGATGACTTTAGTATGTGTTCTTCATTCTGTTTGAGATGCATTTGATCTTGTTGCACTTCTCTTGGTGTCAAAGGTACAAGGACCGTTTTCCTGCCACTAAGCTCAAATGAATGTTTATTAGTAAAACTGTCATGTAATACCTTACGATCCGATTGCCACGGTCGACCAAGAAGGATATTGCTCGCTTCCATGGGAACAATGTAACAAAGGATCTCGTCCTCGTATTTTCCAATGGTTATATTCAATGTAATTTGATTGGCCACGTTCATTTCACCGTTCTAATTGAGCCACTGTAGTTTATAAGGCTTCGGGTGCTTCATAACCTTTAAACCGAGTTTTTGGACAATGGTAGCACTTGCTACATTAGTGCAACTTCCTCCATCTATAATAAAGCTACACACCTTCCGTTGAACAAGGCAACGGGTACGGAACAAGTTCTCTCGTTGTTCTTGCTCATCGAATTTAGCTTGCACACTCAAAGACCTTCTTGCTACCAACAAATCCCTTTTAACTGGTTTTTCTTCATACTCCTCGGTCGAAAATTCAGATTTGTCGTCCTGGGATTGAATCTCGCCATCTTCAAGAATAATCATAACCCTCTTGTTTGTACACATTCATTTGCATAATGGCCCCTTCCTTGACACTTAAAGCACTTCACATCCTGAGCTCTTGATGTAGTGGCCACAGCTTTTCCTTTATCTCTTGAATCGTTGGAACCACTTTTACCTCTTCTTGGATTGTTGGGAGTGGCTTGTCACTTCCATAATAACTCGTCTTTTCATCCCATTGAAAACTGAATTTTTCAGCCCCAAAGTTAGAACGAGTGTTTCTTTTCCTTTTGATTTGTTGCTCGACTAGAATCGCTTTGTGTAGCAGCTCTTTTATTTCAACATAATGTTAAATCTCTAAACTATCCTGAATTTCTTGATTCAATCCCCTAAAGAACCGAGACATGAGAGATTTCCTATCCTCCAAAATGTCAGCCCTCAACATAAGCAGCACAAAAGATCAAACTACGAACAATACACGCAACAAAACAAGTAGCCAACACACGCAACTCGAACGAACTAATGAACGACCAATGAACAACAAATCAACCGAGAAGATGAAAAGACTTTTTCTAGAGCGAGCTCTGATACCACTTGATGCGTTCCTTGATGAATCGACACTCTAGATCATAGGTATTCACGGGATAATCCTTGCTGCAACTAAGCCGAGAGACTCCACTACATAAGGCGTGTGGAATGATTGGTCGCACGATTGTTGCGGAGACTCTCGATATACGTAAGATCGACTTCATTGGGATATTACACACCAAAGAAGATCGAAATGGGATATTCGAGAAGCATGCAAGGAGGAGAAGCATGCAAGACTTCAATGTCACATTTAATGTTACTTTGATTTTGGACTTAAAGGAATAAAATTAAAATAAAAGAAACATAACAATAATTTGCTTCGATACGATCGACGTATAAAGCCTCATATCAATAAATAAGAAGACGTAAGTGAATCGTGGCCTCGTTAAAAACCAGCCGTTGGAAAATCACGTGGGCCAAAACCAATGGTGGGAAAATAGTACACACGAAACACTTGCCTATTTGTTGATCGTTGTCTAATGATCTCCAGCATGAAGTGCGACTTGGATGTTGAAGTTTTCTTGTGGAGTCGAGCACTTGTCATGAACCTGCACGACTACAAGTAGTCCTCCGACGGCTTCCTTGAGCTTCCTAACCTTAGCACGGGTCACGAGACCTTCTTGTATTTTTAAGGCGTCCTCTTCATGCTCGCGTTCCTCGATACCGTCCATGCTCATATCACGCTTCATTGCTTAAAAGTTTAACACAACCCCAACATGGTACAATGTTGACAAATCCATTAATTTGACTAATTAAGCGCTCTGTCATTCAAAAGGTTACCTCAACTCCAGCACGGTATGACCTGGTCCCTGATTCAAGTATCACAATATTGATGTCGTTAATCCGATGCTCCTCATGTGATACTCTCATCGACACGCTCTCACACGCCTTCTTTCGAAGGTTCGAATATGAAATCACTCGACCAAACACACTAGAAAAGATTCTCACTTGGCTCTAGCACCAAACCCAAAACATCGACGTTCTCCAACCTCAACACTTGGTCGAGCGCCAATTATCTAGGTCATCTCTAACCACTTAAATTTTATAATAAACCAACTCATATACATGCCATCAATCCTCCTACAACGATTGTAGGGTTTGGTTCAATCTTAACTTATAACGTCACAATTTCTACGATTTTCCTAAAAAGCCTATAGTGATCATGTCTCATTTTGAGCGTAAGTACTTCTCTACAAATCAACAAAAAAACCAAATTTTGTCAGGGAAGGATCAACACATTAACTTTCTCCGATGACTTGACTATTCACGATGATATTGCTAACAAATTATACGAATCGATTTTTCCCTAGTATAGATTGATCGACTAATCAATATCAATTATATAAGGTACCAAACGAGTCGCTGGACAACAATAAGAAGAAGGAACCCCCGATCGAGACTTCCACACAACCCGAATTAAATGCGATGCAAATCATTACATAAACAACCATGAGACGATCTTCAAATTGGTGGAATGATGACAAGGAAAATTCTAGATTTACCAATAAAACACAAAGAAAATACGATGAAAAATTGAGGAATCTTCTTCTTCAAGTTTTTTTTCCCTCTCTTCTTTTATTTTCTCTATTTCTTTTCATTCGGTGGAGGCAAGCGGCTGTTTTTTTTTCTCTCTCTCTTTAATTTAACCTAACCCTACATTTAATATATATTAATTCGGTAATTGGGTTTTGATGGACCTTACAAATTGTCGTTTATTAGTGAAGGGGTGCTACTCTTTCCTATGTGTATAAATCATTATGTTATGCATAACTGCTCTTTCGGAGGTTGTGCAAGTTAGAAGAATTCATGCGTCTCTTGTGAAATAATCGTATTCCTCGTTATTTACACCCGTTGATCCAAATATTCCCTGGAATTCCATTCTGTATTTGTTTCTTTTGTGTAGCTAGGAACTCTTGCACAACAAAGACTTTTCATGATATAACATCTTGTATACTCAATCTTCGCTTGATGGGTTTCATGACATCTACCCAAACATTCACCCTCACATACTCTATCACAAGGGGTTTAGAAGGGTTAAACCGTATTTTTTTAATAGCCCCATTGATACATCAATATACCGAATTATTTCTAAACTTCGAAACTGTATAGGATCCAACAATTCATTTCGAGAGTACCACGCACCGATCATTGAAACTCCACAACCCCTCTCCAAAAACTACTAGAAAATGAAGATTTAAGGACTTAAGAATCCGTCCCTATTCCATCCCAAACATGTTTAGGGACTGATTAGGGACGAGAAAAAGTAGTCCGCAAACGAGCATCGCCAAATGAATAACGTCTGCAATCCTTTCGCAAACACGGATGCAAATTTCATTCTCTAAACCATTCATAATTTCAGACGACCGCAGTCCATAAAACGATAGGAAAAATCACTTATTAACGCGCGAGTCGGGATTTCAATTTTTTTTCAAAATTTTGGACGCCCGATCGGTCTGCAATTGCGGAGGTCCGGATACATCCGCAATTTAAAAAAAATTAAAATAAAATAAAATAAAATATCCATTAAATTTTAAATGTTTACAAATAATAATGATTAACTAAAATTCATACATAATAAATATATATGTTACGAAGTTGCGAAGGTATTTCCGTGGAGATGGCGTTAGGATAGATCGAGTGTGGGACATATGTTGTCGGGACGGTGTGGAGGAGAGGGATAGATGGTGGCAAGACGGTGGACGAACGATGGAACTCGACCGACCAACGGAACTCGGACGATCGACTGAACACGTAGAAGAAAGGAGTGGGGTGGAGAGGTGGGACGAAATGAAAAATGGGGTTATGGGATGAACTTTATAGCCTTTTCTGGACAGTCGAACTGTTCATAACAATCGGCAATTACAGACTGAAGGAACATGGCCATCTACAATTGCGGATGCAAAGAAAACGAGGCGTTTGTAATTACGGACGGAAAGCAAACGATCATCTGCAATTGCAGACGGGAGCAAACGATCATCCGCAATTGCGGACTACACGGGCATCTGTAATTAGAGACTGCACGGGGCGTCCGCAATTAGGGATTGTACGGGCGTCCGTAACTAGAGACTGCATGGGGTATCCACAATTAGGGTCTGCAACCGAGCGTCCGCAATTGTAGAATACAATGACGCAAGCCTTCTCCATTTGTGACCCGACATCATCCATCCATCCCGAGCCTTTTCCATCTATGACCCGACACCGTCCATCAGTCCCGAGCTTTCTCCATCCATGACCCGACATCGTCTGTCCGTCCCAAGCCTTCTCTATCCGTGACCGACAACATCTGTCTGTGTGGAGTAACTTTTACAATGCCTAATTTGTTTACTATTGTTCCGTTACTGATTATTGCACATGCAATATGGGCAAGCCAATCGATCATGCGTTATCCATCGAGATAACATACCATAAGCTGGTACAACCATCGGTACAAAAGGTTTAAATAAACATTTTGACTCTCAGCTCCAAAATCAGGATATACCTTGTTAAAGTGTTTTCACGACTCTCCATCTGAGGGATGACACATCTTATGTCGCTTGCGGTCTTCTCATGTTCGAGTAGATCCGTTGCCACGAGTTAGAGTTTCGTCGGCATGTAACGAAGGTTGTGCTTAATACTTGGTTATAGCATTTGATCATATTTTAAATTGATTGGTTGTTCTTAATGCTTCTACTCTTGTTGGCCACTTGAATGGATGATTATAAAAGTTTGATTGCATTGAGAGGTGGATTAGATTTTGGAACGTTTTTAATGCTTTTAGTCACATAATATTCGATCTCGACGATGATGATATTATAATCACAAACAATAAGAAGATATGTAATGAAATATATGAGAATTGTGTATGAGAAATTGATGAAAGTTTGAGGTGTTAAATAGATAATTTCTTGACTGATTACGGACTAAGACAAATATTTACCAACGAGCCGTGCCGAAGCCGTCCCTAAGCTGATATGTGGACGTCCCGGATTAGGGACCGCGACCCAAGGGCTTCCACATATTGCGGACGACACTATGGCCATCTGCAAATTAGTGGACGGTCATTGCAGCCGTCCGCAAATTGCGGACACCCCTGGGTCTCGGTCCCTAATCCGGGACATTCACCAGATCTGTCTCCCATCCGTTCATAAATACAGACGACTTAGGGAATGTTTCTCTATCCACAAATTTCCAGTCGGATTACAGATGGATTTTTGTTCTCGTCCCTATTTCGCCTGTAATCCGTTCGCAAGTTTAGGAACAGTTTGATCAGTCCTCAAATTCTGTTTGGAATCTTTAAAAATTTCTAGTAGTGAAAACTCGATTAAGATCATCCTTCTCAAAAGGACTTTTGCTAAAAGTTAGAACAATTAATTGACTTTAAACGTAGGTTTTGTTTGATTAAAGCATATGTACTACGGGAAGAATAGAAGAACTTAGCCCAAATCGCCAAAGCAGCCATACCGTACAGGAAGCGAAAAAGTTACCCGATTTTGAAAACCGAGAAAATTTTCCAGAGTCACCGTCAACATTCTCCTCGATTCAAGAGAGATGAAAGGAGCTCAGAAATCGAAGCGGCCTTCAAGCTCAAGATCACATCTCTCTTTCTGCTTGATCTTTCCGGGTTTTTTCAGCGGGATCCTTGTTATTCACCATTTTCAGTTTTTAATGTTTTTCATCAGCATGTGTTCTTGATTTGTACGTCTATTTAGGTTTTCATTAAAATTGCTTGCTAGTGTTTTTTTTAAGAAATACCAAACCGACATTAGAAGTTTTCTTCTGCAGGCTCGGAGGGCAATAAGCACGTAGCATCTACAACTAATGAAGCAGATACATATTTCTTCTCGAATTTGAAAGGTTTGAAGACTGTTATAGGAAATGCTTCACAATAGCCGAAGCGTACGCCTGTTTCCAAAGAAGAAATCGAGGCAATATTGGTAAGTAATGTATGCAATTGATTTTTGTTCCCGTTCAGATCTAGAGGAACCCTCCCTATATATGTGTATTCTCTCATGCTATATGTTTTACAATTTCTTGTTAAATGTTCAAAACTATGTATTCTTCTCGAGCTTAGATGAAAATAAATTAAGTTCCTCTTTTTATTTCCTTGTAATTCCTTTATGTTTCTTGTTTTTTAACAGTTGGATGGCTACTTTTGATTCGGTGATAGAGTTTTGGCTCGAGGAGAAACAAATATATCTTCTCATTCTCTTGATTTACTAAACATATATTCAAAACTTGTTTTATGGGAACTGGTATTTTCCTTGCAGACAACAAAGATGGCATGAAACAACCTCATTGAAGTCAAGATTTCAAACTTCTTGCATCTGACATATAGTGCAGGCAATGCATATCGATGTTTTGTGGTTAGAATTCATCTTTTCATTATCTAAGAAAACCATTATACAGTTAGAATTCTAGAAATTGTGATCAAAGGTATGTACGATTCTGTGAAATCGAGGAGTATGTTGACGGTGACTATTGGTACTGCAGGATCCGATCCCCCTTGGTCACAGACGAAGAATAAGACTCGAACATAGAACCAAGGGTTCGAGCAAGGGTTCGAGCAAGGAAGGTTCGAGAAAGGGTTCGAAGATACACACGGATTGATAAGGCTCGGGTATGAGAAGAAGCATTACAGATCAAATGAAGATGGGCTTACAAAGGCCCAACACAAATCAAAGACCAAGTCAAGCCAAGTCCAACCCAAAGCATCCCGTGGCCCAACCTCCATCGAAACCCATGAAACCCAATCATTATACCCTGTAAACCAGAAGAACAAGAGTTGAAGAAAACATAGCTTCAAACGGCTAAATGCCTATTTTGACAAAACATTTTACCGTATTAAGAGTTGACGAACATATATTAAGATCTAGATATAGCAAACTAGGTTATGCAATCTTTTTTATGAATATTTTAATATATATGAGGTATTTGGAGGAGGTGAGACGAATCACTTCGAGAAAACCATCGGCCAAACACACATTCTTTCACCACCAAAACAGAACATAAATCCTTACAGCCATAAACACACAAAAGATCAATTCAAATTTGATTTCATTTTTCATTTGCACTAAAAAGAAGCGGAGATGAATTCAAATTTGATTCCATTTTTCGTTTGCACTAAAAAGAAGCGGAGATGAATTTTTTTTATGAGGCAAACAAACTTACTCATAAACTACAGTAATTAACAGGTACATTGTTACCATCCATGTGCAGTTGCCTCTGGTTCCATAGGATATTTGATAGACTTACAATCAGCCATTCCAAATTGGAGTAGGATCCTTTTGGCATAGACTATTCTCTTGAGTGTGATTTGACCTTCCTTTTGTCATATCTCCATTCCAAGGTAGTCTAAGATTAATCCCAAGTCACTCATCTCGAACCAAGTTGCTAACTTGATGTTCCAAGCTCGTGGAGTTTGTCGAAGATCATACAATGTTTTACTAATTTTGTACACATGATCCTCTTTGTTCTTCACAAATAAAACACTCTAGTTGTGTTACATAAACCTTGTCCTTGAGTTCTCCATTGAGAAATGCAAATTTCACGTCCGATGTACCTCCTAACCTCGGTTCGCAGCTATGGCGAAAAGGACAGGTATCATGTCGAGTCTAGCCACGAGTGCAAATACTTCTTCAAACTCCACTCCTTGTCATTGTACATAACCCCTTACGGTCAATCATGCCTTGGGATTGACAATCTTGGTCTAAGATTCCTTTCTCAGCTTCTAAACTCACTTCAAACCAATGGGTTTTTGACCCAGTGGAAACTATGTAAGGGTCCATGTGTTGTTATTCTTTATTGACTCAATCTCCTTTCTCATCGCATGTTCCCAAGCAACAACACCATCAACTTCATAATAGTTAGTTGGTTATTGTGCCTCCAACATGAATAACTAATCCACAAAAATATGTATATTTTCGGTTTCCTCATAGATTTCTTGAATCGTTTGATGCCGAATTGGTCTATCATTTGTAAAAGACACATTCTCGGTTGGTGTGGTTGCTATCAGAGTGGTCGTCAGTGAGGTTCTCAGAGTTATTGTTGACACTAGTGTAATTGGTTGTGTTACATCACCAAATATTGTATTTCTTGTGGTCACCGTGAACCCTTTTGTTGCAATAGAACTCTCATTCTCAAGTGATTGTTGCAGATTATCCAAAAGATTGAAGTCTGTTATAATTTTGATGATTGCTTCTACACTAGCACTCTAATCCCATTTCATATCCTATTGGGATATAACATCTCTACTTACATGTGGTTTACCATGGTGTGGTTCAAGCAATCTGCGATCCTTGCAACCTTCCTCCACACCAAGATACACCATGGCTCGACTACGATCATTCAACTTCTTTAGATGTGACATTATCACCCTAACATGAGCCACACATCCAAACACCCTTAGGTGTGCTGGATTAGGCTTCCTTGCGGTCCAAACTTCAAATGGTCTCTGCTCACCTAACATAACATCTTTGTTGGTAAGTGGTTGGTGGACATGTATGCTTTCGACCAACGACCTTTCTAGATCCATAATGGTTTTGTTCTTTCGTCTAATAACACCGTTTTGTTGAGGTGAATATGGTGCATTGATATGCCTTACTATACCCACTCTTTACAGATGCTTGTGAACTTGTTTGATAAGAATTCACCAACTAGATCGGACTTCAACATTTTTATCTTATACTCAGAGGTGTTCTCTACCATGACTTTGAACTCTTTGAAGGAATAAATTTCTTGATGCTTCACTTTAATGAAACAGACCCACATCAACCAGCTAAAATCATCAACAATGAGAACAAAATAACTATTATTCGCGAGTGTATTTGGGATGATCTGTCCAATTCGACATGTAATGGCTCTAACGGCTTCTTCGCTCTAAAGTTTGCTTGTTTTAAGAATGGTAGTCTTGTTTTCTTAGCGCGTAGGCATCCCTTGCCGACCTTGTTAGGATGGATTATGGTCGGAAATCAAATTTCCTTTTGCTTCTTCCCCCATGAATTTCAAAGCATGAAAATTCACGTGGCTAAGACTTACATGCCACAACCATGTTGGATCATTAAGGTACGTCAAAAGACATATTTCTTTGGAGGTATCAATATAGATATTGTACAGTCGGTTTGGTGAACACCTCACCAACATCAAGAGCATGTTGTGAATGCTATATTTAAGGATTGTGTTAGATCTATTTCGAAGTTTTAGGTTCTTGATAATCTCAAGAAAAAAAAATACGACTCAGATATTTTTAAAATTCAAACTGGAAGAAAAGAAGAGTCAAATTGGAAGAGAACGAGAAGATAGCGGGAGTTAAACTAAAAGAGGATGGGAAGATAGGAAGCAGATGAAGTTGTGATGCGTTCCAAGTTAAACAAATTAACCTAAACTACCCGCAAGTGCACAGCATGTGTGTAGTACTCTAGGTGTCGATCCCACAGGGACTATGCAACACAAACTAAGCTCAAATTAAAATCAAACTTGCTATGACGAAATATTGGTTTTAAGGTGAAATAACGAAAAGGAAATAAACTGCGAGTTCTTGGCAATGAGACAAACGTTCTAGGATACGGTTTCACCGAAAAGCTTCCGAAACCAAGAATCGATCTATCTAATCATGCATTCCCAATCAAGATATCTAAGAAGGACGATCCTAATGTGACTCCTACCCTCTCTCAAGTCATAGGAACGTGATCTACTCGAGTTATCCCATACTTTCATGGCTGATACCTCAAACTAAACCCATACGTTCTATGATTCATCCAATTAATCCTCAACCGTGACTACCTTACTTTCCTAACCTAGTCTCAATTGTTCTAAAACTGATCATCTAGGATTAGAATTCTCCTTCCGGTTCTTCTCCTAATCCCTAACACATGCATCTACTTGGCCTATGTAAATACATGACGATTCAACACTCAAACAAAGAATAGATTAACAAAACGGGAAATTGCAATTATGAATAAATCGAAAGAGGTTCTGGGAGAGCCATAGGGTAATCCCTTCTCCTAGACAAAACAACTACTCAGTCATGAGTTCCAAATCAAACAACATAAATGAAATAGATAGTGTAAGGAGCATATAATATCAAACGAGGCGTAGTCTCGATTCGATCTTCTGATCTCCTTGTGTATCTCCCGTCATGAGGGCTCTCTAGAATTGTGAATGAATAATTGATGAATCAATGATATCCTCTATGTTCTTGACGTTTTGTCACTCAAAGTTTGAACCATTCCGTGCCAAAGTCCGCTCAAAACTGACGTGGAGAGCTTACCAAGTCATTCCCGACCGTGCATGGTATGCAGCCCGGTCGAACATGCATCCTTTTCCCATTTATAGAACTGTCTCTTTGGGCACTCGACTGTGATGTGTGCATGCTCGGGTCGTGCATAGCTCTCGGGGTTATTTAGTACATTGAATGCCCGACCGTGCATGGTGTCATGCTTGACCGTGCACTCTTCCAAAAAGAGTGCCCGACCGTGCTCTATGTGTGCCTGGGTCGTGCATCACTCTCGGCGGTGTTTGATGCATTGAGTGCCGGACCGTGCATTGTTAGTTGCCCAGTCGTGCTTGTAGTTCTTCACTTCAGCCCGGTCGTGCATCATGAACTGCTCGACCGTGCTATGCTCCTCACTTCAGCTCGGTCGTGTAAGCCTATGTCCGGCTCATTCCTTGTCAGTTTCTCATTCCGTTTGCTCCGTTGTGATCTTCGATGCTTGTACTCTGTCCTGTGTATGTTCTTTAGCTCAAATACAAATCAAAATATGCATTAAAACCTGTAAGAACATGAAAACGGAAAAACAAGTAAAACATATACAAAATCACACGTAAACATCGCAACTATCTTCATAAATATCTCTAAAATCATGCAAGAAACATGTACGAAAGCGAGATGATCAAAATCCTCCAAACTTAAATGTTTGATTGTCTCTAAGCAAAAATAAACGTGGAACACGTGGGAAATACAAAAATCGAGAATTCCGTTTTCCTCTAGAAACACCGTTAAAACGGATCTTATCGATCAACAAGCAAGTCAAGAGAAAATTCGGCCTAGTAATTTTTAGTCTTCATCCTAGGTTCACCATGGATACCTATGGGAAAGAAAATCAAAGAAAAACTAAGTGAGAAACCGCAAATTTCTCCACCAAACGAGACTTTAGACAAATGCTAATCATAGAATAAAAAAGGATACTTTTTTCTTTTACGAGCTTCTTTATTCCTTTATTCCATTTTTTCTTTCTTTTTATGTTATGCGAACACACAAGGTTTCTAGGACATCGGATTTGAATGGATCTAATCTCTACTTAGACCCAGGCTACCGATGACGGTATACTCTTACATCTCGTTCAAGAGAGCACCAGAGTAGATGGCATTTTCATGTGTCGTGGCCTTAGGACGTAGAAAGATGATCACCAACCCACCACTTAGACCCGAACCATCGAAATAGTATCAAAGTCGATGCACTCATATCATATATTAGATCATACTTTGAGGTATTATTCCTATTAACAGTGGAGTGTTAATGCGCTCTTATTCTGCAAAACAAGCTCATTTCATATGATCAAAGTATCCTCGTTAAAAAGAAGTAAAGCATCATCTACATAAAGTATAATCATCTCGATGGAGAGAATAAACAAGAAACTAGCCTAGCAGCCTCGTCTAAACCTCCCACAAGCAACACTAGGATTCCTAAAGACTTACGACCTATTCGCATTTCGACCGATTAATAAGCTCTAACGCTAAGGAAAAACCTAAGCTCAAACATGCAAGATATCACAGAAAAGGAAAGCTTCTTAAGCATCCTAGGTTCAGGTTTCATCTCAAAACGTGGCACCAAACAAGTGCTTGAGAAAAGTCTGACTCATAAAATTCAAAACAAACTAAAACAAAACTAATAAATACGAAATCAAAGAGAAAAACAAAACAAAATAAAACGAAATCATCTGACAAACGTGAGCTGCTTCCCTAGACTTGGATTGAACAACATCCTCGATGTGAAGCTCCGATGAAGGGTAAGGAAGGTGAAGTCATGGTTGTAGGTCCTTCTTCTTTTTATGTTTTTTTTTGTTTTTTTTATGTTATGTTTTAAATAAAACAAGTTCGAAACTAAACAAATACGAAAGAAAAGAAAACAAAATGTTGGGTTGCCTCCCAGAAAGCACTTGTTTAACGTCGTTAAGCTTGACGTCTCCATGCCTCATGTATTCCCGATGAGTGGATCGAATAGGGAAATGGAGTTTCTGCTTTCGATCGGTTGAGCAGCTTGATAGAGCTTTAAGCGTTGCTCATTAGCTTTAAACGTTCCACTCATCTCGCTCCAAAGTTCTATAACTCCATACGTGAATACCTCTTGTACTTGAAAAGGACCTGACCAATGGGACCATAGTTTGCCCGAGAAAAGCTTAAGATGAGGGTTGAAAAGTAGAACCAAGTCACCTGGCTGAAAGTCATGGGGGTGGATCTTCGTGTCGTGCCATCCCTTAGCGCAGTCGTCGTTCGTATTGCGGACTACTGTCATTGCACCTTTCTTTGTCACAATATGCACGAAGCTCACCCATTCACTACCCGAGGTTGGATAAAGGATATCTGCATCAAAAATTTTTAGGGTCCTATTTTCCATTACCTCTTTCCAATTCGGGTTCAGCCTCCTTTGAGCTTTGATGGAGGATTTGTGGCTTTCCTCCGTAAACATTCTGTGCATACATAATGAAGGGCTCACTCTCCTATACTTCTTTAGGCGAGTGGGTGGATTTTGTGTCTCATATCGAAGAGAAGAAGGAAAAGGTTCGAGATTTAGTCTAGATGCTTTCTCCACTACGAAATCAGTATGTGTTTCGCGCGACGTCTCCTTATGTGGGGCATCTTGTAGTGCCTCAATGGTACTCATGAATTTCGTATAGATCTCGGCTTCTTTGTCTGTGAGTCTTGCGTTCCTACAAACCTTCTTCAAACATCTCTCTAGAGGGTCAGAGATACTTACCCGATCGAGCGTGTCATTCGCTGAGTCTTCCAACAAGTTAACTCTAAATCAAGACTCCTTGAAAGAGGGTTCGTTCATGGAGCTGGACATGTTGAACTCTATCATCTCATTTTCGACATGTAAGGAGAACTTCCTTTGTTGTAGATCTATCATGGCACTTGCAGTAGCTAAGAAAGGTCTACCAAGAATAATAGGCACCCTAGCATATTCTTTTATATCAAGTACAACGAAATCAGCAATAATGCAAAGATTACATGCCTTGGTGGGAATATTTTCAACAATACCGAACGATCCGCGTTAAAGAGACATCTTGGTAGGTTTGAGATCTCTAAAGTTCATCCGCTTGAAGACCAGATGTGGCATAAGGCTCACGCTTACTCCCAATCGCACAAGGCTTTCTCAATGTCAATGTTTTCTATGGTGCATGGAATAGAGAAGCTTTTGGGGTCCTTCAAATTTGGGGGTAGCTTGTTTTGGAGAATGGTGCTGCATTCCTCGGTGAGTGTTAAGGTCTCATTCTCTTCGATACACCTCCCGTTGGAAGGAACCTCCTTAAGAATTTGACGCGATTAGAAAAATTTATTGGAGGGCTTCCACGAATGGATATTGATGTAGAGCTTCTTGAGACCCTGTAGAAATCTGCCTACTCACTCTTCATTCTTGCTGCTTACCAACTGTTGAGAAAACGGTATAGGAGGTTTGTACGCCGGTGGAGCAGCATACAGTTTTTAAATCTGGTTCAACTCCTTCCATGATCACGATGACGCATTTGCCTTTATCCACTGACTTTCAAGAAAATTTCTCTTGCTCTTTGGAGGGCGGGTTCTCAATCACATCCATGCTGCACAAGGTAATAACGTTCACGTACTCTCTCGGGTTTAGATCGGGATTTCCGAGGAGTTCTCCGGGCTTCCGAGAAGATGATGCAGCCTGTTGTGCTATGGAATTCTCAAGGATCTTCATATGCTTGCTCAAGGATTCCATCTGCGTTTTGAGCTCATTAACCGCTGCTCCCATATCCGCATTGAATTTGACTTGAAGCGATCGTTGCTGCCTTTGCTCCTTGATGAATTCAAGCATCACCACCTCAAGGCTTGATGAAGTAGCTTGAGGAGGTTGAGGAGCTTGCTGGAATTGTTGGGTATCTTGTTGTTACGGCTATGGTTGTTGCTGAAATCCAGAGTACTTAACCGATTGAGTCGTTCAGTACAAGAAATTCAGGTGGTTCCTCTAATTTGGGTTGTAGGTGTTCCCGAATCGTGTGTATCTTTGCTGCTGGTCGTAATTCATTTGTTCCATGTTTTCTTGCATCGTGCATTGGTAAGCTACATGCTTTGTCTCTCTGCAATTCACACAGTACATGGCATTCGCTGCATTGCCCATCGCTCTACTTTGATTCACCTCGTAAAGACCTCTTGTCTTGTTTAGCATACTCTTCGGTGTGGACCATATGGTATGGTTCATAGCAAGATTGTCGATCAGCTCGTATGCCTCCTTAACACTTAGATCGATGAATGATCCTCTAGCAGCGTTATCTAACGTCATCCTATGCTCATTCCCGATCCCATTGTAGAAGGTTTGGATCACGTACCACTGCTCTATACCGTGATGTTGGCACATCTGCAAAAGATCCTTAAATCTTCCCCAAGCTTCAAACAATGTTTCTTCATCTCTACATCTACACATCGTGATTTCTCCTCTCATTTGAATCGTCTTGCTAGGAGAAAAGAACTATGATAAGAATAATGTATGAAGCTGGTCCCAAGTAGTGATTGAACCAGCGGGAAGAGATTGTAGCCAAGTCTTTGTACGTCCCCCAATTGAGAAAGTGAAGAGATGCAGCAAAATCGCATCCTTCGAAACTCCATGTATACTGAATGTGCGAGAAAGCTCTAGGAAGTCTCTAAGGTGCTGATGGGGATCCTCGTGATTTCCATCCATGAATTGCTTCTGATAAAGCATGTTGATCATCGTAGGCTTGATCTGGAATTGCTCTCTAGCAACAACATTCGTCCTTATGGCAGCTTGGACATTGCTCATGTTCGGTACCACGTAATCTTGAAGTAGACGTGGTGGAGGAGCCTCTGATTCTCGCGGTTGAGGTGGGAGTGGTTGTTGCTGTAATTGTCCCATATTACCAACAAATAATTAGGGTTGTCCATGACCGTCAAACATATTGTTTTGATTGTCCATCGCTTGTGGATCGGTCGGGTCTACTTTCCTTTCTACCTAGCCCTTTTTCGATTTTCTGTATGTTCCTCGATCTCAGGATCGATTCGAAGCAGGCTCGAAGTACCTTGAGAATTTTTCATACACCAAAAAGGACAAACAAAAGGAATTAGGTAGAAAGAACAAAAGAAAACAAAAAACAAGAATAAATCTGAGTCCGAATCTAAGACGTGTTGACAAATAGTCCCCGGCAACGATGCCAAAAACTTGATGCCTTCCAAGTTAAACAAATTAACCTAAACTATCCGCAAGTGCACGACACGTGTGTAGTATTCTGGGTGTCAATCCCACAAGGACTATGCACCACAAAATAAGCTTAAATTAGAATCAAACTTGCTATAATGAAATATTGGTTTTAAGGTGAAATAACGAAATGGAAATAAACTATGAGTTCTTGGCAATGAGACAAACGTTCTAGGATACAATTTTACAGCAAAGCTTCTGAAACCAACAATCGATCTATCTAATCATGCATTCCTAATCAAAATATTTAAGGCGAATGACTCTATTGTGATTCCTACCCTCTCTCGAATCATAGAAACGTGATCTAATCGAATTATCCCCTACATTCGTGGCTGATACCTCAAACTATACCCATACATTCTATGATTCACCCGATTAATCCTCAACCGTTATTACCATACTTTCGTGACCTAGTCTCGGTTGTTCTAAACCTAATCATCTAGAATTAGAATTCTCCTTCATGTTCTTCTCCTAATCCCTAACACATGCATCTACTTAGCCTATGTAAATAGAAGACGATTAACAAAACGGGAAATTATATTTATGAATAAATCAAAAGAGGCTCCGGGAGAGCCATGTGGTAATCCCTTTTTCTAGAACAAAAAAACTACTCGATCATCAGTTCCAAATCAAATAACATAAATGAAATAGATAGTATAAGGAGCATATAATATCAAACAAGGCGTAGTCCCGATTCGATCTTCCGGTCTCCTTATGTGTCTCCCTTTCAAGAGGGCTCTCTAGAATAGTGAATGAATAATTGATAAATCAATGATGTCCTCTGTGTTTTTTGACGTTTTGTAACTCAAAATTTGGACCATTCTCGTGCCAAATTCCGCTCAAAACGGACATGGAGAGCTTACCAAGTCATTCCCGATCGTGCATGGTATACAACCCGGTCGGGTATGCATCTTTTCCCTATTTATAGAACGGTCTCTTTGGGTGCCCGACCATGCTGTGTGAATGCCCAGGCCGTGCATAGCTCTTGGATATTTGGTACACTGAATGCCCGACCGTGCATGGTGTCACGCCCGACCATGCACTCTTCCAAAAGGAGTGTCCGACCGTGCTCTATGCGTGCTCGAGCCGTGCATCACTCTCGGGGGTATTTGATGCATTGAGTGCCCGACCGTGCATTGTTAGTTGTCTGGTCGTGCATGTAGTTCTTCACTTCAGCTCGGTTGTGCATCATGAACTGCTCGGCCGTGCTATGCTCCTCACTTTAGCCCAGTCGTGTTTGCCTATGTCTAGTCCCTTCCTTATCCATTTCTCCTCATGTTTGCTCCGTTGTGATCTCCGATGCTTGTACTCTATCCCGTGTATGTTCTTTAGATCCAAAACTAAACAAATACGCATTAAAACTTGTAAAAACATGAAAACACAAAAACAAGTAAAACAGATACAGAATCACACATAACATTGCAACTATCATCATAAACATCTCTAAAATCATGCGAGAAACGTTACGAAAATGAGATTTTCAAGCTAAAGAAGAGGAAATATGTTCTCGGATTCATTTGTGATTAGGTGTGGAAACATACAATATAACAAAAGAGTTGAAACACCTAGGTTTTAGAAATTGAGCGAGTGTCGCAGCAAGTGATATTTTGATCATTGAGTTTTGCAAGTGTACTTGGAGAGATGCGGTGTGAGAGAGAGAATAAATAAGTTGATTATTTACGGTCTAATTCAGGTGGAGTTATCTTTGGAATCCATAAGTACATTGTAACAAAAAACAAGTGTACTTAAAAAGACTGATTTCTAAATAAAACTAGTATTGTTTTGGATATATGTTTCTTTTAGCTTTTAATATCTATCAACGTTATCTTTCTATCGTTTTCAATTGGTATCAGAGCTGGTAACCAAATTTTAAAGAAAATCTAATTATTGGTTTGAGATCCTAGAAGATAACATGGAAGGATCAAGAGATTTATACTTTTTTTTTTAAAACCAATCATGTTAGATGCTTCAAACTATGGATACTAGAAAATGAAAACAAGAGCCATTATAAGAGTCATTCACGAAGACGCATGGTACACTGAATGCCCGACCGTGCATGGTGTCACGCCCGACCGTGCACTCTTCCAAAAGGAGTGTCCGACCGTGCTCTATGCGTGCCCGAGCCATGCATCACTCTTGGGGGTGTTTGATGCATTGAGTTCCCGATCGTGCATTGTTAGTTGTCTGGTCGTGCATGTCAAGGAGAAACCTTTGTAGACATGAATGAATTCAAGAAAATTTAAAGATGTGTATCTGCTAAGGATTTGTGGGATCCAATGGAAACTATACATGAAGGCACTTCAAATGTTAAGAGAATTCGTCTTGATATTTTGGAGTATCAATTCGATAAAATGGAAATGTGAGAATATGAAAGTGTCTAAGAATTCAGCAGTAGAATGAATGCAATCGCTAATGAAGTAAGTATACTTGGTCAAGCTTTTGATGACAAGAATCAGGTAAAGAAATTACTTCAATGTTTGCCTTAAAAGTTTCATGCTCAGAAAGCATCCATGAATAAGTCATTGAATACAAAAATAACAAATTTAAAAAAAATGTTGGGATTCTTGCTGCTTACGAATTGGAGCTTCAACTTGAACAAGGGAATACATCGAAAGAGGAAAATAAAGGAGTTGTTCTTCAAGTCATAGACGAAAGCTCAAGATTGAATAATCTTGAAGAAAATATTGTCCTGCTAACAAGAAAATTTGGAAAGTTTATGAAAAAACATTCAGGAATTAGGCGATCAAGCAAAGAAGATCAAGGGAATAAGAAAGAAAGCAAGTCTAGATTTCACTATCATGAATGCAAGGAATTTGGGCATTTTAAATCTGAATATCCAAGTATTTCGAAAAGAAAAGGTGTTCTGAAGGGATTGCGAGAAACACAATGTTATAAGTGCAAAGGTTTTGGTCATACAAAAAATGAATGAGCAGATTCTAGTGTGATCAAAGAAAAGTCACTAATCATATACAACGAATCAAGTTCTGATTCTGAAGAAAGTAATGAAGAAAACTTAACAAGTTTGGTTACCTTCATTGGAATAATTGAAGAACATGAAGTTGAAGAGAATGAAAAAGATGAAGTAAATGTGGAAACTATTTACAATGAGTGGCTGAATATGAGCAAGCTGAACATAAATGAAAAATTAGAAAAACAGCTTAAAAAAATTCAAAAGGAGGTAACTCTCAAAGAAGAAGAATTAATACTAGTCAAGAGTCAGCTTGAAGAAACAAATAAGCAACTGAAAATTCTCTCGAATGGCACTGAAAAATTTGATCACTTACTTTCATTGAGAAACAAAGAGCAAACAATCATGGCATTGGATATACTGAGAATAAAGGAAACACTCAGAACAAGTTTGTATCCAGAGGAAAATTGAAAAATCTAGCTTCAACAATGTACAAAAATCAGAAACAGAGCTATTCGTTCAAGAAGGCTGTAAACAAAAGAAATTTTGGTTCAAACATCAAACATTGCAGTCATGGGTATAACTCTGGAAGAATATTTCCAATGAAATACCATAGGAACAACTTTGTAAGATATTATTTCTGTGGAATAAGAGGACACAAACATCAAAGATTGGGCATGTCAATTACCGCACACTGGTAAAGCGGTCTAGCTCAAACATTGTTAGAGGTATGTCTAAGCTAAATCTTGATAAATCTGAAACTTGTAAACCTTGTCAATTGGAAAAAAACAAGTAAAAACTCATCACAAAAAGATGTCTGATGTTAAGACTGGAAAAATACTAGAACTGGTTCATATGGACTTAATGGGACCAATGAAGACATAAAGTTTTGGTGGAAAAAGCTATATTTTTGTTTTTTATGATGATTGTTCAAGGTATACTTAGGTAAAAAATCTGAGAGAAAAATCTGATACATTTGAACGTTTCACTACATGTTCTTGCAATTGAAAAATACAAAAGGAATTATAAAATGAATTCGGAGTGATCATGGAAGAGAGTTTGAAAATGATGTTGTTCATAAGTTATGTCTAAAACATGGTATTGTAAATGAGTTCTCCGATCCAAAAACATCACAACAAATTGATGTTGTAGAAAGAAAGAATAGGACTCTTCAAGGACATGGCTCATGCTATGCTTCATGCAAAGTCTATTTCAACTCATTTTTTGGCAGAAGTAATGAACACAGCCTGTTATATCATAAATTGAGTCTATGTATGACTAGGTATGTCAAAAACACCATATGAACTTTGAAAAGGTAAAAGCCCAAATCTGAGTTATTTCCATATTTTTTGTGTACTTGCTATGTTCTGAATGTTAGAATATCTTGAAACATTTAATGCAAAAAGTGATGAATGAATATTTCTTGGATATAGAACTAATACAACTACATACAAAATGTGCAATTTACGAACAAGAACAGTTGTTGGATCTATAAATGTTGTGTTTGATGAAGATCACCTATCTGAGAAAGTTATGTTTCCTTTCTGCAGATTCACTACAAAGGAATGCTGGAATAGAAAGTGATAGTTTAAGTGTACTTAATGAACAAACATCAAACGAAAGCAGGATGAAGAAGATCATGATGGAAATGAGTGTCAAATACATGAAATGGAGTCAACAATTGTACATCGAAATCATTCAATTAATGATGTTATTTATAATATTGGACATTGTAGAAGAACACAAGGTAAACCCAAAGTAAATTATCATGAAATGGTCAAGTTTGCTTGTTTTACATCTCAGATAGAACCTAAATGTGTCAGTGATGCACTAAACAATGAGTCCTGGGTATTTCGAGGATGTCCATTGGCACTGGCAATGGATGCATGTTGACATTGTTTATTTTGAGGATTACGTTGAATATTTTTCACGTGACTTTGCAACGGGCATCCGTTAAAGATTCCAATGGCTGTCTGTTGAAAAAAACTATTTAATGATCAATGTCAAGGTTTTAACATCAAACAATCAACAACAAATATATTTTCTACAAAATTTTGTATTCTTAAAATAGAGATATATATAGATCGAGAGAGCAGATGTATAGAAGAAAAGATCTTATAAACGAAGAAGTAACGCAACAATTCTTACACGAATTGGGGCAGTTCACGAGTTTTGCATCGATGCAACCTTTGTGTCAAGAATGTAGGACAATGTTGTATCCATGCAAAAGAAGCAAAAACATGAAGTATCAAAGTCAAGAAATTGTTTGCAAACATCTTTATAATGTGAGTTTTGTAGAGAATTACGAAATTTGGTTATTTCACGGGGAAAATTGTGACGTTAAAGATATTGTGCAAAAGTACAAGTAGAAAGAAATGAAAAAGTTATTTATGAAGCATCAACGACCAATCCATATATAGAAATGGTGCCAGATGCTCTTCGTGGAGTTATTGAACAAACGCACAAAGAGATGTCTAATAATGAGGCACACTAATTTTTCAACCTATTAGATTTGGCGAAGTAACCTATATATGAAGGTTGTCGTGAAGGTCAGTCCCACTTATCTTTATCTTCAAGATTGATGAGTTTAAAAACAGACTACAGTGTTGCTAAAAATTGCATGAATTCATTTTGCAAAACCATGCATGCATATTTACCGGAAAATAATCAAGCTCCCGAGACATACTACGAAACAAAGTATTTTAAAAGATTTTGGAATACCACATGATAAAATTGATATTTGTAGAAACAGTTACATGTTGTTTTGGGAAAATGATAAAGACTTGTTCGAATGCAAATTTTGCGGTGCAAGGAGATTTCAGCCAAAAAAACCATTCTTAGGTAAATATGTACCATACAAAAAAAGTTCTATATGCCTATAGCAAAGAGGTTGAAAGGTTATTTGAATCGAAAAAAAACTACTGCGGCAATGAGATGACACGTAGAACACTCGACGGGCGAACGAATAATGTAACATCCATCGGATGGTAAGGCTTGGAAAGATTTCAATGAAATATTTCCTGAGTTCACGTGTGAAACAAGAAATATATATCTTTTCCTATGCACCGATTTTTTTAGTCCATATGGATAATCTGGAAGTCAATATTCTCTGTGGTCAGTGATTTTGTCTCTGTATAATTTGCCTCCCGATATGTGTTTGAAAAGAGAGGTAATGTTTCTGACGTTAGTGATTCCAGGACCAGAAACCCCGAACAAAAGTTTCGATGTCTTTTTGCAGCCCTTAATTCATGAATTAAGACATTTTGTGGAACGATGGAACTCTTGCTTTTGACATGAGTACGAAGAAAACTTTCAAATTGAAAGCGGACTTGTTGTGGACAATTAGTGACTTTTTTGTCTATGGAATGTTATCTGGATGGAGCACGCACGGAAGATTAGCATGTCCATATTGTATAGAGGATACAGATTCATTTAGACTAATACATAGGAAGAAATCATGTTGGTTTGATTGTCATAGAAGATGTCTTCCCCGTGGATACTCTTTCTGGAAAGATAAAAATATTTGTGAAAGACGTGTTACAAAAAGAAGAGGCACTGTGCATGTAAATTGGAACGCAAATCCATTACGAAAGATTGAATATAATGGGTGATTTACAAGAATCGATAGAATGCGGTGGAGATCGTGGACATCAAAAACCAAAAGGCCAAGGTGAATGACATAACTGGTATAAACGTAGTATCTTTTAGGAACTACCATATTGGAAATCACTGATATTATGTCATAATTTAGATATTATGCATATCGAAAAGAACTTTTTTTATAACATCATCAACACTGTTTTGAATGTGACGGGGAAAACTAAGGATAATATACAATCAAACAAAAATTTGAAGACAATATGTTGAAGATCTGAGTTGGAATTAAGAGATGGAAGGGCACCTATCCCAGTATTCAGATTATCTGGGCCGACAAGAACCGCATTATTAAGGTGGTTAAGAGAAGACATTAAGTTTCCAGATGGATATGCATCGACCATTGTTCGGTGTGTGGATATTGTTGGTGCCAGGCTCATCGGGTTGAAAAGTCTTGATTGTCACATTTTTATGCGGTGACGCATTCCAATTGCATTTGTTGAGCTCTTACTATGGAACGTTCACGATGTGCTATGCGGAATTAGCATATATTTCAGAGATATATGTTCAAAAAAATTGAAAAGGGATGACTTGGAATTAATGAAAAACAATATCTCTGAAGTACTATGTTCATTGAAAAAAGTTTTTTCGCCTTCATTCTTCGATGTCATGGAACATTTGCCAATACATTTACCAAATAAGGCAATACTCGGTGCGCCCGTTCAATTCATATGAATGTATCCTTTCAAAAGGTTTTTCTTTCATTTAAAGAAAAAAGAAAAAACAAAACAGCGGTTGAAGGATCTATTGTTAAACAATACTTGTTGGAAGAATTCACATATTTCAGCATATTTTATTTCGAATGCATATTCAAACGAAAGAAAGACGTGCAGCGAAGATCACACAAACTATCTATATCAATATAATCCTTAGTTTGGCATAATTCCTGAGATGTTTACACCGATTGGACGTACAGGAGGTGAATCCGAAGAATATTGGTTAACAGAGGAGTATAATCACGTCCACACATATATGTTTCGGAAGTTCGAGAGAGAATGAACGAGAATTATGAGAAAATAAAAGCTTGGATTACATTGATTATCCATATTTATATATATATATATATATATATATCAAAATATTTATGTACTTTCATTATTATAGGATATTTGTTGAAGAAGTAATTGGTACATATCCTCATCTAAACGCAGATGAAACTCACAGAAATGAAAATTCAACATTATAGCTCTTGGTTGAGAGATTATGTAAGTACACATATATTCGTACGTCTTATATATATTAAAATAAATTATGTATGTTATTACGTATTCATTTGTTTTTTATGTTATATATGTCAAATGTTGTGACGAGAGACTTTCTACGTGGTTAATAGATTTGGCTAATGGTCTTGCACGAAATGTTATGTGTTGGCCAATTTTGTTTACTCGCGGATACACATTCCACACGTACGAACACGTAAAATATAGAAGCACATACAATTGCGGAGTTTGCGTTAATAGTGAAACAGAGGGAGATAATTGTAAAGGATACATGTATAGGGGTATATAAGTCTTTTTGTAATTAGGTCTAACTTTTGAACTTTTGTATATTTAGCCGTTTTGGCTCATTTGAATCAATTAATCTGATTTCAAATTATCATGGTATCAGAGCACAAAGTCTAACGACGCAACAAACTCTCCTAAAAATCCGGCGGCCTCTCCTCCCCTCTCCAACCACCGCCGCCGCCACTCTTTCTTGCGGTCGCCGATCACCCTCTCCCTATCCTCCGACCGTTCAACCCTCTCCTCCCTCCCCAGCCGTCGTACCATCAATGGGGATGAATTGACATGTTTTCGAGACGAAAATATGGTAATTATGATCCATTCATCACTATAGATCAAGCAGATCAAGTATGTTATGTGCAATATCCAGAAACATTGAAACGTCGAAGAGAGGAGTGGTGGACGTAGTAAAGATCAAGCTATAAGGAATTATAAGCAAAGATTAAAAAGAAGATACGTTGCAAACCTATCATCCGCAGCCGATTCGCTTAATTAATACAGACAATCGGAAGTAGATTCTCGCAAGAACTAACATACGCGATTATGAAGACGTTGAACCGGAAGATGTAGAAGATGAAAACAACGATGAATTCAATGAACAAATGAAGGAAGAATCGCCAATCGAAGAATCTACCGAAGAAGAAATGTGAATTCTATAATGTAATATATAAATTTATGTAACTTGTTAAAATTATTTTATTAACTTCATATATTCAAATTTCAACAGGCATCCGTTGGCAATGTCAACGAAGACCCGTTGAAATATCAAATCATGCTCGATACTTAGAAAATTTTTCATGGTTTTCACAATTTCAACGGGTATCCGTTGGTAGGTTGTAACGGATGCCCGTTGATAGAGAGTTCATCAAGCAACGGCTAACCATTGGAAGACGCCAACAGGCATCCATTGTCACTCTGCAACGGATGACTGTTGCAGGGGTTGCAACAGATGACCGTTGCAGGGGTTGTAACGGCTATTTGTTGCACGCTTTGCAACAGATACCCGTTGTAGGGACTTGCAACGAATGACCATTGCAGACGTTGCAATAAATGACCACTGCAAAACTTGGAACGGGTATCTGTTGCAAGGTTGCAACGGATGGCCGTAGCAAAATGTCATCATGGCTATCCTACGCAACGCTGGCTCGCAACTGCCATCTGTTAGGAATTTCAATAGATGTCCATTGCACGGGGAGAGTACGGTCGTCTCGTTTCTATTGCCTCGGGAGTACAAGCAACCAACGGGCATCCGTTGTAAAATTGCACCGGGTGCCCGTTGTGAAAATTAAACATCGTGTCAATTAATTGCATCCATTGAGTGGACGTTTTTTCCAACGGGCATCCGTTGTAATTTCCAACGGATACCCGTTGGCAATTTCTGTATATTACACATTGAACATTTTCATTTTTCAACACAATTCTAAATCAAACCTTCTCTCAAATCTTGTAATCTCTCAAACACAAACCACTCTAAAACGCAAATCAAATATGAAGGCTAGACAATTTATCAGATATGGTGGTATGTTGGCGGGTCCGGTAGGAGCCCAGCCCCCGCCTCCACCGCCACCATATTGGCCTCCTTCACCAATATCAGCACCATTGATATTTGATGAAGAAGAAGAAGATATGGTGGATATAAACGCCTTGATCGATAATTTTGACGGGCCTCTTACCTTCCCGATTTTCGATCCTGAACGTCCTGATAGAACGTTATGGTAAGAATTCAAATTAATAGTTTATATATTTTAATTATAAATATTATCTAAATATTTCATTTTCACTTGCAGGTTAGATGTGGATGATGTTCTTAAACATACGAACAACACCATCATCCAGGGGTCGCTACAGGATCGACTCTATTATTTGTGGCAGGTGACGCTAGAAGTTATACGCCACCGATGGTGGTGTACTTTCATTTTAAGTAAAAAATAAAATAAAATTTAACTTTAAAATGATTAATTATGTTTATTATAAACTAATTTGTTATAATTAATTTTGAAGCGTGCATACAGATTGAGGAAGAAGGATATACCGCGCATCTACACAGCTTGGATGCACGAAATGCAAGCCCGTTTGCACTTGATGATGAACAACGTCAAGCGCAACTATTATAAGATGAATGCCAAACTGACATGGGCAAAGGACGAGGTATTCAACCAATTCATCCAACATTGGGAGTCTGAGCCAAGAAGTGTCAGTACGACGAGAAGATTCCCGAAGATGGTCCGGATCGTCATACTTCGGGATCAAAATCAAGAAAGAATTGGTAAGTTTCTTTTATTTATTATTTAATTTTTTGTGTTATATAATTTTAATATAATTATATTTATGTTATATAATAGATGTAGAAAATATGGAGAGAACCGACTCTTTTTTAGCTTTGTAGAAACCCACACCAAGAAGATTTTATTTCGAGGTATAAAATTAAATTATTGTTTGTAATTTTTTTATTAAATAAAATATTTTCTAACGATTTGAACTTTAACGTTTTTTATTTTGTAGCCGGTTAGACCATATAAGGGTTGTCTATACTGTCTCGATTCGCTTCAAAATGGTACCATCAAGGACGCCACGATGGTACCCCTATGGTTCAATAGAGTCATACGCAAGAACGGCGTATCTAACATCTCGAAACCACACATCGGACAACGCAAGATGCTCTTCAAGAAACTCGAGCAAAGATTCATCACATGGAGAGCATCATCGAATTGCTAACTGGCCGATCGTATCAACCGCCAGGAGAGACGGGGGAAACAATGCTGCAACAAGACCCGGTAATCGACTCTCATGCAACACCTTCACGAGGTGTTGGCGATCACAGGGAGAAGACGACGCTACAAATTTAGATGATATGTAATACTTATGTTTTTAATTTTGTAAAAACTTTTTTATTAATTTTTTTTATTTTTTCGTGATATTGCCAACGGATGCCCATTGATAATTTTTTATTTTTTCGTACTCAACGTCAATTAGCAAACATTTTCACAAAACCATTGGATTTAAATCGATTTGTTTCTTCACGAAAATCACTAGGTATTTGTGAACCCTGATATTTTTTTAATGTGTTCTGATTGGATAAAAATGATGAGCTTGAAATTCCAATCTTAACGAGAAAGAGGAAATAAAGTATAAGGTTTGATGCTAATGTTGTTGGTAAACGCTCAATTTAAGTACACTTAAATTTTATTTAAGTACACTTAAATTTTATTTAAGTACACCCGCTCAATCTTAGTCTCTTACTCCTCTGACAGTTATGATTGAAAAGACTTTTGTTGATTCTTTATCTTTTTTTAAAAAAAATGGTGAAAAGATTAATTGTTATGAGTATAAGCTCAGGTTTAAATTGTAAGATATTCAGTTTCACTTATAACGTCCTAATGATACAAAGCAAAAATTTGCTTAAATACTGCTATATATTCAAATTGATACGTAAGAGTATACTTGAAAGGATAATCAATGAGCTTGTTATACAAACAAGATAATATCTAAAAATCATCCTAAAAGTTGAAGACTAACAATAAAAAAAAGGTATTTTTGAAGATAATAAGAAAATGAATCAAAAAATTGTGTAAGTGTACATAATTTGGCAAGCCAACTTTATATGTTATTTTCTCATTCTGAACATATTCTTATTTCAAATAATCATTTTTTATGGATATTTTTTGAAAGATAAAGAGAACTAAATAAGGCGATTTTTCTAAAAACAAATGATTTTTCTAAAAAATCGTTTAAGTGATGTGAAAAATGAAGGCTGCTGATTTGAAAGATGGGACAAGTGCAGTTACCTTCATTTAAAGCTTTTGTGACTTATTTTAAATAATCTTACATCTCAATATATCTCCTCAAACCCTAACTATTATTTCCGAAGAAGAAAGTGTATTTTGTTTTTACACTACACCTAGAAAAATTCATCAACACATGAAAAAATGAAAGGAGAGGCATCAGGAAGAAGAGAAACGAGCGATGAAGAAACATACATATACAAAAACGAGAGAATATGCAAATATGATCATAGGATTATAGAAAATCCTCCAAGGATCAATGAAAAACGATTCAAACAAATAGGCGGAAAATGAGTAGGTCTTAAGAGTGCAAACAAATCTCAGTCGACAACCTACCGTCTCTATTGAGTCTTCTTCCAGAATAAAAAGATGAGAGATTAGTTCAAAATCATCTTCAGAAAAAGTTATAGCCAGACCGAAGAAGAGTACACATCAGATACGAAATCTGATTATCAAAGACAATCAACATCTTCAAAGTCTGCAAACACACAAGGTATCCCTAAATTGACTCCTTCAAAGGCATTTTCGAAGACATTCTAATCAGAAATAGGAGTTTCTAGGTTTAATACCTTGAAAGATTGAGAAATTCTGAGTGAAAGGGGCTTAAACGTAGGACAGTTTAAACACTTGTCGTTATGGGAACTACTTGTTGAAAGAAGCTTGACAAATACAGTTACAAACATCGTCTCTGTATGTAAGAAATTAATATATGAGTCCCATGCAAATTTGAACTCTAATATTGATAAGCTTGGGTCAAAAGTGTTTGGACAAGTGTATGTTCGGGGGAATTATCCAGTTTAATGCTGGCATAATCAATAAGTTTTTTGGTACATCTAATGTTGAAACATCTAGGGTCAAGGAGCTATAAATTGACCTAGATATGGATATGGTCACACAAGAATTGACAGGAAAAGAGGCAGATTTTAAACTCTAAGCTCAACCGGGAATACGCTCTTTTAAACAAGATTTGCAAAACTAATTGGATACCGAACAAGAAAACGGATGGTATCAGACATGATACAACATTCTTGTTATACTGTGTAAAAAATGGAATTCCTGTCAATTTTGGAAAAGTTATCATTGATCAGATCACTGGTCTTGGATTGTCGAATACAAGGAAGTTCATCTTGCCATTCCCATGTCTGATCCAGAACGTTCTGATTCAACATGTCCAGTTCTTATTGGAAAAGAAGAAAGGAGAGAAAAGATTCCTCCCTGGATAATCTTTGAAAAATGCTGCATAAACAAGATGCTAGCTACTGAAGATATTGGAAATAATGAGAATGATGTTACATAGAACATCATAAATTTGGAAAAAACGGCTAGCTGGAGTGATGACAAAGATTCAACTCATTCAAAAGGATTTGAAGGCGTTAGTGAAGCTAACCTAGAGTAACTCTACGTCCATCTTAATTCTGTTTAGTCTGAATTTGGAACTAAGGATTATTTTTGTTTGAATTTCTTATCACACAAACAGGGGGAGATGTAAGGAGTCAAACTACAAGTGCAAGTAAAGCAACAAGAAAGAGGCCGTAACAATAAAAATTTAAATTTTTAAGTGCACTTTAATGTTTTGAACTCTTGTTTTATTTGTGAACTTTGAATTTGGTGTGAACTGTGTGGACTCATTTGTGAATCAGGATTCTTTATATTTGGCGAATTGGTAATTCATGATAATCTGTATTTATGTGATAAGAATTCAAATGGAGAGATTGTGAATGTTATATTTAAGGATTGTGCTAGATCTATTCTGAAGTTTCAAGTTGTTAAGAATCTTGAGAAGAAATACGGCTCAGGGGGAGTCAAACTGAAGATTCAAACTGGAAGAGAACAAGAAGATAGGGTAAGTCAAACTGAAAGAGGACGAGAAGATAGGAAGCAGATGAAGCTGAAGAAGAAGAAATTTGTTCCTGGATTCAAGTAAAGATTAGGTGTGGAAACATACTATATAAAAGGAGTTTAAACACTAGGTTCTAGGTATTGAGCGAGTGTCGCAACAAGTGATATTGGGATCATTGGGTTTTGCAAGTGTACTTGAAGCGATACAAGATACAAGTGTGTGAGAGAGACACAATAAGTTGATTATTTACGGTCTAACTCAGAGGAAGTTATTTTTGGAAGCCTTAAGAGTATTGTAACGAAAAACAAATATATTTAAAAAGACTGATTCGTAAATAAAACTGATATTGTTTTAGATATTTGTTTTTTTAGCTTTTAATATCTATCAACGTTACCTTTCTATCGTTTTCACGTGCCACTCCTATCAATTACCTTCATATAGTTTCCATCCATCACAACCTTATTACCATCATTTGTCGTGTGACCAAGGCTTATGATATTATTGCAAAGTCTACGTATATACCCTTTGAGGACCCATTCGTCACCGCTCTTACACAAAAACATAACGAATCCTTTGCCCATGATCTCCATCATTGACCCATCGCTGAATCTCAACCTTACCTGTGATGCTCTCATCAAACTCCTGGAACTTTGTTCGGTGGCCTGTCATGTGATTGTTTGTCCTGCAGTCCACGTACAAAATGTCATTGTGAACAAGTTCCTTCTTGTCTTGCAGTTTTGGAACCACCTTCTCTTCAATGAGGAGAACAGAACATTCTCAGTCTTATCTGGTACATGTCTCATATTGGGAGACAACATATAATAAAGTTGGCTCCTCTTCATGGATACGTGTGAGATGTGTTTCCTCATCACCTTGCTCACTCATGCATTCAGAAGCATAATACCCCATTTTTTTCACAATTAAAACACTTAATATGACTCTTCTCACGAGTACTACTTCATGTACTTCTTTCTCCTTCTTTGTGTGATTTCTCGGTATCACTCTTTTATCTTTTGCCGTGACTTTTACCTATTACATGATCGTCTATGTCCAAGGTTCCGCGACCACGTGCCTTGCCATTTGATGATGATTCCTCATTGTTTCTTTTTTTTCGTACTTGACATTTCGCGTAAGTGAACAAGAGCTTGTTGTCACTATTGTCTCCATGTCTACGGAGCCTCACCCGCTCCTCAAATGCCTTCAATCGACCAATGGCTTATTTGAATGTCAAATCATCAATTTCACAAAACTGCTCGATTCAGGTACTTGTCTGGCACAGAGACAAGTAGTTTTCTAACAAGCATGTCATCTTCAAGGGTGGAACACGACTACCATACTTGATCGCAATCGCACTCAACCTTCATGCGAATTCATCACCTTCTTTCATGCATAAGACAACAAAGTTGTTGTTTAGGGTTTGTAGTCTCATCTTCTTCACTCGATCCACGCCGAGAAATCTCAATTTAAGACTTTCCCATACTACATTTCCGGTTGTTTTATTTGCAACCTGTAGCAAAATGTCTTCCGATAAGACTTGCAGAAGGAGTGTTTGTGTTGTCTTATTCTTCTAAATATCTACGACCGCTCCAGCTGTTGGTTCAATAGCATCCCACACACCATGGGCATCCATAATTGCTTCCATCTTAATTTCCCACACTGTGTAATTGAACGATGCAAACACCAAACGATACACCATTGCTCTCCTTTGTTGCTTGTTGATTTGTGAGAGCCATGATTCAAACCGAAGATACTTGGGCATGTAACAAGCTCTGATACCAAGATTGGATGGAATTATTAAAGTCTTAGTTTTATTAGAAACAGAAAGTTAGTTAAATTCTGTTACATCTCCTTGAATGTATAAATAGACTTGCGGTACAAGGTATCAAAAGATGAATATACAAGAACTATTTTCTTCTTCACTTTCTCTCTGCATTTTTCCCTTTCTTGTCCTTCATTTTCTCAGCAAGTTTCTCAGCACTTTCTCTTCTTCTCCTTGCTTCCTGCGTTCACTTTGAGATGGTATCAGAGCGCATTCATCATGATTCTTATGATAATCCCTATTTTCTTGGAGGAAATGATCATGTAAACCTCCAGTTAGTATCCGATCGCCTTTCAACGGCTGCAGATTTCAATTCTTGGCAACGATCCATTAAGATGGCTCTTAATTGACGAAACAAGCTTTGCTTCGTCAATGGAACTCTTCCAAAACCTCCTGATGGTGATCCAAATTTTGGTGCTTGGTCACGATGCAACGATGTGGTATGTTCTTGGCTCCTTAGTTCCGTCTCCAAAAACATTTCTGCAAGTTGTCTGTATATCAAGAATGCGAGTGAGCTATGGACAACAATCATCGAGCGTTTTCAACAAAATAATGCTCCGCAACTCTATAATATTGAACAAAGATTACAGAATTTAAGACAAGGATCCATGAATATCACGGATTACTTCACATCCATGATCACTCTTTGGGAAGAACTTAAGTCAGCTCAAGTTCAACCAGTCTGCACCTGTGGCAATTGTTCCTGTCAAATTGACAAACGTTGGTTTGATTTGTTTGAGAAAAATTTTGTGATTAAATTTCTGTTTGGACTGACCAATTCTTTTGAGAATATTCGTAGTCAGATTCTCATGATGGAGCCATTACCAGATTTGAAGAAGACATTCAATCTGTTAATACAGCATGAACAACAGATGCTGGTGAAAAATCCTCTTCCAACGAATGATATGGTTGTTCTGCAAACGTCTGAGGATCAGAACTCTAGTGAACAACATGTTGCTGCAGTTTCAGGAAATAATTACAGGCCAAGGTCTAGACCTCTTTGTACACATTGTGGTATGTATGGACATACTGTGAACAAATGTTATAAGTTACATGGATATCCACCTGGATACCGAGTTCCACAATATTCTGGACCAAGGACTACTGGAACTCAAGTATCACAGACTCAATCTCGGCCAGTCTATTATTCAAGAAACCAGAATCAAAATCAATTTCAACAGCCTGTGAGGTCAAATTTTCAGAATCAGAACAATGTAGCAAGCATGATCACAGAACCTTATCCTGATGTTTCAAAGTTTGATCAGAATCAGCTTCAAAAGCTTGTGGCTCAGATAAATGAACACCTCAAGAAATCATCAATAACAGAACAAGGAGCACCAGAATCCTCCACAACATCTGGTAATTCCTTCTTCATCTCTGCCTTAATATGCAATTCAGTTCATGATGCAAATATTTCCAAATCTGCTTGGATACTGGATTCAGGAGCTACTACACATGTTTTCTCAGATGTTAAGCTGTTTGATGATTTGAAAAGCATACCTTCAGTCTTTGTCACTCTACCAAATGGTGCTCGGATTGTTATTTCACAGGCAGGAACTGTGAAATTAACTGATAAGATCATCTTGATGGATGTACTTTTTGCTCCTTCTTTTTCTTTCAATATTGTGAGCATAAGTGCTTTGCTCCAACACAACAACTTTCAAGTCCTTTTCTCACCTTTAACCTGCATAATTCAGGAGCCTATTCAGGGTTGGATGATTGGGAAGGCTGAAAAGTTCAACAATCTCTATTTCCTGGAATCCAATCTCACCTCTTCACACTCCCAATCTACTTCCACCTCATTGTGCAATGTTGTTGTTGCTGACACCTCTATATGGCACCAACGGCTTGGACACCCTTCTATACCCATAATAAAAGTCCTCTCAGAGACTCTCTCCCTCACCAAATATTCAGACATTTCTCATTGCAAGATTTGTCATTTAGCAAAACAAAAGAGATTACCTGTTCCTTTTGAAAATCATATGACCAATAATCCATTTGATCTTATACATATTGACATATGGGGCCCCTTTTCTGTTCCATCCTATGAAGGACATCAGTATTTCCTTACTATTGTAGATGATCACAGTAGAGTGACTTGGGTATATCTTCTCAGGCATAAGAGTGATGTAAATGCAGTTTTTCCTGAATTTGTATCTTTGATTGAAACTCAGTATAATAAGAAGATTAAAGCAGTCAGGTCTGATAATGCTCCGGAGCTTAGTTTTTCTGATTTCTGCAAGAAACATGGTATAGTTCATTATTACTCTTGCGCTTACACGCCTCAACAAAATTCAGTGGTTGAGAGGAAGCATCAGCATATTTTAAATTTTGCTCGAGCTCTTCTATATCAGTCAAATCTACCTTTGCCCTACTGGAGTGAGTGTATCAAAACATCCGTGTATCTCATTAACAGAATTCCTTCTCTTTTGTTAAAGGATAAAACTCCTTATGAAGTGTTGCAGGGACATAAACCAGATTATGGACATCTAAGAGTTTTTGGTTGTCTGTGCTATGCATCTACACATCAACATGAAAGACACAAATTTTCTCCACGAGCTCGTGCCTCAGTTTTCATTGGTTATCCTGCTGGATATAAGCGCTACAAGTTACTGGATATTGACAGTAATGCAGTTGTGATCTCTAGAAATGTAGAGTTTCATGAGAACATATTTCCTTTTATTTCTGATAAATCTGATTCAACTCAGACTCCCCTACCTAACATCTTTCCAAACACAATCCTCCCCTTACCTATACCTGATATAAGTCACACTTCTATACCAGAACAGAATCATGAAACTCTACCTGATACATCTGAAGTGAGTAATATTCAGAGATCTAAGAGAACAGTCAGAGCTCCTAGATATCTATCAGACTATCACTGTTATCTAGCAACACATCAACCTCAAGAAAATCAGATTACTTCACCCTTATATCCTTTATCATCTGTTCTTTCTTATGACAGGCTATCTCCCTCATACAAAAACTATATCCTAAACATAACCTCTCAGTCTGAACCAAAAACCTTCAAAGAAGCTATCACCACTGCAGAATGGAGAAAAGCCATGAATGAGGAACTACAGGCTTTGACAAACACTGGAACCTGGTCCATAGTTCCTCTGCCTGATGGAAAGAAAGCAATTGGTTGCAAATGGGTCTACAAAATTAAACGAAAGGCAGATGGCTCATTAGAACGTTACAAAGCAAGACTTGTAGCAAAAGGATTCACTCAACAAGAGGGTGTAGATTACATTGACACATTCTCTCCAGTAGCCAAATTAGTTACTGTAAAACTATTACTTGCTCTTGCTGCAGTAAAAAACTGGTCCCTCACACAAATGGATGTGACAAATGCGTTTCTTCATGGAGACTTGGATGAAGAGATTTATATGCAATTGCCACCAGGTTATACAAATAATTCAGGTATTCCTATGGCTCCTAATTCTGTCTGTAAATTGCAAAAATCTCCCTATGGACTTAAGCAGGCCTCAAGACAATGGTATCAGAAACTTTCAAAGGTTTTGATGGGAGCTGGTTTTAGACAGTCTCAGACGAATAATACTCTATTTATCAGAAAACAAGGATCATCTTTTATTGCACTTCTGATATATGTTGATGATATCATCATAGCTAGTAATAATAATGCATCTCTAATGGATCTCAAGCAGATTCTAAGACAAGAATTCAATATTAAAGATCTTGGTCCTCTTAAATTCTTCCTTGGATTGGAGATTGCAAGATCATCTAAGGGTATCTCAGTATGCCAACGGAAGTATTGCTTGGATCTTTTATCTGAAACTGGTTTTTTAGCTTGCAAACCAATTTCAGTTCCTATGGATCCTAATACTCATCTGCATAAAGACTCTGCAGAACCTTTACCAGATCCAACTTCTTACAGAGTTTTGGTAGGAAAGTTGTTGTATTTGACGATTACTAGGCCAGATATAACCTTTGCAGTACACAAGTTGAGTCAATTTTTAGCAAATCCAACAACTACACATTACAAAGCAGCTCAGAGGGTGATCAAATACTTGAAAAATGACCCTGGACGAGGTTTGTTCTATTCTGCTTCATCAGAATTACGACTTAATGCTTTTGCAGATGCTGATTGGGCATCCTGTCCTGATTCTCGAAGATCAATCTCTGGTTTTTTCATATTACTTGGAGAATCTTTGATTTCATGGAAATCAAAGAAACAATCAACTGTCTCCAGAAGTAGCACGGAGGCTGAATACAGGTTATTAGCAAATGTAACATGTGAACTCATATGGATTACACATTTGCTGGATGATTTACATATACAAAGAACTGGACCTGCAAATCTATATTGTGACAACAAGTCTGCAATTCACATTGCAACCAACCCTGTCTTTCACGAGAGAACTAAGCACATTGACATCGATTGTCACCTAGTGCGAGACAGATTACAATGTGGATTCTTGCGGATGATGCATGTCAAGTCTGATAAACAACTTGCTGATATATTCACTAAGGCTCTCCAGCCCTCTTTGTTCTCATCTTTGCTTGGCAGATTTCATATGTCAAGTCTGTATCATCCTTTGTCGATTCAGACTTGAGGGGGCATATTAAAGTCTTAGTTTTATTAGAAACAGAAAGTTAGTTAAATTCTGTTACATCTCCTTGAATGTATAAATAGACTTGCGGTACAAGGTATCAAAAGATGAATATACAAGAACTATTTTCTTCTTCACTTTCTCTCTGCATTTTTCCCTTTCTTGTCCTTCATTTTCTCAGCAAGTTTCTCAGCACTTTCTCTTCTTCTCCTTGCTTCCTGCGTTCACTTTGAGAGGAATTAAATGTTTTTTATTCCTTCAAGTCTGATACACTTTTATTAAACCATCAGTCTCTTTGTATAATGAAACTTAGATCCACAAAAACTAGAAACTACCAACGTGCTCACTGCACGTTATTCATCACTCTTGAAGACTTGGTCTCTTCTTCAAATGCCTCCATTTCCTTGATTAAATCCGAGTTTGACGTTGAAGGATTTCGATCAGGAATACACTCAACAGTGCCATCATCTCCTTCCAGGAATATACTCAACAATGTCCATCATCTCCTTCTCGAAAACGTTTTCAGGTACTTTAAAGGTTGACTTTTATATTCCTTAGCTCTCTATGAATATTTTTTTTCTGAGTTGCACAATCATCTCCCTCTCGTAACTTCCAACAATCAGAATAAGAATAGAATTGAGTTTGTTCCAGAAAATTTGACTCGTGAATCGATTATTTTATAGTCGGTTGAGCGATGGAAGAAGTTGATATGACAGCGTGGTATATAACTCATCCGGGTTTTTTTATAACCTCACTAATCTGTGATTATTTTTATGTATATTTTGTAAATCTACACAATTTTTATAATATATTGTAAATAATATAAACCACTTAAGTCCATAATCGATTTTGGTATCTAAAATAATTATTTCACAGAAGACCCATCATCATCGAACTATAAAAGATATTGGGTTTGTAGGATAGTACAACTTATTATTAGTTTATTTACTTATTTATTATGATTATTATAATCATAGAATTGGATTTGATTATTTTTTTGTAACTGCAAAAACTCTATTATCATTAGTAATAGAGTTAGTTTAATGTCAAAGGAATTAGTTTAATGTCAAAGGAATTATAATTCTATTTTAAATTGATGGAAAGGGAAAAGAAGCATAGGGTCAAAAATGTAATAATTGGAAGGCCACCCTCCAAAATGATTACAGATCGGCTTTTTCTCGCCATGGAATAGTTGGCAACTTTTTATTTTTATTTAAAGAAGTGAAACTCTTAAATCTTTCAAAGTTAAATTTAATTGATGAGACTAAAATACAATATCCATTTTATTTATTTATTCCAGATTCAAATTTTCATTTTGAAAAGTTCACTTATATTAGTTTGAAATCTCGGTTGGATGATGATATATTGGGTCGTAAAGTTTAAAATTTTATTTTAAAAAGTATATATATAATGCATTGATAGTTTTTTTAATCTATAAATCCAATGTTATTATATTAATAAAATTTTAAATATGATTTAAAATCTATCAAAATTTTGGAAAAAACTATGAAAAAGGGGTGAAAATAGAAAAAATCAATGTTAATAACGTTATATTCTGGTGTTTTATTTTTCCCTCGAAGCCTATGTGATCAGAGGTGGCCAATCGAATTATGCAAGAGAGTTATTCTGATGCTAAGAGGGGCAAATTAGTCTTTTTGTTCTTTCAATTTCTGTAGTGTCTCCTAAACCCAAAAGCATTTTTCTTTCTCAAGCGGAATAAATTAAATGAGTCAAAATACATTCCGTGAAGAGAAATCACCAATTTTCTCTCTCACCACCTGCGTAAATCTTCTCGCTGTTTTTCTTTTGGACTCTGATCAGGTAACGAAATTTCACGTTTGATGTGCGCTCTTTCCTTTTTGAAGTAATCAGCACAATCAAACTCTGGGATTATTCGGTTTCATGATTAGTTTGTTTCTGTTTTTATACGAGAATCTGGATTTGGTTGAGGTTTTGATTCATGGGGTTGCTTGCTTTTTTCCCAGAAAAATTTCTCTCATCCTTTCTTTAGGTTAAGAAAGTACTAGAAAGGGAAGAAAAAATTTTCATGGTGGAGTGATTCTCGATGTTTTTCCAAAGTTTTTAGTCGAAGAACAGAAGTTTTGATCCAGAAATTGAATTAACGTTGGTGTATCTTTTTTTTTCCAGCTAACTATGAACTATAAATTTCAGAAGGATTAAAGACTGTTATCGATTCTTTGGTGGGATTGTGAGGTTCAGTGTCCAAGAATAGAATAAGGGTTTCCTCTGATTCTCTTCAAATACGAACAAAGATTTGTAGTTGCTGTGCTCAGAATGCTTCTCGATTAAGTCTACGAATATCAGGATTGATAGATTATAGTATGATGTTGAAATCCTCGTGCTTAGACATCTCTTCTAGTGACTTTGATGGTTCTGAAGTATGTCGTATTTGGACAAAAGTTTGACTTGTATCAGAAGATATATAGATATGTCATTACTGAAATGAAGACAATTTACATTGTTATGCATTCAAATAGATTTCAATGATTCATGATGGTTCTGAGGCTTTTCATATTTGCATGATATACAGAGATCTCAAGGAAACTCTGGTGTTCCGTTTTTCTTTTGGGGAAGTTCTGTTTTCTTAAACTTAATATTTATTACATGCCGTTAAAGAATTCAAGTAAAGCAAGTTGGAATAATAGCTGAAGTTTCATTGGAATAAAGGATCATTACTGTTAGTTTGTTTCTCACTATTTTTTATAGGGTGTTGAAGTTTCCAGTTTTGTCGTTGAAGCCAAGTTACAGCTTTCATGGATGGTAGTCCTAGCAAGATAAAGATATTACCGAATCACTTTAGAGCTCCTAGTCCCACCCCTGAAGCTGCTCAAGACGATTCACCATCATCTTCACATCCAATAGCCGATAATTCTTCAAGGTGACATGTTTCATTAGGAGATGACATATAAATTTATTATATGCTGAAATGGGGAGAACATTAGCTCACAAATTAGTTGTTGTTGTTGATGTCGTTTAGAATAGGTCTCATAGCCAATCGCGGGCTCGCAGAAAACTGAAAAGAGCTGCACTCATGTTGAATCTGTTCACTCTTCGACGTTTGTCTTGGTCCTCCAATGGTCAGGAGAAGGTTTGATATAGTATCTTCCTGTTCTTCATCCATTGGATCTTAACATGGTTATTTTCCTGATCACCCACCATACCCAATTTGTAGGTAGAGCTTTCGGCAGCAGAACTAGAATCACTTAGATCAGAACTCGCTGATTTAGAGGAAAGGGAAGCCTACCTAAAAGCACAGTAAGTCAGGCTCAATAGATGCTGTTGAGCATGAGTCCAACAATTTATTCAGGTTCTAACGCTAAAACCACAGATCTCATTCTCCTCTGTTGACTCTGCCTAGGTTGGAACATGTGGATGAAGTCTTGCGCTCTGCCCGTTTGTCTGGTTATTTGTATATTCGAACTGTATTTCCCTCTCTGTACCACTGATCTTTGATGCATGAGGTTCACATTACTGAAATATTGTATTTAACAAATCTTCCTCTTGGGTTTACCAAAATTTGCAGAGATGGATGGCTCTACCAGGTGAGCCGCCCCCTTTAGATGATACAGAAGTAGATGATTGGCTTCCTCGCTATGTTGTCCTTCAGGGTGCTTGTCTCTTTTTCTATTTATTGTCAACAGGCAAGTGCTTTTTCCTTTCATGATAGTTAAACCTTGTTTCTAATTCTAACATATTTTTTCTCATAACATTCTTGAATTCTCTTACAGACTTGAGCCCACAAGATTCAACATTGCTAGCCGATATCGTTGAAGTTGGTTCCTTACCAACCTTCAAGAGAGAACTCGATGAAATCTACCACTGCTTTTACATTTTAACCCGTCAAGGTCTACGATTTGAGTGCTCAAGCACCTCTAAGACACAGGTGAGCCCGATTACTTGTACAACTAATAAAAGGAAACAGCACTAAAATACACGTCCATCCATATCGATTATCGGAATTAGTCGTTCTGTCACCCACATCTTTAAAGTAGAAACAAAAGAAAGACCCTTTGATGGGATTCTTCAATTTGCTTGCACCTTACCAATATCACATTAGAATAAGTTTGTCTTGATAAATACGATTACAAATGGTGTCATTGCTCTTTAGTTGCTGTAGTTGAAACATATGAAATCGGCATAGCTCTCTAGTTAGAAGAACTATCTTCTGTTGCTGTCCTAAATCAGATCTCACTGGATTCGCTGATGAATATATTTGGCAGTGTATAACGTATTGCTTGTGAATGAGAATGTATGTTCTTTAGTTCCCACTGTCAAGAACATCAACACAGAGACTTCTACCGATCAATAACATTTGAATGCCATTTTGATTAACAATTGATTTCCATTTTCTTTTTGGTCACCTGGAATTCAGGTAGAGTCGTGGTTATCGTTGTTACGCAGCGATTGCAAGCATGGACTGGAAGAGAGGCTCCCAAATGGAACGAGTGTACCGCCGCAGTGATGGAAGGTGTTATCGCTGCTTGTGCCTGTAAAGTTGGGTGTATATATATATGCATTTTAGCTGTAGTTTCCACTTCAGTGGAATGAATCAATCCGTTTCATTGATTGCCGGACTGATGATGATGATGATGGAGTGATGATGATGATGGAGTGATGATGATAACGATGATGATGATGGAGTGATGATGATAACGATGATGATGACATTTGTTCCTCCTGTGAATTGGTTTGTAGTATATATAACTAGATGACTAAATAAGCCTTTTTGTCTTTGCCGAGAGCAACAGAGTGCTGTCTTGGGGTTCTAGGAAAAAACACCATGTCGTTTTGTAATTTGTCACTATCTAGACTAGAGAAACCGAGATGAACATGACTCACGTGGTATTCTTTTCTCTTTTTTCTATCTTCTCTACCTGGTAGTTTAATCACATTATAATATCCATGTTTCGGTGCAACTCAAATATAAAATAGGGAAACCCTTTAAATAATTTGATTGGGTATTATTTTATTTAATTTATATAGAGAAATTGATATCCTTTAATTTATACATGATTCAAGCTTTATTTAATTTATCCATTGTTACGAATGGTTTAATTTTTTGTTTCAGTTAACAGCTTCGATCATTTTTAATTTAACCACTTGATTCACTCCTATGTTGAAAGAATGAAACATTGACTCTATAATCGGATTTGATGTTATTAGAAGTAGTGAACAATCCAAGTTGATAGATTGTACGATAGTTATTCGGTTTACCGTCACAACAAAGATAACGGAAATTGGTGAAGAGACAGATCCTATAGTGAAAGAAATCTTTAGATTCAAAATGTTTCTGGATTTTATATCCTTGGCCAACATGAACATTGAACTCTCAGGTTTTTTACAAATGTTATTACCTTAATTGTTTATAATTTTGTTTTTTCAGATACTAACACCTATATGATTTTGTTTTCCGTTTGCTAGATGTGATTGGACTCGTAAGATTGATAAAAGATTCAAAACCGGATCATATTTCATCCACCCTAATAATTTTACTATGTCTACAATTGTCAGATTATGTCTTTAATATTGATTATACTATTATGTTTTGTTTTCCTTTGTCATTTAACCATGTTATTTTAAACCTTATAGTGACATGGATGTCAATATCACTGCATAGGATCAAAAAGATTTAGATTTTATACATTAAAGTTGATGTCTTCAAAGGTCATCCATCCATTATTTTGGTTACGATTTTAAACCCTAATTAGTTAGTAAATTTGTTCTCGATTTTTATTGTCACATTCATGTTGCATATTTGTTATTTACCCCACTATTTTAATTATAAACATATTCAACTCTTATAATTTTAAGGACAATTGTATCTTAACTCAACTTCGGCGACCAAATTTTATTTTGATGCCGAAAGTGAGACGGGTAAAGATTTTATGAAAAGGTATCCTCTAACGTTGTTGTATCTTTTATTTCTCCCAACTGCATGTTTTGGTATTATGCTTTACTGGTCTTTAATTGATATAGTGTGAGGGATGGTTTCGACGATGGTAACAAGAGTCTCACCTTGACAAGTAGTGATGTTAAAATCGAAACAGTTTCAATCATTGATCTATATAGTTACATCACTAAGTATGATCGTCAGGTAAATTATGTAACTAAACTATGCATTATTCTATCTTTAGTATGATTTTGAATTGTTTTATACCCTAATGTAGGAAGCTCAATTCATTTGTATTGCCAAGGTCATTGATGTGTTGTCCAAAAATGGTTGAAGCTATGTTGCGTGTGCAAAATGCTCTAGAAAACTGAAAGAATCATGCAATTCTTTGTGTTGCACATTCTGTAACAAATCAGTCGATGTTGGTATAAATATGTTTGTCTTTCTTAGTTCAACATTATGTTATTTTGCATTTACAGACATGGGTTGTAATTATGACAGTTTTGCCTAGCTTTCGGGATGACTTGGTTGGTGATGATGGTGAGAAAGTTACCATTTTTGTTGCATTTGATCGTGAAATCGTCAAATTAACCAATACCAAGGATTCGGAGATTGTTGAACCAACTGTATAAGTTTTTTATTTAACTTTTTTCATTATCGTTAAATTATTTATTTACCATTGATTGTTCAAACCCTTTTCTTTACAAATTGTTATTGGAGACAATATTCCCCAATGTTTGAAGAACATTATAGACAAAGAATATGCATTCCATATAAAGGTCACTTCTTACAATTTTTCATCTAACTATCAATGTTTTATAGTTACACGTATTAGTGTGGTTGATGATGCGAAAACAAAAGATGTGATCGAGGTATACTACTTTTAAATATTTTAGTTACCTTATATTGTACATTTGCTATACCATACATTTGATATGAGTTTTATTGCAGATGGTTAATGAGGGTTCCATTGGGAATGAACTCAATTCCATCGGTTTTTATTTAAAATTAGTTGGATAGGTTTATTGGAATTATACATCACGGGATTTGTATTAATATCAAAACTATATGTTTGATGGTTTATAATAGCTTCTTCATTGAACTTTTATTTTTTCATGGAATTATTTGGTTGCAACATGCTTTTAAATCAGTCATTTATGGTAATCACTATCATATAGGTTTGTTGTTATTCTATTTTAGTTTTTTTTTTACAAATAAGTTGGTCTTTTAAGAGACAAGTCTGTAACAAATAACCCAATACAAAATCCATACTTAGTTGAAATAATAAAGAAGAAAATCCAACTTATTAAACCAAACCTAAATAAACGCAATGACCTAAAAGCATAAACTAGTTGCAACTTGATTCAGATTCACATGAATATAAATTTAGTATAACATAAAAGATAATGAATCTGTGCAAAAATATCGTACAAATTTTGGTACATACATTTCATAGTATTTAGTATGGACACATTATGTGACACAGAGAATGTAAAAGTAATCTGCAAAGTGCAACCAACTACTAATAGAGAGAATGTAAAAGTGTTCTATGAACTCAATCTGCAAGGGATCACATGTACATGGGCAAGGAGACTCAATCTGTGCATAAGAAAAAGTGAGAAGACATAATAATAATAAGGATATTTTAATCTCAAAGCAAGAAAGGGGATATAGCGAAATTAATAGTCCCAAGTGATAACCCAAATTTAGAGAATATAAAAACTCTTTACATATCGATACTGTCATTTTCGTTGTTTTCCCTTTACTGTAATATTTGTATGCTCCTTAATTCATGGTTATATCCTTTGAAACAGAAAAGAAAATCATAATATAATATTCTTTTGAAACTATGAAAGACAATTTCGATAAATATTCCAATAACATCTCAACAATTAAACCCAAACGTTTCAATCAATTTGAAATCGGATAAATCATTCTCGGATCCACTCACTTTCTATGATTAGATTCATGTAGCTACAAATAGCAATCATGCATCAATCGCAGACACATACAGAAACAAAATAGGTTGAGAAATTCGAAAACCCCCAAAAAATTGCAAACTAGATTCGAAAACCCTAGAAACGATAATTGCTTGCTCAAATTAGATACAATACTCAAATACAGACTTGTATGTTGTACCATAACAAGTCGACCACAGACTCCAAACAACGACGAGCTACTTCCATCTGACCATCAGCTCTCGCCACCTCGAAACCCCCAAAAAATCACAAACTCAAAATCGAAAACCCTTTTTTGAGTAAAACTTCTATTTCCCCCTTAAGTTTACCTAATTACCTATTTCCCTCTCATGTTTCACACTCATCCTAATTCCCTCCATGTTTTGGTCAACATCCTATTCCTCCCTCAAGTATAAAACATCTGTCTATAACCCTCTCCGTTTAAAATTTTGTTAAACCCATCAATTCTAACCCGATTTTTTACATGATTATGATCCGACCCGATTCATAATTAATTTTGACCTCATTTATACTCAATTTTGACTCGTAATAGGTGTAATTTTGTCTCGTTTTAGACTCAATTTTGACCAGGTTTACGCTCAAATTAAACTAGAATTGAAACCAATTTTAATCGGATTTATGCTCAATTTAAACCAGAATTTGAAACCAATTTCAACCAGGTTTAGGCTCAATTTAAACAAAATTTAGGTCCAATTTTGACCTGGTTTATACTAATTTTTTACCATAATTTGAAACCAATGTTGATGCGATTTAGGCTCAATTTTAACAAAAATTTGGATCCAAATTTTTTTACCCGATTAAAATCAAAATCAAAATGAAATTTTAACCGATATAAACTTTAATTTAAACAAAAAACGATTTTTATCGGTTTTTCAATTTTGACCTAAATTTTTATCGGTTTTTCAAAGCAATTTTGAGTAATTCGGGTTTTAATCGAGTGAAACTCAAAATTGCACCCAGTTTTGATTTTCAGCCGATTAAAACCTAAATCAATAAGAAATTTGAACCGAACTAAATCGAAATTTAAATAAAAATAAAATTGCACTCAAATCAAGTCAAAATATACCGATTTTGGGTTAAAAATCGAACAAACCGATAAAAATCAATTTTTATTTAAATTTCGGTTTAATTTTGTTGAATTTCATATTGATTCACGTTGTAATTGGATGAAAATCAAAATTGGGTCAAAATTGTACCAAACTCGAGTCAAGTTTATACCAATTTCGAGTTAAAAATCGGTTTTTATTTAAATTTCGATTTAATTTTGTTGAATTTCATATTGATTCGGATTTTTATTGGATAACAATCAAAATTGGGTCAAAACTGTACCAATTTTCGGGCTAAAATTGAAAAAAATCGAAAAACGGGTTTTTCGGTTTAATTTTGTTGAATTTTATACTGATTCGAGTTTTAATTAGATGAAAATCGAAATTGGATCCAAATTATGTTCAAATTTGAATCTAAACCGGATCAAAATTGAGTCTAAACCGGGTCAAGACCCAAATTATAGTCAAAATTGACCCTAACCGAGTCAAAATTATGTCCAAACCGAGTAAAAAATTAACCTAAACCGGGTCAAAAAATTGGGAGATTTAAAGGAGTTTAAACGAAGTAGGTTATAGGGAGAATTGTAAAATATGAGGGGAAAATAAGATGAATGCAAAACATGAAAGGAGAATAAGATGAATGAAAAACATGAGGGGGCGAATATGCAAAGTTGGTAAACATGAATGAGTAATAGGAGTTTTATCCTTCTTTTTTTCCTGATTTCCTTTTAAGTTTTTTGGTCGTTTATTTGTCTTCTTATAACACGTTTGTTATTGAATCTGATTATCAAATACTATCTTGGAATTTTATTATCTATATATTTATAACATTATTTTTTATCTATTTATATATCTACAAAACATTATTTTTCTTTTCCTTTTCCATTATGTATATATATTATACAATAATTTGTTAATTTACTAAATTATTTTATTGTTTTTCTTATATGTTATACTAATAATATATATTCATAAATTGTAATATTATAATATATATTTCTGAACTTCATAATTTATTTTGTTTATACTGATCCAAGCAAAAAACATAAGTTATGAAAAAGTTTCATTTTTTATCAAAACATTAAAAACATAATAAAAGTTCATATTAATATTACTATATCGATACAATGATTAAAAAAGTTTATAAAATATTATTTGTTTTTTAGTTATAAATAAAACTCCACAATCTCATGATTCAAATGTAAAATACAGAAAAAACCTATTACGAAAATTAATATGGCATCATCTTCACACCGAAGAGCTTAGGGGTGGGCGTTTCGGGTTACCGGACCGACCCAACCCGAAAAACCCAACCCGTAAGATAAACGGGTTTTGTAGAAAATCCATATGGATTCAAAATCTAAAACTTAAATGGGTTCGGGTCGGTCCGGGTTGGGTTCGGGAGAACCCGAGGAACCCGAAAAAAAACCCTAACCCTTCTAACCTAATTTTTTGTATGTTAAATTTGGAATCCGAATTACCCGTTTAAACCCGAATTACCCATTTAAACCCGAATTACCCGTTTAAAACCCGAATTACCCGTTTAAACCCGGATTACCCGTACTTAAATAACCCAAAGAACCCGAGAACCCAAAAGAACCTAAATACAATTTGGATTTTTTCGGTTCAATGTTTCAAAACCCGAACAACCCGAAACCAGAGGAACCCGTCCCGAAAACCCATTTGGTTTCTTTTTGTTCAATTTTTTAGAACCCAAGGAACCTGAACCCAACCCGAACCTGAGAAACCCGTCCCGAAACCTTAAACGCCCACCCCTAGAGCTTAGTATAAAAAAATGTCATGTAATATATTTATCATAATCTACCAATTCTCTTAACTTTTTTTATAATCGCATAAATCTTACTAGAATAAATAGGTCCATAACAACGCAAGACTTCTAAAAAAGACGGTATCATTCATTGCCAGTTTGGCAACGCATTAGTCTGGGCCAATTAAGTGTTGGGATTGATAGAAGTACATGATTCATTGCCAGTTTTGCGATGCATTAGTCTGGGCCAATTAAGTGTTGGTCCACCATCTTTGTTAGAAGACTTATACACTAATTCAGCTTCCTATTGTGCTAACATTTGAACGTACAATTCAATCTTATCTTTCACTTCAATTGGTGCCAAATTGATCATTCAGCAACGGGAATAGGTGGTCCATATTCTTTTAGATTACACGGACAGAATCACTATAATATTGGTTCATTGCTACCTGTTGAAGGAGATATTCCAAAGTTTACACAATTATACATATATGATATCGTGAATGAGAATCAGAATCGTATAAATACTCTATCTAGACGAGACTATTGTGGTGAACTAATACAGATCCTCGATTGCCATAATAATCTAGCAAAGATGTTTCAAAAGACCCGTGATAGATATAAATCCGGAGAGTTTTCAACTTTTCTTTACGGTTTATTGATCCAAAAAATAAAAGGAGGCAATATGATATGCCAACTGGAGACGAAGTGGCTGGGTTGCGTCGTAAGAGATCTTTCAACAACCAATCGGAGAACGAGATGTTCTATTACAATTTATATCATCTGGCCAAATGTATAGGATTAGCATTCTGCATCCTTGTTCATGAGTCTGTAATATTCGTTGTTTTTCCTTTATGGGCAGAGTGGGTTCCATGAGGAGATAATGTATAGAGAATCACGAACGAAGATAAAGCAGTAATTTGTCATGATGAGAGAATTATATGCATATCAAATACAAACAAGATTAGAAGAAGGGAAAATTTTAATCAAAGGTGGTCGTTTATTCTAACAATATATTGTTGATGCATATAATGTAATAGAGTAAGAAAGAATATGTTGGTCTAGAAACAACCAGAAGAGGCTTCGAGTAGATCTTTACAATTATGTATTTGATGCAGTCGGAAAAGGGGATCAAAATACTTAAGTGGTTGGCAAAAGAATCATATTGCCACCTTCATTTACTGGTGACCCTAGATATATGGTTGAAAATTATCACGATGCAATAGCTATATGCAGATGGTATGGTAACCCTGATCTTTTTGTAACTATGATAGAAAATCCTAAGTGGACGAGATCTCAACTCATCTTGAAACATATGGCGGGTTAAGTGTAAATGATAGCCCGAATATTGAATTTTGCATTTTCAAGATGATTTTCCGACAGGTTTAAATTTTGTGATATTTTTTCCAAAACCTATCGCAGGTAATAACCAAAACAAGGTTTTACATTTAAAAATTCTTCTATTACTCTTTGATGGTGAACATAAGAGCATTATTCAATCTAAAGGATCATATTTATAATGTAGTGATATACACGATTGAATTCCAAAAACGTGGATTATCGTATGCATATATTCTAATATGGTTGCAACCCATTCTCAAAAACCCTTCACATAATTCTTTGATACTTTTATACAAGCAGAGTTTCCCGATAAAGACTCCAACCTAGAAGGATTTCAGCTTGTAGAACAACACTTGATGCATGGTCCATGTGGCGCTGATAGACCACACTCTCCATGTATAGAAAATGAAATATGTTCAAAGAAATATCCATGTCCATACATCAATTACACAACAACCAATGAGTTGGGATATGCGCTATACAGATGAAGGAGAGATGATTTAAAGTTGACAATGAAAGGGAATATCAAATTGGATAATCAGTTTGTCGTACCCTATAATCTACAAATCCTTAAGAAGTATCGGGCCCATATTAACGTAGACTGGTGTAACAAATCAAGTGTTATTATATATCTGTGCAAATATGTTACCAAGGGAGTGGACAAAGCAACAGTAATGATTGAAAGAGGTTTACAAGGTAATCCAAGTTCATTGAAAGCACCGATCATGGTGTTAGATTAAAAAATTATTTGGAATGTTGATTATCTTTCTGCATGTGAAGCAGTTTAGAGGATTTTATCGTTCTAGAGAAATCATCAAATATAAGGAAGCATATGTTATCGTATGTTGAATTCTCGATAAGGTTTGTATGGAGTAGCACTTATAAGTTTGGGTCAATAGCCGATGAGTTGTATTATCTTAGAATGCTTCTTAATATTGTAAAGGGGTCGACAAACTATGATGACAACAAAACAATCGACAGTGTACAATAAAGCAATTTCAAATAAACGTGCATTGCTAGAGGCCTTCTTGATGGAGACAACGAGTGGAGTCAAGCTTTGAACGAAACAACAAAGTGGGCAATTACATTCCAATTACGTCGATATTGTTATACTATGAGGTAAGTAAACTTATCGATTTGTGGAAACATTGTTGGAAGTTTCTTGCTGAAGATATCCTAGAGAAAGAAGCGAGTTGAATTCAGATTCAAATATTTATAGTTTTCAAATGTAGAGGTACAATAATACACGCTCATTGAGATTGAAAAGTTGTTCGGTGAAAATGATAAATCGTTGTCTGACTACGCTAATATGCCTCAATTAGATAAAAGTATTTTGCAAGAACTGAAAAAATACATTGTTAAGGCAAGAACTAGATTTTGATATCGATTCTCAGCGAAGAGAGCATTTGGATTTATTTCACCACATGAACGAGAATCAGAAGGAAATCTACGATGTTGTTTTAGACGCAATAGAGAATCGAGCTAGGAAGTTTTTTTTCCTATATGGTCCAGGTGGAATGGGAAAAACATACCTACATAGGACACTTATTTCGAAACTCAGATCTAAACACAAAGTGGTTATTCCAGTTTCATCATCAGGAATAGCTGCATTACTCCTTCCTGGTGGATGAATTGCACATCCGCGTTTCAAATACCCATTAATATGCATAACGGATCAACATGCGACATTAACCATGGGATTTCGGCAGAACTATTAATAAGAGCAGAATTGATTACATGGGATGAAGCATGATGTGGTTAATCTCAAGTAATAATTACCTAGACTAACGCTTCCGCAGGAATACGGATCGTGTAGTACCAATGTCGAACACAAGGGAATTGATGCAACAATAAAGCTAGTTAACTAATGAATGGGATGGTTGACAAATTAATAGGTGAATTTGAAGTAAAGACTAAAATAATGTAAACTAAGTAAATTCAATAAGATAAAACACCATAGGTATCGAGAGAAGCACGATAATGCAATGAAGTGCTAACAAGATCATGGTTATAGATATTATCACATATTCGGAGAATACAAGCTCTTTCCTAGGGAATGACTCTCCCGATGCCTAAACCCACCATCTACCATGCATACTACCAATCTCCCAACTGCGTAATCTCGCCTACTAGATGCATTAAGATTGCTATCCTAATTCCTAAGTCCAATTAACCGACCGACCAAAGTTCTAAATCAATTGAGAGTTCATATCATGGCTACGTTCTAAAATCTAATTCATCTCCCAATGCAATCAGACTTTAATAATCATTCATTCAAGTGGCCAAAAAGAATAAAATCATTAAGAACAGCCAATCAATCCGAAAAAGATCAAATATTATAACCAAGCATTAAGCATACGACTTCATTACATATCGGCAAAACTCTAACCCGTGGCTATGGAACTACGCGGACATGGACTTAGAAAACGAAACACAAAAGGAATCAATATTCAACATAGATAAAGAATGAGATCCCTCCCTATTCTATTACCGATCTCTTCAATAGCTCCTCCGCGTTCCGAGTTCGTCGCCCCATCTCCAGCCTTCCGGCGTGCTGCCCTCTCTCTTCTCTCTACGTGTGTGTTGTGTGGTGTGATGTGTGTGTGTTTTGTCCGAATTCCTTCTACCCGCTTGACCCCTATTTCCTCTTTCGTCTTTCCTTTCTTTCATTTTTTCCTTATTCTCCTCTTTGGCCGAATCTATGCACTCCAGCCTATTCCTTTTCGTCCTCCTTTCCTCTTTGACTAGTTTTCATTTTCTTCAGCAGCTTGTATTTCCTTTTCTTCGTGTGCAGCCACGATTTCCTTTTCTTTTTTCCTCCTTTTCCTCTTTTCTTAGCTTCCTTCTTTCTTGTTCTTGTGTTTCCATTAATTGTTCCAGCAGCCATTTCCATTTTCTATCTCCGACAGTTGCAGTTTCCAATTCTCGTGTAGGTGGCTATCTTTCCGTTTTTGGGTTGACGATTGGAAGTTTACATTTTTTTCCAGAAACTTGCTTCTATTTTATGTAAACCATGTTTACTTTTCATGTTCCAACCATGCTATTCTTAATTTTGTTCCAGCTACCGAAAGTTTTCATTTTTTGTTCCAGCCACCAAAAGTTTCCATTTTTTGTAAGCGGCCATTGCTTCCGTTTCTCTTCTCTGGTTTATTATTCTTTGGATGCTAACCGTGCATAGCTGATAAGAAAGTGGTTTTGCTTAGTTTTGTTTCATTTACTCGTGTTGATATCCCGATATTTCATTTCCTGCAATAACACGAGAAAACGATAAAAGAGGACTAAGTGATGCTTAATGCTCGGTAAACTAACTACAAAATAAACTAAAATACTATAACAAAATAGACGTTATCAAAGCACCAATGTCACAGCGATATACCTTTGAAGCATTAGATTAGACATTGAAGGATATTATGTCTATACAAGATGATGAAGCGTTTGAAAAACCATTTGGTGGGAAAACCGTTTTACTATGTGGCAATTTCAGTCAAATTTACAAGTTACGTGAGGTGGGCAAACAGAAACTATTAACGCGACAATAAGTCATTCGCAATTATGGAGATCATGCTCTATTTATAATTTAACACGTAACATGTGTTTGAGACAAAACGAGCAAGAGTTTGCTAAGTGGTAATTGAATGTTGGAGATGGCATAGCACCTTCGTTGAATAAGTTGTGCAATGATTACACTGAGGGGGATAAGATCCTGATTAGAAAAACTAATGCTTGAAATCACAAGAGATCCACTGCAAAGGATTTCAGAATCAATGTATCCAATGTTTCTTGAAATGTTCACAAATCATGAGTACCTCAAAGAAAGAGCAATTTTAACTCCGAGAAATGAAAATGTGGATAAAGCAAACGATGTTCTCTTGCTTAAACTTCTGGGAATGATGGTAGAGTGTTTAATTTTAGACGCGGTTGGAATTGAAAATGCTCTAACCACTAATTGACAATCGTTTTACCCTATGGAATATCTAAACTCACTTGAATCCCAAGTTTACCAACATCACCTCAGTTTAAAAGTAGGTGCACCAATAATGATGTTGTGCAATCTAAATAAGAAAAAAATAGTTATGTAATAGAACACGGTTGGTGGTTCTCAATTGGCAAAAAAGAGTATTGGAGGTCGAGATTATAATGGGGACACATATCAGTACAAAAGTGCTTATTCCCAGAATCTTTTTATCACCAACCGATTTGAAGCTATCATTCACATTGCGTAGGAGGCAATTTTGGGTTAGACTATGCTATGCAATGGCGATAAATAAAAGTCAGGGATATAGTTTGAAACGGGTTGCATTGTACTTACCAAGACCGGTGTTCAGCCATAGACAATTATATGTTGCCTTATCACGAGTTACCTCGGAGCACAAACTAAAAATATTATACCTAAATCAAAGTTCAACCGTTAAGTCAATTGTTACAAATATTGTCTATCGAGAAATTTTATAGTGGAGTACTATATTTATAAATTTCCGTTGTAAGAAATATTCAATGGTATATTCGTAAACTTTTTACTTATTGTGATATTTATAATTCTTTAAATATAATCATATTGACTTATCATACATAATTTTTGTTAAACAGGAGTTGCTCGATCAGACGCCAGTTCATTCAGATTCGTAGACGATATTATTGCACATGCTATTCAAAAACCGATTGTATATCTTCTCAGGATATCCACTAAGGATAATCGGTTGATTGATAATGGATTTTTAATTTTCAATGGCAAGGTTTGAATCTTATTTATGTTATGTTTAACATTATTTTTACGTATGTATATTTGTTATATTATAGAGAACAAAGATTGAAGGACTATTCTATTTAATAGACATCGAGAAGATAAAGCTTATAATAAAAGAAGACAATATCTTCATTATAAAATATTTATCAGTACTTCCCGATATGAGAAATTTCAGATTGACTAATAACATGATGCATATTTATTTTAATACAAATGCCACTAATCAAAGTAATAAACATCAATATTCCGAAGGAGCGATTTAGTTTAATATCATATAAAGACTTGCATGCGTTGGCGATTATGAAAGACGACTTATCACATTCATTCTATTTCCTTATTCCTTCATATGTATTTAGTACTATATTTTAATTTTTTATAATTGACTTAACCAATTTTCAGATGTCATTGGATTACTAATGGGATTATATGGAACTAATTTATGCATCACTTCTTCCACATAAAAAATAGACAGACACTTACTCATCAACAAGAAAGATATATATAATTTTGTCTAATTAAATATTATGTTAATCAATTACTTACTTGATTGTACTACCACTAAAATTTTAATATAGGAATAATATTGTAATGATCTCTGTATGGGATGAGTTTGCAGCCAATATCAGGTATGGAATTGATAAACCTATTGTTAACAAAACTGTTTTTGTGACCGCATCCGTCTATGATTGCATGTAAACATTATATTACCACTAAATAATATTTCTTCTAATTTATTTTTAGGTTCTTTAACATTTTATACGTTGTCGGCGACAGGGATTTTTACCGATAAAAAACTAAACATCATCAGAAAGTTCCGCAAGAAGTAAATCTAACCTATAATATATTTAATTACTTCTCATAAACTATCTAACCATTTTTTTTCTTAATACAGATACAGATAAAGATTGTACTCATTGCAGATAAATTGGAGCCAAATCCCCTGATTACTTCATTTGCTTGGTTATTAATAGTTGATTTTTTTCTATATCCTAATTTTTTAATGTAAGTGTTTATAATTAAAATGACATTCAAAGAATTATATAATAATCTAATAATTTTTTTATATTTTATTAAATGTTCAATATATTTTAACGTTCTTTATAAATATGCTATTTAGTCAAAATATGTCGGATTAAATGTTTCATTTTATTATTTGTATTGGTTCAACCAATATAAAAGGATTTAATATTCTTTATATCTTATTTACATTGTTAATTTTATATCATATAAATAAACTTATAAAATATATATAAAAACATGCAATTAACACAAACCCGCACATCACACGGTTTTCTTACCTAGTTATAAAAAATGCAAAAGTTACTACCTAAGAAGACCTTAATTCTTGTCATGAAAAAGAAAAAAAACGAAAAATTCAACTATCGTTGGCTTTTGATGAGAAAGTACAGAGTTATTTAGTTTTGATCTTACATTTCCAAGTTGGTGTTTTAGTATCATAACATTCAAAGACGGAGAAACCCAACTACTGGGAAAACCCTATGAATAGATTTTATCAATGAAAGTGTGACTAAATCGTAATAGAAACATCGCCACAAATTTAAAGAACATGGTACTTGCCAACTGGAGTTGATTAAGTCTCTTTAGTTTGGGGGCATCAACTATCTACTTAGCCTTTTGAAATGGAGTATCGAGATCATGGAATAGAGCAAGGTATATTGAATAATGTGAATTCCAATGGTAACCTTCTTGTTGTATCAAATGGTCTTATCCAATCCAAAAAATGTTTACTCATCAAAACAAAGATAACCTTTCGAGAAAAATTGGTTGTTAGGCAAAACAACCTCAGCCGAGACATTTCTTTTCTATTTTAAATTTTGATAAGGTGTATTCTATTTCCGTTACAAAATATTCTTATTTTACTTCTTTATTTAAACACATGTATTTATTGGATGAATTTGATTAATAAAAAAAAGAATATGAGCTTTTCTTAGAAAACATTCCTTAGCCTCTAATTTTCTTTATGGTATTGGTTTTACTACATTCATACAAACATCTATAAACAAGGTTCCCTTTCCATCACATGGGGATGTGGTTTCATAATTACAGAGTTTATTTATTCCTTAGGTTAAATGTTTTCTCCATTCTTACCCATCATCTTGCATTTCCTAAACAATACCATGGTTATGCTCATTTTGGATAGTTTTTTTTTTTTGCATATGACAGAGGATGAAATTTAAAAAAGGCAATATACATTGGCAGATGTCGCTTAAATTACGCTTCTAGAGGACAAGGCTTTGTTACTAATGTTCTTTCCTCAATTGAAAATTCTTCATCTACAATTTTTAATAATTTCTCTCAGTCTCAAGAAGGCATTACTATTACTAGATCTTAGTATCAAATTTGTGAAAAATATATATGTTATGCTCTAAAATGTTGGCATTGATTTGACCTTTTAGAGCTCATATATTCCTCAAGCTCTCAACATTACAGTTTGTTGATACATCCATAATGGTTTCCATTCTCAAGAGCTTATGCTCATATTATGGCTTCTCCTCATAACCTTCATCATTCAACTCTTTAGACAAGATCGTCATGAGTAATTTTTGGAGATGAAACTTACTTGCCTATATATCTCACACTAGGTTGGGCTCTAATGAAATACATAAAGGTATTCTTATTCTAAATGATGTTTTCGTTGTGAGGCCCAACACATGGCCTAATTATTTTAATTAACCTAAAATTAGATTAATTAAATATATAAAATAAAAAATCACACGATCGAGAGAAGAAGAGGGAATCAGAAGAAAAAAAGGAAAAAATGAGAGAAGAGAAAAAAAAGGAAAAGGAAGATTCACCAATTTTTCGTTGTGTTCTATTCGTGGATGAATTCTAATCGATATTTCGGTACTTTGAACTCTCCTTATCATTATTTCCTCAATTTGAAAATCTATATAATGGATATTGACTATTCGGTCGAATCTATTACTAGGGAAAATCGATTCATGTCGTGTAGTTGATTTGTGGAGAAGTTTCTACATTTAAAACGAGACATGATCACGATAGAATTTTTAGGATCATAATGAAAAATTGAGACGTTAAAAATGAATATTAGATTAACCCTAATTGTTGTATTAGGATTTATGACTTGTATATGAATGATTAAAGTGATTAGATGATCTAGAAAATTGACAATTGACCAAGTGTTGGGGTTGGAGAATGCTGGTATTTTAGGTTTGGTGTTAATATAGAGTGAACATCTTGTCTAGTGTGCTCGATCAAGTGATTTCAAACTCGAACATCCGAAAGAATTCATGTCCGAGAATGTTGGTGAGAGTTGTCACGTGAGAAGTATCGGGTCGATGACGTTAGTATTACGACACTTGGATCAGGAATCGGTGTCGTATCGTGCTAGGGTTATGGTAACTTTCGAGCGATGAAACGTTGTAGTTAGTCAGAACAGTGGATCTGTCAACGTCATACCGTGTTGGGGTTGTGGTAACCATTCAAGCGACAAAAAGTTGCAGTTAGTCAGAAAATTAGATCTACCAGTGTCATACCGTGTTGGGGTGTGGTAACCTTTCAAACGACAGAGCGCTATATTATACTAATGGATGGGATACATTGCGAACTTTTTAGATCTTCAGTGTGTTGGGATCCTTTGGACTTTGCGAGCGTATACCCGAGATAGAGTCTTGGACTCGGTGAGTTATGATCCGGTGTGGTACTAGTATTAGACTTAGGATACTCAGTCGAGTTTGGTATACTTGTATGTATGTCTATAATGTTATGATAAATCATTATTTTGTGTTATTTAGTTAATAGTGGGAGAATACATGTCATAGAGTACGTACATGTATTGGTTTTACAGAGTGCATCTTTCATACTCACCTTATTTGTGGACTATCGAGGATGCACATGTTATGGCGAGGAAAAAAAGCAATGAGAGGTTGAAAAACAAAATCACAATTCACAACGAACTGATGGAAGAGGCGTGCAAGAGGTCTCGATAAGCTTTATTTCGTACTTATATTTCATTTATCGTGACTATGATTTTATGTATTTTATTTTGTTATATGGTTTGGACCATTTTTATTTCGAAATCAACATTTATTTTGTTTTCTAAATATGTTTCAGCGATGATATATATGGCCACCTCTTGGAGATGATGGTGGACACTCCTAGTTCCGAAGTTGTTCTAGGATGGAGATGTTACATTTGTTGTTCCAACCATTCAGAAGTCTCTACTCTATGTGTCTAAGCTTACTCAAAATTATTTTTGTTACTTTCTCTTTGACTCAACTAGGGTTTATACTAAGGTTCCCAAACAAAACAGCATGACAAATTGTCACAAGCATGAAGGGATCAACAAACTGAAAAAATACGAATATTCAGTTCGTAAGTGTGCAACCAGTACTAAATTTTAACACAAATATCTACCTTATCCTCAATATCAGATTTTGCAACATCTCCATACTATCGGGCCATTACAATAAATAAATATACTACTACCTTACGTGAATATTGTTAGCTCGATAAAAGTTGCAAATTACCTTTTCTGACCTCTAGTTTTATTATCACAGAGCCTTTGATAAAAGTTAGCTCGATAAAAGTTGCACCCATCAACTATGTACAACATTTTAGATATTATGTTATATTTATTGACCATTTCTCTTAGTTTACTCGGTTATATCCAATGAAGTATAAGTCCGAGTTTTTTTTACTATCTTTAATGCAATTGAAAATCTTGTAAAAAATCAATTTAATAATTTTTTTACATGTATTTGGGTGCATTTTTTTATCCAAATTTGAGGTCTTTTTCTCAACACAATCTCGAACCTCTCTCTATGTGTTGTGTCTTTTTAGGATACAATGAAAATATAAATGATATCATTATCTTTATCCTCCCAAAAGTAAGATATTCATTTAGCATTATGTGAATTTTTATGAATGTTGATTGCCTTTTATAGATGCATATACAACATTTTAAGTTTTAACAACTATATACTTTTCCATTACTTGTTGCTTGGAAGATTGGTCATCACAGTCAAACTCCTACCCCAAAATACTTTCCCATACAACTTCTCAAATATTATCTCATGTATTATACAAACTACTCATCCAGATAAAACGACCTATTGAACACCTATTTACATCCTTAATCCTTCGGCAAAATCCTTTTATCCAATTGTTTTAGACTAATATGTTGCATCAGTTGACTCTTCAAATACCTCTATCTCAATGTTCTTACCAAATATTCATCACGTGATCACCTGAAATAAATTTAGTATAATTCAACATTAGATATGCTATCCTTAATTCTAACATCATTTCATCTAAACCCATTTGTGACCTCTGCACTCAAGCATCCTTGTTGATTAAGGCCATGGAAAGTGAAATTTATGCTTTAAAACTGAACAACACATGACACCTCATTTTTGTTACACCTCATTTTTGGTTATAACCAAATTAAATGATGGTTCTCTAACATCTTGAATACTCGTTCAGGGTTTCATCAGAAAGGTGTGGCCTATGTTGAAACCTTTAGTCTGTTGTGAAAACAATCTCAATACGAATCATTTTGTCTAATGGTAATTAATGTAAAATCATTCAATCGATGTGAAATTACAGGTTTACATGGTAATATCTCATAAACAATTTATATGAGTCAACCTTCTCGATTTCATGATGAAAACTAAACTAATCATGTATGTATGCTACAAAAGCACTCTATGGCTTGAAACCCTATGTTTGGTTTAAAAAATTTAGTAGTTTTCTTCTGTATGTCAGCTTCACTTGCACCGTATCAGATCTATCTATCTTTTTTTTACAAGTATGGATTTTCCATTTTGATTCTTTTATTATATGACGTGTGGAAACGTGAGTTATAAATAACCTAGTCCACTTCACCGCAAGTATACGGATCTTGTAGTACCAGGGTCGATCTCAGGGACTAATACAACTAAACTAAGAATGAAACTAAACTAAGACGAGAGGTGATAAGGGGATATGGTCCTAATTTACCTAAACCTAAAGCTATTCTAATGGTGACAACAAAACTAGGGTAAGAGTGAAACTAGATATGGTGAATACTACGGGTGTACGGGATACCGGG
>CM071872.1:8261207-8298432 GCA_036759665.1 Gynandropsis gynandra | reverse complement strand
GGGCTTTCTTCCCCGGTGGCAGAGTAGTCAAACTCCAAGTGTCATTGTCTACCAAAGCACTAAGTTCTTGTTGCATAGCCTCATTCCAATGAGGAGTCATGACAGCCTCGGAGTAAAAACGAGGCTCGGTGCCAGTGTCAATAGCTACAAAGAAAGCTCGATGTCTCGAAGTAAAGTTAGCATTAGTAACGTAATTCGCTATGGGATACGAGACAGTACCTAGGACGAAGAAGAGTACAAAATACGAAGAGTTTAGAATCTCAAAAGACATTCAGATAATAATTATTTCATAATAATAATAACTCAAATATTTTTTTTCATTTAATTGTCTCGTTACTTTTAAAATTACAGTTGCATTTATACTATTTTATGGTAAAATTTACGATATAGACTTATTTATGTGTTGTTTTTTCGTGTGAAAATATGTATTTTAATGTTATAGTATTTTAAATTATAATTTGTGAATGATCCGTGTAATTTGTTGATTAGACTAGACTAACAATTTTATAATCTATGTAAGATATGAATCGAATTAAGTTAAAAAAAAAAACTAAATATCCATGGATGGTTGAATAAAATAAGGTCTCCTTAAATGTGTACCATTAATTATGCCTCCAATATGTAGAGCCTGTTTTTGGGTTAGGCGATTTAAGAGTTAGATGATGGTTTAGAGTTCAGGAAAATTAAAGCATTGGGGTCTTTCATATTTTGATTAAAGAGATGTTATGTATCATCTTTTCAAATTTATTTATATATTTTTCATATCACTATTACAAATCTTGCCAAATTAGAATGAATACTGTGTGTGTATTATTAGGTCGAAGCCCGGTTTAAATAGAAATTACAGAACGTGACTAACCTAATACGACTAAGCATAATTACAAATAAACCCCTATATACATAATCAACCCTAATACGCCCCCTCAAGTTGGAGCATGAAGATCTCGAATGCCCAACTTGGAACGCAAATAAAGAAAGGAATTCTGACCCAACGCCTTGGTGAAGATATCGGCAACCTGTTCTGATGAACGAACATGAGATGTCTGAATGGTGCCGTCCTGAACTGCGTCGCGAATGAAATGACAATCGATCTCAATGTGTTTCGTACGCTCATGAAACACAGAATTTGCAGCAATATGCAGTGCGGCCTGATTGTCACAGAAAAGTCGTATAGGAACCGAAGGAAGTATGCCAAAATCCCGAAGCAGAGCTCGCAACCATATGAGCTCACTCGTAAGATGTGCCATAGATCGATATTCTGCCTCAGCCGAAGAACGTGAAACAGTAGCTTGTTTCTTGGTTTTCCACGCGATAGGAGACTGACCAAGAAACACAATATACCCTCCAATCGATCGGCGAGTAAGTCGACAAGAAGCCCAATCAGAGTCACAAAAAAACCTGAGAGTAGAAGATCGCAATCGGATCGTAACCAAATACCTTGCCCAAGAGAACCCTTCAAGTATCGAACCACGCGCAATGCAGCAAGCCAATGCTCCTCACGTGGTTGCTGCATGAACTGTGAAAGAGTATGAACCACGAAACTGATATCTGGGAAAAAAAATTACGGCGGCGACAGCAGGGTATAACTGCTGTGGCGGCGGCGAAATTTACGCGGCGGCGAATCTACGCGGCGGCGAACGGAAAACGAAAGACGGCGGCGGCTAAAAGCGGCGGCGGTCGAAAAAATAAAAATTTCTTTCGACAATAGGCTCTGATACCATGCCAAATTAGAATGAATACTGTGTGTGTATTATTAGGTCGAAGCCCGGTTTAAATAGAAATTACAGAACGTGACTAACCTAATACGACTAAGCATAATTACAAATAAACCCCTATATACATAATCAACCCTAATAAATCTCCGTATGCCACACAAGTTACAAATGTTAAAAAATTTATCGATGATCCAAATGTTCAAAAATCGTCCGCAGTTATGAATGATTTTCAGATGAGAGTGCACTCGTGGATCTTATGTCCGTCCGTAAGTTTTGGTCAAATCATCTTTTCGTCCAAAAGCTATCTATAGTTGCGGACAATTCATCCATAATTTTGACAATTTAGTTACGACTTTAATTTGATCTTTAATCCATCCACAATTTTCCCTAATTCATCCAAAAATCGTTTATATAATCCATACTACACTATTTCATTTATAAAACAATTCATACATTATACTTTATATAATCTTCTTATTTCATATTACAAAATAAATTATTCGAAAAAAGAAGGTGTATCGAATGAGTTTATGAAACATGTTACACAGTTCATGACGATGATAACAAATCAACAAATTTTACAAATAAATCAGTAAGTTAATTTGTTCATGTGCCAAATGAAAAAATGAAAGAAACGACAACAACAACGATGATTCACAACATTCGTATTTGATTTAGATTTGGTATTTTAATTTATTATATTACAAAAATATCTGATCGATTTGTCACTCTACAGAAAAATTTATTATGAATTTTAAATTGGAAACGTCATTCGTTAATAATCGGATTTCCGAACGAATTACAAACATTTTTCGTTGTTTAGAATTGTGAATCGGATTCCAGATGAACCCCGTTTACAGCTGGTCATTTTCCGATGCATTGGTTTTAACATATGAAAACACTAATTTTTGTTTAAAGTGTCAGTAAAATATAATTATGATTTTTTCAATTAATCTATTTGATTAACGTATTAATTAAATATAATTATGAATTTTTATATTAATCTATCTTATCAATGCTTCAAATAAATATTATTTCGTTTATAGTTTACATATCCAAAATCTTTAATTAAAAATCTTTTTGTTTTATATTTAGTTTTCTTGTTTACTTTCTACTATTTTATACTTTATATATATATAATTTATTTTTTTTATTTATAGAATATCTAAAACATCTAGAATAGAATAGATACCTATTAATAATATATATATATATATAATTATTTTATTTATGGAATGTATACATTATATAGAATCGACTATATACCTATTTATAGTTCTATTATTCATTTCTACTCAATTACATATAGTATATATATGCATAGATAATTCATTTTTTAATTTATGACTTATCTAGAGAGCTTAGAATTGACTAAATACTAATTATCTATTGTTCGATTAATTTCTAATAATATATATATGAGCTATAATATTTAGAGTTCAAGAAAATGTTAGGTGCTAGACGGACGAACACCCAGTTTAAGGTCTAGAATGCCTAGATATAGTTTAGACGGATATATATATATATATATATTATTTTTATTTAATATAATTATAATATAAATATTTAAATCTAAATATTTATAAGTACTTAATTTTATAAAAAATGCATAAATAAATAAAGTTTAGTATTTATAAAAAATATTTATAAGTATTAAATTCACAATATCAAAATTACGTCGGACGTGGAGTGAGGACGATGTTAGACCAAAACAAAGGTAAAGGCGGGGACGAATGAGAGATGAAGTCAAGAGTGGAGATGAAACAAAGATGAAGATGAGAAATGAAAACAATGACAAAAGATGAAAACGTTGACAATATACGAGAGACGATAAAAGATAAGAAAACAAGGATGAAGATAAAGACGAGGATTAAATATAAATGCGAGGACAAGAGATCCAGATAAAGACAATAAATGATGTAATAGATAGAAGAAGATAAATAAAATGATGATGACAAAATCGATAAAAGATAAACGTATGAATATGTGTCATTGTTAGTTGTTTTTCTTTAATTATCAAAACGACGTCGTTTTGACGCCTTTTTTTTAAGATTGTCCAAAGATTAATCGGATGGTCAGAAACGCCCATGACCTAAGCGAATGCCTAGAAGAATTTTTAGAACACTGATAATATTATATTCAAATTAACTTAAGATCGTAATTGTGAGGAAAAACAACATATTCCCCCTCCTGAAAATCATGCTTTAGTCCTATTTCCCTCTCGATTTTGACTCTCATCCTATTCCCCCTCGATTTTCAGTTTTCATACTATTCCCCCCTCAATGATAAAAAATCTGTCTAAAACCCCCTTCGTTATTTATCCGTTAATTATCCGATTTTTGATCCAATTTTGATCCGATTTTGACCCAATTCTGATTTTAATTTTGACCCAACTCAGTTAAAATTGAGTCAAAATTGGGGTCGATTTGCGTTAAAATTGGTTTTGGGTCAAAATTAAAATCAGAATTGGGTCAAAATCGAATAAAAATTGGATCAAAAATCGAATAATTAACGGATAAATAACAAAAGAAATTTTAGATAGATTTTTAATAATCGAGAAAAGAATAAAATGAAAACTAAAAATTGAGAGAAGAATAAAACTAAAAATGATTTCCAAAGAGGGGAATCGGCTGTTTTACTAATTGTGACAACTAAAATGTATACCAAATTAACTTTTGATAGTATATGTGGCAACTGGCAAGCAATTAAAGTATATACCAACAATATATATAATATGTATATATATATATATATACTGGCCAAGTGAACCCGCTCTCAGCGCGTATATTCACGCACACCCCAGAATCCGACACGTGGAAGTTCTCTCTCTCGCCGTAAAATCCGAGTAAGTATATATTCAAAAATTGTCATGCTTTATTAGTCTCTTCACGTACCTTCACAGCTTTATAAAGCCCACCCAATTTCCCTCGACCCAGAAAACTAAAACTCTATATCTCTATAAACATTTTGTTCTCTGTACTAGTTTTCATGGCTAAGACGATACTCGTCACAGGCGGCGCCGGATACATCGGCAGTCACACGGTGCTCCAGCTACTTGAGGGAGGTTACTCCGCCGTCGTTGTGGACAATCTCGACAATTCCTCCCCCGTCGCTCTTCAGCGCGTTAAGGAACTCGCCGGCGAACAGGGCGACAACCTCTCCTTCCACCAGGTTTCTTTCGCTTATCCTTTCTTCGTCTTCTATATATATATATATCTATCTCTGTATCTCGGATTTGTTTTCCGGATTTATTTTGTATCTTAGGGCTCGGAGACGTGTGCGTGAAGAATTTTGTTTAGTAATTCCCAATATTTTTTTTGGGATTGTCACAACAATTGGATTATGCTTCGTTTTTGTCAATTGTCGAGTGCTACTCCTTTTTTGCCCTTTTAATTGTTTCCGGAATATTCGAATATGATTTGATTCCGAGGTTCTGGTTAATTTCTGTTCTCCATGTGGCTAATTATTACCAGTTCTTTGTACTTATATAGGAATTTCGGAAAAGAAATTTGGAATTAAAATAATGATTGCCATGTGAACGATTAATATAATATTATATAATTCCCATTAGTATATATATATATATTGACTGTGTGATCTGTCTGAATTAGGGATGTTCTTCATCGCAGTGAATCAGAATTTTATCTTGTTTTATAGTGACAAATATACGAGCCTGCAATTGCTGAAATTTAATTGCTTTGTATAATAAATCAGAATCTCTGCAGTCAGAGGCTTAACACTGGGTATTGTTTTACCTGCAGGTGGATCTCCGTGATAGGCCTGCTCTTGAAAAAATTTTCTCAGATACAAAGTATGTTGAAACTGGGTTCTTATAATTGGGATGTTTCATATTTCTCTGTCGTTTTTAGACCTGATTAGAGTGTTGCATATAATTGGGTCTCAATTTGATGAACGTGGAATTATAGGTTTGATGCAGTGATACATTTTGCTGGACTTAAGGCAGTTGGTGAGAGTGTGCAGCAGCCTTTATTATATTATAATAATAATCTCATTGGAACAATTACTCTGCTGGAAGTAATGGCGAAACACGGCTGCAAAAATGTAAATATTCTCCACATGCTCCCTCTTTTTGAATCCCATTACTTTATATGTATTTTTTTCTTTGCTGGGTCTCATGATTGGTCTCTTTTGGCTTTTACTCTGTTCCAGCTTGTTTTTTCATCATCGGCTACTGTCTACGGTTGGCCCAAGGAAGTTCCTTGTACAGAGGAGTCACCGATTTCTGCGCTGAACCCATATGGACGAACTAAGGTAATTACTTTATGAAACTGGAAAATACAAACTTTCCGGGGAATGCAATCTGAAATGGTTTCTTTGACTCTCTAGCTTTATATTGAGGAAATCTGCCGTGATGTATACCGTTCTGACTCGGAGTGGAAGATCATATTGCTTAGATACTTCAATCCTGTTGGCGCTCATCCCAGTGGTTACATTGGTGAAGATCCTCGTGGAGTTCCCAACAATCTCATGCCTTTTGTCCAGCAAGTTGCTGTGGGCAGGCGACCTCACCTCACAGTCTTTGGAAATGACTACGATACCAAGGATGGAACCGGGGTATGTCAATCTCTAGTAAAATAAATCTCCATGTGTTTTCGTAGCGAAGGGTTTAGAAGATATTGTTTGTTTAGATTTGTTCTCCTTGTAAGGTAATCCTCATTACACTTGTGTGTGTCTCTCCTTTCAGGTTCGTGACTACATTCATGTCGTTGATTTATCCGATGGACACATAGCTGCTCTGCGTAAGCTAGATGATCCAAAGATTGGTATGATTCCGTGAACTCGTTGATTCATCATGGTCGCATCAGCGGTCAAGTCTTCAGATTTAGATGTGGTATTGGTTCCATTTGATTTAGGGTGCGAGGTTTACAATCTGGGAACGGGGAAGGGAACGTCCGTCCTGGAAATGGTGGCCGCATTTGAGAAGGCGTCTGGGAAGGTAGCCCTTGTTGTATTTGTAGGCATTGTTTACTAACAAGAGTGTAGCTTGACAGAATTCTCTTTTTTCCTATCAGGAAATACCGCTCGTGATCACAGGGCGTCGCGCAGGAGATGCTGAAGTTGTATATGCATCAACGGAGAAAGCAGAAGGCGAATTGAAATGGAAGTGAGTTAGATTTCTTCCCTGAATTCCAAGTTTAGTTCATTCAAAAATCAAAGATGTATGTATGTATGTATGTATAGGACATGAGAGTGAGTGAGTGAGTGAAATAGGAAGGAGTAGGCGTATCATATTTTGTGATATTTGTAATAAAATGCAAAGTGGTTTCAAATGAAAACGCAGGGCTAAGTACGGGATCGAGGAGATGTGTCGGGACTTATGGAACTGGGCAAGCAATAACCCTTACGGCTACGATTCCTCTCAATAATTCTTTTTTTTTCTTTTGCCTTTTTATTTCTTCTAATTTTATAATTATGACCATACCATTCATTTATTTATTTATGTATTTATTTATTTATTTATTTATTTATACAGATATAAATTAAAAACAGGCATAATAAAAAGCAGTCAGATTTAGGAACATAATGGAATGTGTTTATTTGATGATTTCGTTTTGGTTTTGTATTTTACTTTTTTTTATTCCTTCTTTTGCCAACTTTCTTTGTGTAATCATGTGATTGTATCCTTTATAGAGTTCATTAACTAATTTCTCTCAACAAAGTTAAAAGAATTAGTTGTCAAAACCTCTGGAAAGGGTCTTGCTCAGCTACGGATTGAATTGAAATAGCGGAAGAAATCCATTTTTGACCACATTCAATCCAGAAAAAAGATTCTTATGAACAAATGAAAATTTTCGTAAAAGAAATTGTAATTTTGTAGCCTATTTATCTAATTTCTTTTTGTCTCAAGACAATTTTGGTAATATAATAATGCATAAAAAGAAAATTTTAAAATATATCATTATGGGATGAGCCCCTTAATAATAGTAAAGATTCTAGAGACAACCTGATGCTGAAACGGCATCGTTTTATTTGTGAAACAGATGGTGTTTCTTCAAAAACCAGCAAAACGAAGGTCACTTCAATGTCTCTTGTCCCACCTTTAAACCCCAAATTTACACATTCAATGGGAGCTATTTTGCCCAGATTTTTGCGAATTGCTTAAAGATCTGATCCTCCTCTGTGGTTCATCAAGGTACATTCTCTTCTTCTTCATGTTTTTTCCTCCGATTTTCTGAAAATCTTTACCCACTAATCCACTGCATTGTTCATGAGGCGATGTTCTTCTCTCGTTCTGTTGCGATTTTCAGGTGTTCTTTATCAATATATCCAACTTATTTCGATCACCTTATTTTTCTTTTACCTATTTTTATGGAAAATCTTCTGGTGGCATCAGCCCTCTGCATGAGAATTTCTTTTAAATACTGTTCATCGATGAATGTAGGGTTCTCAATCATCATCGCCCATTCATTTTTTTTTTCAATCGTGATCTAGATCCTGGAAGACCCTTTTCTCGCGTGCAGGTTCTAATGGTGAAGCCGCATTGTCGGTATAAAATTTTCTCAGAAAAATGGTGTATTTGCTAATGTTTCTTGCACGAACAGTCTGATGTATCTTATCATTCTCGCATAGGATTACACGTTGTTGTTTTTTTCATCGTATTTCTTTGTTCCAACAACAGCTTTGCTGATTCAGCTCTCTTGTTTCTGTGCCTACAGATTCACATTTAAACGCGTAGAGGGGCAAAGAAAGAACGGACGGGGGAGAAGCAAGAGGACGTAATGGCTTCTGAGAGAGAAGATTTCAGCTTCTCGGGGCCTTTACACCTCACGGCTATAGATTGGTAATTACTTCATTGTATTAAGAGATATGATATAATGTTGATCCCAATTGTGATGTGAATGTTCAAGATCGAGGTAAAGCGGAAATGGACATGTTATGTTCTTCCATATTGTCTTCAACATAGACTTTAAACTGATTGTTTGTGTACTTATCGTGTCTGCCTATCCGACGTTCACAAACTGTGGTGCTTCTTGATGTTTGAACCTGTTTGAGTCTTGTCTATTGATAGGGGCTTTGGCTTATATTCGTGTTTGAGAACTTAAACCCGCTAAAAGCCGTTCTTAGAATATATATGGCATCTGATTTTACTGGAAATACCTGTGTCAAATGCTCTATAAGGTCGTATATGGATTCGGATGAAAGGTTGTATTCACCTGATGAACGTATTGGCGCAGGGCAAATGAACATCATCGGCGTTCTGTAGCTGCCTGTTTGGTCCAGGGAATCTATGTAGCTGAGCGTGACCGCCAGCTGCAACGGGAAGGTTTCAAAGCTCTAGCGCCTCCGTGGTCAGAATTTTTCAATTTCCGGCTCATACGTCAGCTCGTGGATGATGCTGATTTCTCCATATTTGGAGGAATCTATGAGTACAAATTGCCATCGTCATCAACCCCTCATTCTGTCAGATCGCTGGAACTGAGGCCGCGTTATGTAATTGCTTTCAGAGGAACACTTACCAAACCAGACTCTATTTCCCGTGACATTGAGCTAGACATCCACATTATCCGGAATGGGCTTCACAAGACTAGCCGTTTTGAGATCGCCATTCAAGCCATCAGAAACATGGTTGCTGCTGTTGGGGGTTCAAATGTCTGGCTTGCTGGACACTCTCTCGGCGCAGCCATGGCATTGCTAACTGGGAAAACAATCGCTCGGACCGGAATTTTTCTAGAGTCTTTCCTCTTCAACCCACCATTCTTGTCTCCTCCTATCGAGAGAATTAAGGACAAGAGGATCAAACACGGGATACGAATTGCAGGTATCCAATGTTATGTGGTTCAATTTAGTGACTCCAGTGAATATCATGCAGATTGAATCAGAGGCTTAAAATGCCCATAACGTTTGTATTATGTCATAATCTGCTCAAAACACGACCATATGACCCTTGTGTCTATCTAAATTGCAGGCAGTGTGATCACAGCTGGACTTGCCATCGCTGCAAAGGCCACTCAACAGAATGGCCAACAGCACGGTGCTCTGCCAGCAAACGACCCATTTGCCGCACTGTCTGACTGGCTTCCGCGGCTGTACGTGAACCCGAATGACCATCTGAGCTCAGAGTATATCGGTTACTTCGAACACCGCAACAAGATGGAGGAGATTGGGGCTGGTGTCATAGAGAGGCTGGCCACACAGCATTCGTTGGGTGGTTTGCTAATGAACGCTGTGACCAAAGGAAATAATGTTGCCATGGCTGAAGAACCGATACATCTGATCCCATCTGCGATCCTTACGGTGAACTTAAGCCCTTCACGGGACTTCAAGGAAGCTCATGGGATTCACCGGTGGTGGAGATATGATCAGATGCTTGAGTCCAAACTCTACAAGTACAAATAAACAGGGATTTTCTTAGTATGTGTGTGTAAACCAGAACTTGGGTTGATGATATTATTGTGAGGATCGAACTGTACTGAACTAGATCAAGAACCGGGATTAACTAACTGCTTGCTTTCTGGTTTTGTCGGTTCAGTTTGAAGTGTGTGTCTGGTAACGAATCTAATGATTGTCGTAACTTACAGAAAGATACATTTCAAGATTCGAATCAACAACGGACCGCCACAATCGAACCATCAGCCGTGGTGATGGCGATCCTACAATTGGATTTCGCAGCGACTCGGTGCGTCATGAAACGCAGAACTCTAACCCAACCCGTTATTTCCAATTTCGTTTCTATCTCCATCGTGGGTCCGATCCGATTACCCGGTAATGCAAACCCGGCATTGAGAACGGATCCGGAATCCTGAAAACTTACAGCTTCAATGGACGCCGCCGTCGCTAGGGAGAACGCATCGACGGAGAAATTTGCCGACATGTGCTTCGTCCGACCAGATGCTATCTCGCCCGCGGGTATAAACATGAAACCGACCTGTTTCCCGTAGTAGAACAGTTGGATTTTGCTGTTGTAATGGGAGAAGACGGCGCGGTTAGGGTTTCTGACGGCGGCGAACTCGGAGAAGGTAAAGCTAACCGAGTCGTTGGTGAGGGAGAATGACGGGAGTTTGACGCCGGTAACGGAGATCTCTGGGTCTCTCGGTCGGAAGACGGTAAGGTAAACGGTGACGGCAGCGATGATGACGGCGATTACGAAGATCGTCGCGACGATGCAGGACGCGAGGTTTGTACGGCCCTTTGCCATTATTGTAGTGTGTTGTTTGGTAACGAGGTTTAAACTGTATTTCAGTCAGGCTAAAAGTTCGGTAAGACAGGGGTGTTTGGACATTGGTACAATGGACAAAACTAAAGATGGACGGATATGTCTTTCGGCCGCGCGCGCGCTTGTGTGCAGCGGAAAATTACGTACTTATATCATATCAAACTTCTAATATTTTTATACTAATAATTATATATGTTTCAAAATAATTAAACCTTTTCAATTTGTTGTTTATTGTACTGAATGAATATATAGAAAATTATATATTAATTTAAGTTTTAATTTTTTTTATAGATATACCACTAATTTAAATATACATGTGATTTATTCTCTAGCACTAATCAGTCTTTTGTCATGATGGTGACGTCATAGCCATTAATTTTTTTACTTTACCCGTTTTACCCTTTGAGAATCTCTGTATTTTCCGTACCCCACCATTTGATCTCCTAAGAATTTCCTCGGAACTCTGCTATTGCTTTCTTCACTTTGTAGTTTTGGATTAAAGGTTCGGTGGTTCGAAGGTTATCGGTGGGTTTTTTCTGTACAATTCGCTTTATTTGATGATCGCTTTACCGTTTGATTTTCAGATTAATTTTTGGGGGAGAATAACAATGGAGCTCGATTTTGTTACGAACACTTTGCTTGAAGATGGAGCTGTTGAAGTCGAACAAAATGTTTGCGTAAGCTTCTAATTGCGGTGATTTTATTCGAAGCTTTGTGTATCAGCTGATTCGATCGAAATTTGTGTTGATGCTTAGTTGATCGGGTCTTGTAATTTTCAAATGTGCTGAAAATGGAAATGAGATTATGAACAGAAGCCTATGTAAAGAGAGTTTGGTTCAATTTTTCTCGTAACAGATGCGACTTTTTGGGTTTTTGGAATGGTTTATCATTCTGGTTTTTGCTTTCTTTTTGCCAGGAATTTGGTGGTAGTGAAGGCGAGAGATGCGGGATTTGCATGGATATAATCATTGATAGAGGTGTTCTTGATTGCTGCCAGCACTGGTATAGCTTCACTCCTTCTAAATTATAGCATTTCTTCAGACAAGAAGGTTTCAATGTTTCAATCAAGATATAATATTAGCAAAAATTATGAAACTGTGTATTTGATGGACTTTTTTTGTTTTTCCTATGTAAGAGCGGAGATGTTGGTGGTGGTCATGGTTGTTTAATTTATCTGATGACTTCTTCAGGTTCTGCTTTGAATGCATTGATAACTGGTCTACGATTATGAACTTATGTCCTCTCTGTCAGAGCGAGTTTCAGTTGATTACATGTGTCCCTGTAAGTAATTCCATTGGTTTTCTGTTTGTATTGTTAGGTGTATGCTGATGATCGTTGCTTTCTAATTTGAAGGTGTTTGAAATCCATCGGTTGTGAGTTCGAATAAGCTCTTTGTTTAGGTAATGAGTTTACCGTTTAATCATGAAGGTGTATGATTTGTGTGGAAGCAGCAAGGCTGATGAGGATTTATCATCCAGGTATTGAAATCTTTACGTATTACAGGTATTGTTTTCTGAATTATGGGCCTGAGGATCCATTAAAACTCTGATGATTTTGAATGACTGAATGATTTGAGTGACATTTACTTGCAGTACATCTGTTACTATTTATTTGGTAATGACATTTCGAAATGAATTAAACAGCATTACACGATCAAGTTTAGGATGATAAAAGTCCTGTATGTACCATAGATTATTATAACTGCTCAGAGATCGTATTACAGTTATAGTTTCAAACATGCACAGAGATGAAGATTGGTGCGTAGAGGATAAGACTGATGCCTTTTCTTCTCCATCGCACTACATTGATGAAAATGTAGGTATATCATTATTTGGCTTTTCAAGTTGCTATATAAATTACATAAAGCTTTCTTAATCATTTTATAGGCAGTTATCTGTTTAGATGGAGGTCGCTGCAAAATCCGACAGGACTCCAATTGCATTGAAGGGGATTCCAACCTTGATACATCCATTGCTTGTGATTCTTGCGACTTATGGTACTGTTGGCCTGTTGCATTTTAATCTATGTTTGCTTTTCTCTTCAACGTATGTATTCTCCCATGAATATATGTTTTTTTATGCTGGGGGATGAAGCTCCCTTTTATGGAACTTTAGTACATGATAAGTTTGATGATGTGCCATATCATTTATCTGCTATGGTTTGAGGTTGACGAGTCCTGTGAATATGGTATGCAAATGACAATCATCTTTGTAATCCTTCGTTATAAGTGCAAGTTCTTGCCTGCATATATCCCATTTTGGTTTAGAACGATAATTATGCATCATTCTTTCATGTTAAAATGATTCTGAATATAACAATTTTCCTCTGATTGTTGCTTCAATCCATGTGCTAACAGGTATCACGCTTCTTGTGTGAATTTTGATCCTGAAAGCACATATGAAGATACATGGATATGCCCAAGGTAGGTTTTTGTCATAATGATATCGGAGTTCACCACAAGACGATTGCTATTCCCATGATTTGCTATATTTCCACTATTGCAGCTTCTATTGCCTATTATAGTAGGTGCACATTTTTATAATACCTTCATTGGATTCGTATACATTTTTCCTCTTACTGATTCTGGGTCTAAAGAGTAAAGAGACATGGGCATGACTCTGAGTGAGAATTGATGTTTTGCAGTGACATCTATGATTCTAGTATCATTTTCATTTCTATTACATATGTTTTGTTTCACTTTGTTTTGTGTCTGTAGATGTCTCTCTAATGAAAAGACACAAGAATCCGATGCTGCAGAAATGGAGACAGGAAAGTCCCAGTACGTTCTAGAGAGCACAAGTAGTGAATGTTCAGGAGACGTTGATTTCTCTGGAAAATTTTCTGTCACAATTGCTGATGAAGGTGAGACGGCTATTGTTGTTTCGATTGTCAAAGGAAATGAATGGCACATGGAACCAAATAAATCTACCTCGTCATTGGCTCAAGCAAATATGGATGGAGGCCCTGATACTTCTCATATGGATACATGTAGTATAAATGACATTAAGGAGCAGGTTTCGGGGAAACAGGAGTTTAAGCCATCCTTATCACATGAGATATCGACCGGATTACTGTCTGACTCAAAGCCGCAATTGGTAACAGAGCACTTGGAAAATGGTGCAGGTATCTTGATTGAACAAGTCAAGTTGTTTTGGTGGTAGTATTGTGTTAATAAGGATTAACAATAATATTTCAATACGTATATATATATACTTTTAATGTCCCTTATTTGGGTTTTAAAACAAAACATCTCAAATGTGTGTGCGTGCGTTTTATATGTTTACTTTGTCACAAATTATGCTCTGTTTTCTCTTTCTGTTTGATAATGAACTAAGCTTATGCTAATCTAGATCCTATGAAAGGAGTTGCGGAGCAAAATGTCAACTGGAAATTGGTTCAAAACATAAGATTTATAGCTTCCTTGTCCGCTATTTCTGCTTTCAATCTCATTTCCTCCATTTAATTCATGTGATGGCTTAATGTATCAATGTTTGAGGTTGCCCTGCTCCACATGCTCTTAACTCTTATAATGTGCTTAGCAGCTCTTGCCAGTACAACCATTAATAGTTCAGACATTGCTAAGATTGTCGGTGCAAAGAGAAAGCATTCAGATTGTGGGTCAGTCTCACTCCTTAAAACCTTTTGCTACCATTCTCCTGCATGTGTTTTATTTCAACTGTTTGTGTATGTTTTATTTCATCTTGCCGTAGTTTTTTCCTTCCAGTGTTAGTGATGATGATGCGGAAACTAAGACCGAGATTGCAGAAGAACTCAAGAGTTCTAGACCGGGGGAAAAGGAGGAAACAATGTCGAAATGCCATGAGACCAGATCCACTTCAAAAGGCGCTACTGTTGATATATTGGACATCGTTAAAGGAAACAGTTGCAAGCCTTTAAAGAGGTCTGCGCGTTCGAATCTTACCGCTAAAGCTTCCGAAGGAGAGAATGTTGCTGATTTGAGGGTAAAGAAGATCATGCAGACATCAGTTGACTATAAGGAGTCATCGGTCCTTGTTGAGAAAGTAAGGAAAGAAATAAGAGAAGCTGTTCGTAACGAATCCTCAAATGACATTGGACAAAACCTTTTTGATCCGAAACTCTTAGCTGCCTTCAGAGCTGTTATAGCAGGACCTAAAACTGAAGATTTACCTAAAAAGATGTCTCCCGTGGCAGTGAAGGCGAAGATGTTGATGCTGCAGAAGGGAAAAGTATGTGACAATCTCACAAAAAAGATCTATGCAGATTCCAATGGGAAGCGCAGAAGTGCATGGAACCGGGACTGTGAAATTGAGTTTTGGAAGCATCGTTGCATAAGAACTAGAAAGCCTGAAAAGATTGAGACTCTAAAGTCTGTTCTTAACCTCTTAAGAAAGGATCCAGTTGACATGGAGAAAAACCCGTCATCTGATAACATGCACGCTTCAAATCACATTCTTTCCAAATTATATTTGGCAGATACCTCAGTTTTCCCAAGAAAAGATGATATCAAGCCTCTTTTGCCTTTGAAAGAAACTGGAAGCTCTCACAACAATGCAAAAGCCCCAGAAATGGACAAGCTTTTAACAAAGGCCAGTGCTGCGAAGGAGACCAACTTGAAAACTGATGGGTCAAAGGATTCAGATAAATTACCTCTAAACAAACGATCAGACAGACCATCTAAATCCACATCGAGTAACTCTAAGGGAACATCTGAGAAGTTGGAGGATCTGAAGAAAGACAAAAGGAAATGGGCACTGGAGGTTCTTGCGAGAAAGACAGCTTTAGCCCTTGGCAACTCAAGCCAAGACAAAGAAGGAGACAATGCGATGCTTAATGGAAATTATCCGTTATTGGTATGTAATACCCAGATTTGCTGCTAATTCAAATCTGGAAACTGAGGAAAACAAAGGCATATTGATATATGGTGCTCTTCAATTGCTGGTTAATTATTTCTGTTGTTACCTTGATCAGGCTCAACTTCCAGTAGATATGAGACCAGTTTTGGCGACCAGTCGCCACAACAAAGTCCCTGTTTCAGTTAGGCAGGTAAATAAACAGAGCTCTCTGGTTCATCCTCAAAACTATTTCAGTTTTTAAAATTTCTCTCGAATATCGTAATTAAATTTTAAAATTTTTGAAGTGAACAGTATTGGGTCTAAATAAAGTTGCTTGGATCCTATATACTGGCGGATTGTACATTTGTGTGCAGTTATTGTTAGTTTTAGGGCTTAGGTAGAACAAACAGGCCATAGAATTCCTTTCAGTTGAGTGGAGATATTCACATAGGAAAGGACTCTCGAAGCTGTTTTTGTGGCTGCGTTCCAATGTTGATGATCACAAACTTGTCAAATAGCTAGCTTCAAATTTTCATTTTGTGTTGGCCTGTTTATGTGCATATCATGGGATTTTCATATGTCGTCTGTTTCTATTCCGGTTCGCTGTTCTGAAATTTTTTCATAAAATCCAAACTGCTATCAGTAGTAAATCATGCTAAACCGGAACAGAATATTTGCCATGTTTCCAGTTTTGACAATCACAATCTCATCAAATAGTTAGCTTAAGGATCTCCACATGAACTTATTTGTTTATTAGAAAATCAGGACAGCATCAGGGATAATCTCTCGAATTCCCCAAAAAATTGAAAAATGGTTACCCCAAATGTTATCATATTCTTAGATTTGCTAATCACAATCTTAACAAGTAGTTTGCTTCATCATTTCTTGGTGGTTTCCTCTGTTTATGAACTATCTGTGTCACTGGTTTTACTAGATCTTTATTACAGAAATGGTATTTTGGAGAAACTTATTCAGGCTAATCTCTTATTGATTTTCTCTAGACAATACAAAACATCATCATTTTGTTTTATTTCTTTTTTGTTCTTAAGCAAATGACTGTTTTTGCAGACACAGCTATACCGCTTGACTGAGCACTTCCTTAAAAACGCAAATCTTCCGATTATCCGAAGAACTGCAGCAACAGAGTTAGCCATTGCAGATGCCATAAACGTCGAGAAGGCGATCGCTGACAAATCAAGCAGCAAAGTTGTGTATTTAAATCTATGTTCACTAGAGATACTGCACCATTTCGAGAGTAAAGCTTTGGAAGAAACTGTGGAACCAAGTTCTTCATCACCGCCTGGATCATATCAAATTGCTGATACCAATTCAGATGATCCATCTGTTCTCCAAGCACTCAGAACTGCAGGTCTTGTGTCTGATTCACCACCAAACAGTCCAACCCGTTCAGTGGAAGTCTCTCCAGATAAAACAGATGTCTTGTTGGATAAAGCGAGAGAGGAAGGCCTGGATAATGTACTTGACATGGGTTCAAATCCTGAGGTAGACATATATGGGGATTTTGAGTATGATTTGGATGATGAAGACTATATGGGGGTTACTGGGGTTTCGAAATCCTTAGAAACACAGCCGGAAGAAGATTTAACAAAGGTGAAAGTAGTTCTAAATACCCTTAAACCGGAAAATCCATCAAATGATCCTGATGTTTCCGGGATTGAAGAATTGCGGGTGATCCAGAGTGCAACTGCAGATGGTGGAAGTGACAAGAGTTGTGTTCCAATGGAACCTGTACCTGCGGATGAGGGTGGTGAGTCTTTTTCTTTATCTGAGTGTAAAGACCTGTACGGCCCTGACAAAGAGCCAGTGGTGGATAAAGTACTTGTAGAAGCCTCTTCTGAGAACAGTCTTCAGGTGAAAGCACCTGATTCGGAGTGTGAGAGCAACATTCTCGAAGAGTTCAACGGTTCTAACTTTGAGGCAAACATGGAAGAGAAATCATCCAGGAGGGCTCAAAAGAATAAGCACAGCAACAAGTGGAAAGAACAGAGAGGCCGCTCTGATAGATCTAGCTCAGTCACCAAGAAGGTAACTTTGTACAGTGCTCATACATGGATTCATTAGGTTATCTATTGGAAGGAGCAAGCTTGGTTGGGTAAAGAGAATGCGTCTTGTTTCTGTATTTGCTAAAGATTAGCTGTTATGAATTTCAGGTGGAGGCCTACGTCAAAGAACACATCAGAGCACTGTGTAAGAGCGGAGTGATCAATGCGGATCAGTACAAATGGGTGGAAAGAAGGCGAGAAAGTGAAAAAGCTGGCTGAGCAATATGTAGAAACCGCTGCATCCTCGTTCCAAGGGAAGGATAAGTAATGTTATTCGAGCAAATGATACTTTCAGTATTACAGCTACTTTGGAACTTGAGGGTTATGGTATGTTTTCAGGTCCCCAAACAGCGGGTTGTGGTATTAAAATGGTTAAACATGAATTCGTGTTTTAACACAGTGGTTGCCATGATTACTTGATTCGACTACGGCTTGTTGCTGGGGATCATTTAAAGGTTACTCGAGCTCCTCCTATGACAAAGTCGTAGATGAAAGATTCTTCACTCGGGTGATATCTGCTGCAATTACAATTGTTGTCTTGTGCGTAATTCAACAACTTTGGTTCACGGATATATCACTTTCTGTTAAAGCCCCAGCAAACCGGTCGGCTACAAAAACCGGTCCCGACGGTTGGCACACGGTCGGATAGAAGGGTAATTTAGGGTTTCTCAAATCCGAATGAATATATTTTTGTTCCACTATTATTCGAATTTGAAATCAATTGTATATTAAATAAAATATTTATCCCAAACATCTATATAATTATATAAATCTTATTTAATATGTAACCGAGAACCATGAGTGGACGGTGATATGTGTGATCTCACAGATTTTTTAAGTTTTTCTTACAAATTAGTTTTATAAAATTTATAATTTTTTTATTTTATGATATATAATTTTTTTTTCTCTTATCTAAACAATAGTACAATCAATATTCATCTTTTAAAAAATAAATCGAACAATCTATATTAATTACTGCAAATTTTATATTATAAAACGAAGATAAATCTAAATCAATCTTGATGTATAAAAGTTATTCTTAATCCAAACGATTTATAACTTGTGAAAAAACTCAGAAAAATTTGTTATTTACATATGATCAATTGCGTCAAATTGTTTTTAATATATACTTTGAATAATCAGTACGATCATAAATAACTTGTATTTGTTTCTTTTATAGTGACGATATCAAATCTGGTCAACTATAAAATTTTTGTTCTCAATGTTTCTGAAAACCTGGTCAACAAATACACTTTACAATGCATTTGTCTCCTTAAAGTTTCAAAGAAAATATTGAGTTTCAAATATGTACATCAGAATGCCTGTTAATAGGGATGGACCAATAACGAAATTCCACAAATATTCAACTATTTTTATTCCTATTTGACTAATGTTCAAAATCATAATTCGTATTTGTAATTTTAAATATGCGTAAATTCAGAGATCCATAAAAATTCAGATATCCGACGGATATCTCTAGAGATTCGTATCTAGACGTGGGTAAAAGGCGATGAGTGGACTCAGAGGAATTGGTGGACTCAGGTGAACGACGCAAGGGATAAGAGCAAACGAGCTAGGGGGTGACGGGCGATGTGAGCGATGGGTGAACGATACCAACGATGGGTGGATGGGAGGATGACACGAGCGATGGGCAGATGACGTGAGCGATGGGTGGGCGGCGAGCGACGAGTATATTCGCAGAAGAGAAAGGGGGCATCGACGAGATGGGAGAGGGGATGAGAGAGAGAAAATGTATTTTAGGTTTAGGTTCATGTTTTCTATTTACAATTTAATCTTCAAATATTATGATTATTATAGATAGATTTTATTTTATCATATATTTATATTTTGAGTAGAATTATTAAATTAAAAATTCTAACCTTAATATTTGTATTTGACCTTAATATTTGTATTTGTCGAATATATGATTTCTATTATTTGTATTTGTATTTGATCCCTCGAATATTTGATTCTTTGGTTTGGATACAGATCAAATACGAATCGGATATGAATATTTTGGATATTTTGTCAAACCTTAACTATCGTATAGAGTTTACCAATGGTGATAAACATGAATATCTTTTTATCATGACATTAATTTCGAGGAATAAACATATGGTGAAAACATTATTGGTCTTATCATATGGATTATATTTAACCAAAATAAATATGATTGAATCATATTCTTCTTTGAACCCAAACTATATCGATATATTTAAGATTTAGTATGATCGATTGGATTAATTGAATAACGATATGGAGATTTTTTGAAAATTCTAAAAGTTATCGACTGAAGATTTAGAAAATATTTCAGTATCATGAAATTTGTATGTGAAGTTAATCTCAAAGAAAATTGATAATAATATCGTCGTTAGTCGAGGTTCGATATTTTAAATCCATATGCTTGGCACCCTTGGAGTATCTATCGTTCTTCGAGAAGAATACGGCTGCCGCATTATCACAATATACGTTCATCGGTTTAGCAATGGTACCAACGATGCCTAAACCATGAACAAAATTGCGCAACCACAACGATTGAACTGTAGCTTCAAAGCACGCTACAAATTCGGCCTCCATAGTGGAAGTAGCAATGACAGATTGTTTACCACTCTTCCATGAAATAGCTCCCCCAACTAGAAGGAACAAATAACCAAATGTCGATTTTCGAGTATCCGAACATCCGACATAGTCTGAGTCTGAATAACCAACAATCTCAACATTGCTAGTTATTCTATATGTGAGCATGTGATCCTTGGTGCCTTGTAGATATCTTAAAACTTTCTTTGCAGCTCTCCAGTGAAATTGTCCGGGATTTGATTGGTAACGACCCAACATACCAACCGAAAAACTGATATCCGGTCTTGTACAAGTCTGAGCATACATCAAACTTCCGATTAAAGAGGCATAAGGAATGTCATCCATTTCCTTATGCTCTAAGTCATTCCTAGGACATTGGGATAGACTGAAACGATCCCCTTTCTGTATGGGAACCAGACTTGGTGAACATGATTCCATTTTAAATCTTTCTAAAACTTTGTCGATGTAAGCCTTTTGAGATAATCCCAAAATTCCTTGTGATCCGTCTCGAAATATTTCTATTCCGATCATATAGGAAGCCTCACCCACATCTTTCATCTCAAAGTTACTAGAAAGATAATCCTTAACATCATGTAATAACCCACGATCATTGGCGGCAAGAAGAATATCATCTACATACAATACAAGGATTATAAACTTGCTTCCTACAATCTTTACGTAGGTACACCGATCAACGTTCATTTCTACAAACCCATATGACAATACAGTATCATTGAACTTCAAGTACCATTGTCGAGAAGCTTGTTTTAATCCGTAGATAGATTTCTTCAACTTACATACCAGATTGCTTCTACTTGTGGTCTCAAAACCTTGAGGTTGATCCATATATACATCTTCTTCTAAATCTCCATTGAGAAAGGCTGTTTTGACATCCATTTGGTGAAGCTCAAGATCAAAGTGAGCCATCAAAGCCATGACAATCCTTAAAGAGTCCTTTCTAGAAACCGGAGAGAAAGTCTCTTTGTAGTCAATACCATTCTTTTGAGTGTAACCTTTGGCGATAAGTCTGGCTTTATACCTCTCGACATTGCCCTTAGAGTCTCGTTTGGTCTTAAAGATCCATTTACAATCAACTCTTTTACAATCCTTCGGCAATTCCGTCATTTTCCAAACATTGTTGTCATCCATAGATTTCAACTCTTCCTTCATGACCATCAACCATTTGTCAGAATTTCTACTGCTCATGGCTTGGTCAAAAGAGACTGGGTCATCATTCATGCTCAAGTCATTTGAGCTCGAAAACGGGGTCGGGCTGTCTTCAGCAACCCACTGCATCATTTATCTCGAAAAGAGGAATAAAATGTGAAAAAAATCATGTAATTATGAGTTTCGTACGTAAAGTTATGGTATTCCAAAGCCCGTCGAACAATTCATTGTTGTAGTTGTCTAATCACGTGAAAAAAAAGCAAACAGTGGAAAAGGGGTGCAACACGAGAGACAAATGCAAATAGGAAATAGGAAGCAAAAGGAATATCCGAGAGACAAACACAACGCCAAACGGTGTATTGACAAGAAATGACATTCGTATCCTAAGAAACTCAAAAAGAGCGTCTCCCTGCTCTAAAAATCCAACATATCGACCTAAATAAAGGATTTTGAGCTCGAAAACAGGGTCGGGCTGCCTTCAGCAAACCGCGGGATCGTTTATCTCAAAAAGAGGAATAAAGTGTAAAAAATATATGTAATTCGGAGTTTCGTACGCAATGTTATGGTATTTCAAAGCCCGTCGAACAAATAATTGTTGTAGACGTTTAATCATGTGAAAACAAAAACAAAATGTTGAAAAGGGGTGCTAAACGAGAGACAAACGCAAATAGGAAATAGGAAGCAAAAGGAATATCCGAGAGACAAATGCAATGCAATCGGCGTATTGACAAGAAATGACATTCTAATCCTAAGACACTCCAAAAGGCCATCTTCCGGCTCTAAAAATCAACCGTATCGACCTAAATAAAGTATTTTGAGCTTAAAAATGGGGTCGGGCTGCCTTCAGCAACACATAGCATCGTTTATCTCGAAAAGAGGAAGAATATGTGAAAAAAGCATGTAATTCGGAGCTTCGTACGCAAAGTTATGGTATTTCAAAGTCCGTCGAATAATTCATTGTTATAGTCGTCAAATCACGTGAAAACAAAAACAAAAAGCGGAAAGGGGTGCCACACGAGAGAAAAACGCAAATAGGAAATAGGAAGCAAAAGGAATATCCGAGAGACAAACGCAACGCAAGCGGCGTATTGACAAGAAATGACATTCGTATCCTAAGAAACACAAAAGGGCATCTCCCGGCTCTAAAAATCCAACATATCGACCTAAATAAAGGGTTTTAAGCTCGAAAACGAGGTCGGGCTGCCTACAGCAACCTGCGGCATCGTTTATCTCAAAAAGAGGAATAAAATGTGAAAAAAATCATGTAATTCAGAGTTTTGTACGCAAAGTTATGGTATTTCAAAACCCGTCGAACGAGTTGTAGTCGTAAAATGTGAAAAAAATCATGTAATTCAGAGTTTTGTACGCAAAGTTATGGTATTTCAAAACCCGTCGAACGATTCATTGTTGTAGTCGTCTAATCACGTGAAAACAAAAACAAAAAGCGGAAAAGGGGTGAAACACGAGAGACAAACACAAATAGGAAATAGGAAGCAAAAGGAATATCCGAGCAACAAACGCAACGCAAGCGGCGTATTGACAAGGAATGACATTCGTATCCTAAGAAACTCAAGAAGGACATCTCCCGGCTCTAAATATCCAACATATCGACTTAAATAAAGGATTTCGAGCTCGATAACGGGGTCGGGCTTTCTTCAGCATCCCACGGAATCGTTTATCTCGAAAACAGGAATAAAATGTGAAAAAAGCATGTAATTCGGAGTTTCGTACGCAAAGTTATGGTATTTCAAAGCTCGTGGAAAAATTCATTGTTGTAGTCGTCTAATCACGTGAAAACAAAAAAAAAAGTGGAAAAGGGGTGCTGCATGAGAGACAAATGCAAATAGGAAATAGGAAGCAAAAGGAATATCCGAGAGACAAACACAACGTAAGCGGCGTATTGACAAGAAATGACATTCGTATCCTAAGAAATTCAAAAAAAGCATCTCCCGGCTCTAAAAATCCATCATATCGACCTAAATAAAGGATTTTGAGTTTGAAAACGGGGTCGGACTGTCTTCAGCAACCAGCGGCAACGTTTATCTCGAAAAGAGGAATAAAATGTGAAATAATCATATAATTCGGAGTTTCATATGCAAAGTTATGGTATTTCAAAGCCCGTCGAACAATTCATTGTTGTAGTCATCTAATCACGTGAAAACAAAAAGTGGAAAAGGGGCGCTACACGAGAGACAAACACAAATAGGAAATAGGAAGCAAAAGGAATATCCGAGAGACAAACGCAACGCAAGCGGCGTATTGAGATAAATGACATACGTATCCTAAGAAACTCGAAAAGGGCATCTCCCTGCTCTAAAAATCCAATATATCGACCTAAATAAAGGATTTTGAGCTCGAAAATGGGGTCGGGCTGCCTTCAGCATCCCGCAGCATCGTTTATCCAAAAAAGAGGAATAAAATGTGAAAAAATCATGTAATTCGGAGTTTCGTACGCAATGTTATGGTATTTCAAAGCCCGTTGAACAATTCATTGTTGTAGTCTTCTAATCTTGTGAAAACAAAAACAAAAAGTGGGAAAGGGGTGTTACACGAGAGACAAACAAAAATAGGAAATAGAAAGCACAAGGATTATCCGAGAGAGACACACAATGCAAGCGGCGTATTGACAAGAAATCACATTCTTATCCTAAAAAACTCGGAAAGGCCATCTTCTGGCTCAAACAATCAACCGTATCGACCTAAATAAACTATTTTGAGCTAAAAAACGGGGTCGGGCTGCCTTCAGCAACCCGTAGTATCGTTTATCTCGAAAAGAGGACTAAAATGTGAAAAAAATCATGTAATTCGGAGCTTTGTACGCAAAGTTATGGTATTTCAAAGCCATTCGAACAATTCATTGTTATAGTCATTAAATCACGTGAAAACAAAAACAAAAAGCGGAAAATGGGTGCAACACGAGAGACAAACGCAAGTAGGAAATAGGAAGCAAAAGGAATATCCGAGAGACAAACACAACGCAAGCTGCGTATTGACAAGAAATGACATTCGTATCCTAAGAAACTCAAAAAGGGCATCTCCCGGCTCTAAAAATCCAACATATCGACCTAAATAAAGGATTTTGAGCTCGAAAACGGGGTCAGGCTGCCTTCAGCAACCCTCGGACGCGTTTATCTCGAAAAGAGGAATAAAATGTGAAAAAAATCATGTAATTCGGAGTTTCGTACGCAAAGTTATGGTATTTCAAAGCCCGTCGAACAACTCATTGTTGTAGTCGTCTAATCACGTGAAAACAAAAACAAAAAGTGGAAAAGGGGTTCTACACGAGAGACAAACGCAAATAGGAAATAGGAAGCAAAAGGAATATCCGAGAGACAATTGCAATGCAAGCGGCGTATTGACAAGAAATGACATTCTTATCCTAAAAAACTCGAAAAGGCCATCTTCTGGCTAAAAAATCAAGTGTATCGACCTAAATAAAGTATGTTGAGATTGAAAACGGGGTCGGACTGCCTTCAGCAACCCGTGACATCGTTTATATAGAAAGGAGGAATAAATTGTGAAAAAAATCATGTAATTCGGAGTTTCGTACGCAAAGTTATGGTATTTCAAAGCCCGTGGAACAATTCATTGTTGTAGTCTTCTAATCACGTGAAAACAAAAACAAAAAGTGGAACAGGGGTGCTACACGAGAGACAAAGGAAAATAGGAAATAAGAAGCAAAAGGAATATCCGGGAGACAAATGCAATGTAAGCGGCGTATTGACAAGAAATGACATTCTTATCCTAAAAAACTCGAAAAGGCCATCTTCCGGCTCTAAAAATCAACCGTATCAATCTAAAGAAAGTATTTTGATCTAAAAAACGGGATCGGGCTGCCTTCAGCATCCCATAGCATCGCTTATCTCGAAAAGAGGAACAAAATGTGAAAAAATCATGTAATTCGGAGCTTCGTACGCAAAGTTATGGTATTTCAAAGCCCGTCGAAAAATTCATTGTTATAGTCGTCAAATCACATGAAATCAAAAACAAAAAGCGTAAAAAGGGTGCAACATGATGTTGTCAATATCAAGTTATAATTTACCTAGAGTAACGCTTCCGCAAGAATATGGATCGTATAGTACCAGGGTCGAACACAAGGAGTTGATGCAACTCTAAAGCTAGTAAACTAATGAATAAGACGTGTGAATGCGAATGCGAATGCAACTAAACTAAACTACTTAACCAAATAACTCAATGACTAAACACCATAGGTTTCAAGAGATGCACGATTATGCAACGAAGTTCTAACAAAATCATTGGTCTTAGATATTATCACGAGTTCAGGGAATTCAAGCTCTTATATAGGAACTGACTGGCGTAGACTTGTCCACTATCTAGCATGCATATACCAATCTCCCAATTGTGTATCTCACCTACTAGACGCATTAAGACTGCTATCATAACCCCTAGATTCAATCGATCGACCTGGCGTAGATTCTAAACCGATTAAATCCTAAATCATGGCTAAGTTCCAAAGTCTAATCCCCTGGCGTAGATTCATTAGACTTCTATGATCATTCATTCAATTGGCGTACAAGAACGAAAGCATTAAAAATAACCAATCAATCTGAAAACGATCAAATACCGAAATCATTCATTCAAGTGGCGTTCAAGATGAAAAGTATTAAGAACCACATAGCATTAAGAACAAGACTTCATTACAAATGGACAAAATTCTCTAACCCATGGCTGTGGATCTACTCGGACATGAACTCAGAAAACGAAACACAAAAGATAACTATATTCAACATTGATAAAGAATGAGATCCCTCCCTATTCATATACCGACGTCTTCAATAGCTCCTCCATGCTCCGGCTTCCTCGTTCCGTCCTTCTCTCTGTTTCTCTATGTCTCTCAATGTCTCCTCTTATGTCTCGCCCTCGTCTCCTAGCCCTAGAAGGCTTCTTATTTCATTAATGGCCCGTTCAAAATTCTAGGACTTTGTTGAGAAAAAGGTGGACCCGGGCGGGCACAAGTGTAGCCCGGTCGTGCACAGCCTCAGCCCGAGCGGGCACCATAGTCAGTCCGAGCGGGCTCTCTTGCCCGTGCGTGTGGTCATCCAGCCCGACTCGGCCTTGGTCTCGGCGATTTTCAGTGCCAATCGGAGCCCGAGCGGGCACCCTTTTGCAGCTCGAGCGGGCATGGTCACCCGGCCATGTTCAAGTCATGCCCTAGTCGTGTGATGTTCGGGGGTTTGTGCGTAGCTTTAGCCCGAGCGGGCTTCCTCCATGCCCGAGCGTGCAGCACCTATTTTTCTGTTTCCGCTCCTTTCGCTCGGTGTTTTAGTGTTCGATTTGGATCCGTGGCTTTGCACATGTTGTACCTTGTCATTCCATCACGTTTTCGGGGTGGAATTTCCGTAATCACTCATGTTTTCCTTCATGTCTTCATTTCCTATACAAAACACGAAATGGTATATGAAGTCCTCGAATATGTTAACTCGGTAAAATACAACAAATCTAATCAAAACTAAACCTAAGAATCATGTAAATACTACGACGGATTACGTGTTATCATAAATAGGAAATAGGAAGCAAAAGGAATATCCGAGAGACAAACATAATGCAAACGGCGTATTGACAAGAAATGACATTCGTATCCTAAGAAACTCAAAAAGGGCATCTCCCGGCTCTAAAAATCCAACATATCAACCTAAATAAAGAATTTTGAGCTCGAAAACGGGGTCGGGCCCGCCTTCAGCAACCCGCAAAACCGTTTATCTCGAAAAGAGAAATAAAATGTGAAAAAAATCATGTAATTCGGAGTTTCGTACGCAAAGTTATGGTATTTCAAAGGCCGTCGAACAATTCATTGTTATAGTCGTCTAATCACGTGAAAACAAAAACAAAAAGTGGAAAAGGGGTGCTACACGAGAGACAAACGCAAATAGGAATAGGAAGCAAAAAAACAAAAAGTGGAAAAGGGGTGCTACACGAGAGACAAACGCAAATAGGAAATAGGAAGCAAAACGAATATCCGAGAGACAATCGCAATGCAAGCGGCGTATTGACAATAAATGACATTCGTATCCTAAGAAACACAAAAGGGGCAATTCCCGGCTCTAAAAATCAACCGTATCGACCTAAATAAAGAATTTTGAGCTCGAAAACGGGGTCGGGCTGCCTTTAGCAACCCGCGGCATCGTTTATCTCGAAAAGAGGAATAAAATGTGAAAAAATCATGTAATTCGGAGTTTCGTATGCAAAGTTATGGTATTTCAAAGCCCGTCGAACAATTCATTGTTGTAGTTGTCTAATCACGTGAAAACAAAAACAAAAAGTGGAAAAGGGATGCTACACGAGAGACAAACACAAATAGGAAATACGAAGCGAAAGGAATATCCGAGAGACAAACGCAATGCAAGCGACGTATTGAGAAGAAATGACATTCGTATCCTAAGAATCTCAATAAGGGCATCTCTCGGCTCTTAAATTCCAACATAACCACCTAAATAAAGGATTTTGAGCTTGAAAATGGGGTCGGGCTTCCTTCAGCAACCAGCGGCATCGTTTATCTCGAAAAGAGGAATAAAAAGTGAAAAAATCATGTTATTCGGAGCTTTGTACGCAAAGTTATGGTATTTCAAAGCCCGTCGAACAATTCATTGTTATAGTCGTCAATTGTTGTAGTCGTCTAATCACGTGAAAACAAATACAAAAAGTGGAAAAGGGGTGCTACACGAGAGACAAACGCAAATAGGAAATAGGAAGCAAAAGGAATATCCGAGAGAGAAACACAACGCAATCGGCGTATTGACAAGAAATGACATTCGTATCCTAAGAAATTTAAAAAGGGCATCTCCCGCCTCTAAAAATCGAAAATATTGACCTAAATAAAGGATTTTGAGCTCGAAAAAGGGGTCGGGCTGCCTTCAGCAACCCGTGGTATTGTTTATCTCGAAAATATGAATAAAATGTGAAAAAAATATTTAATTCGGAGTTTCGTATGCAAAGTTATGGTATTTCAAAGCCTGTCGAAGAATTCATTGTTGTAGTCGTCTAATCACGTGAAAACAAATACAAAAAGTGGAAAAGGGGTGCTACACGAGAGACCAACACAAATAGGAAATAGGAAGCAAAAGGAATATCCGAGAGACAAAGGCAATGCAAGAGGCGTATTGATAAGAAATGACATTCTCATCCTAAAAAACTCGAAAAGGCCATCTTTCGGCTCTATAAATCAACCGTATCGACCTAAATAAAGTATTTTGAGCTCAAAAATGGGGTCGAGCTGCCTTCAGCAACCCGTAGCATCGTTTATCTTGAAAAGAGGAATAAAATCTGAAAAAATATTTAATTCGGAGTTTTGTACGCCAAGTTATGGTATTTCAAAGCCCGTCGAACAATTCATTGTTGTAGTCGTCTAATCACTTGAAAACAAAAACAAAAAGTGGAAAACGGGTGCTACACGAGAGACAAACGCATATAGGAAATAGGAAGCAAAAGGAATATCCGAGAGACAAACGCAATGCAAGCGGCGTATTGACAAGAAATGACATTCTAATCCTAAAAAACTCGAAAAGGCCATCTTCCGGCTCTAAAAATTAACCGTATCGACCTAAATAAAGTATTTCGAGCTCAAAACGGGGTCGGGCTGCCTTCAGCAACCCGTAGCATCGTTTATCTCGAAAAAAGGAATAAAAAGTGAAAAAATCATGTAATTCGGAGCTTCGTACGCAAAGTTATGGTATTTCAAAGCCCGTCGAACATCAAATCACGTGAAAACAAAAACAAAAAGCGGAAAAATGGTGCAACAAAAGAGACAAACGCAAATAGGAAATAAGAAGCAAAAGGAATATCCGAGAGAGAAACACAACACAAGTGGCGTATTGACAAGAAATGACATTCGTATCCTAAGAAACTCAAAAAGGGCATCTCCCGGCTTTAAAAATCCAACATATCGACCTAAATAAAGGATTTTGAGCTCGAAAACGGGGTCGGGCTGCCTTCAGCATCCCGCGGCATTGTTTATCTCGAAAAGAGGAGTAAAATGTGAAGAACATCATGTAATTCGGGGTTTTGTACGCAAATTTATAGTATTTCAAAGCCCGTCGAACAACTCATTGTTGTAGTCGCCTAATCACGTGAAAACAAAAACAAAAAGTGTAAAAGGGGTGCAACACGAGAGACAAACGCAAATAGGAAATAGGAAGCTAAAGGAATATCCGAGAGACAAACGCAATGCAAGCGGCGTATTGACAAGAAATGACATTCTTATCCTAAAAAACTCGAAAAGTCCATCTTCCGGCTCTAAAAATCAACCGTATCGACCTAAATAAAGTATTTTGAGCTCAAAAACGGAGTCGGGCTACCTTCAGCAACCCGTGGCATCGTTTTATCTCGAAAAGATGAATAAATTGTGAAAAAATCATGTAATTCGGAGCTTCGTACGCAAAGTTATGGTATTCCAATGCCCGTCGAATAATTCATTGTTATAGTCGTCAAATCACGTGAAAACAAAAACAAAAAGCGGAAAAGGAGTGCAACACGAGAGACAAACGGAAATAGGAAATAGGAAGCAAAAGGAATATCCGAGAGACAAACGCAACGCAAGCGGCGTATGGAGAAGAAATGTCATTCGTATCCTAAGAAACTCAATAAGGGCATCTCCCGGCTCTAAAAAACCAATATATCGGCCTAAATAAAAGATTTTGAGGTCGGAAACCGGGTCGGGCTGCCTTCAGCAACCCGCGGCATCTTTATCTCGAAAAGAGGAAAAAAATGTGAAAAAATCATGTAATTCGGAGTTTCGTACGCAAAGTTATGGTATTTCAAAGCCCGTCGAACAATTCATTGTTGTAGTCGTCTAATCACGTGAAAACAAAAACAAAAAGTGGAAAAAAGGTGCTACACGAGAGACAAAAGCAAAAAGGAAATAGGAAGCAAAAGGAACATCCGTGCGACAAGCGCAATGCAAGCAGCGTATTGACAAGAAATGACATTCTTATCCTAAAAAACTCGAAAAGGCCAGCTTCCGGCTCTAAAAATAAACCGTATCGACTTAAATAAAGTATTTTGAGCTAAAAAACGGGCTGCCTTCGCCTTCAGCAACCCGTAGCATCGTTTATCTTGAAAAGAGGAATAAAATGTGAAAAAATCATGTAATTCGGAGCTTCGTACGCTAAGTTATGGTATTTCAAAGCCCGTCGAACAATTCACTGTTATAGTCGTCAAATCACGTGAAAACAAAAACAAAAAGCGGAAAAGGGATGCAACACGAGAGTCAAACGCAAATAGGAAATAGGAAGCAAAAGGAATATCCGAGAGACAAACGCAACGCAAGCGGCGTATGGAGAAGAAATGACATTCGTATCCTTAGAAACTCAATAAGGGCATCTCCCGGCTCTAAAAAACCAACATATCGGTCTAAATAAAGGATTTTTAGGTCGAAAACTGGGTCGGGCTGCCTTCAGCAACCTGCGGCATCGTTTATCTCGAAAAGAGGAATAGAATGTGAAAAAAAATCATGTAATTCGGAGTTTCGTACGCAAAGTTATGGTATTTCAAAGCCCGTCGAACAATTCATTGATGTAGTCGTCTAATCACGTGAAAACAAAAACAAGAAGTGGAAAAAGGGTGCTACACGAGAGACAAATGAAAAATAGGAAATAGGAAGCAAAAGGAATATCCGAGAGAGAAGCGCAATGCAAGCAGCGTATTGACAAGAAATAACATTCTTATCCTAAAAAACTCGAAAAGGCCAGCTTCCGGCTCTAAAAATCAACCGTATCGACCTAAATAAAGTATTTTGAGCTAAAAAACGGGGTCGGGCTGCCTTCAACAACCCGTAGCATCGTTTATCTTGAAAAGAGGAATAAAATGTGACAAAATCATGTAATTCGGAGCTTCGTACGCAAAGTTATGGTATTTCAAAGCCAGTCGAACAGTTCATTGTTATAGTCGTCAAATCACGTGAAAACAAAAATAAAAAGCGGAAAGGGGGTGCTACACGAGAGACAAATGCAAATAGGAAATAGGAAGGAAAAGGAATATCCGAGAGAAAAATTTAATGAAAGCGGTGTATTGATAAGAAATGACATTCTTATCCTAAAAAACTCAAAAGGCAATCTTCCGGCTCTAAAAATCAACCGTATCGACATAAATAAAGTATTTTGAGCTCAAAAACGGGGTCGGGCTGCCTTCAGCAACCCGTAGCATCGTTTATCTTGAAAAGAGGAATCAAATTTGAAAAAATCATGTAATTCGGAGCTTCGTACTCAAAGTTATGGTATTTCAATGTCCGTCGAACAATTCATTGTTGTAGTCGTCTAATCACGTGAAAACAGAAACAAAAAGTGGAAAAGGGGTGCAACACGAGAGACAAAAGAAAAACAGGAAATAGGAAGCAAAAGGAATATCCGAGAAAGAAACAAAACGCAAGCGGCGTATTGACAAGAAATGATATTCGTATCCTAAGATACTCAAAAAGGGCATCTGCCGGCTCTAAAAATCCAACATATCGATCTAAATAAAGGATTTTGAGCTCAAAAATGGGGTCGGGCTGCCTTCAGCATCCCGTGGCATCGTTTGTCTCGAAAAGAGGAATAGAATGTGAAAAAAAATCATGTAATTCGGAGTTTCGTACGCAAAGTTATGGTATTTCAAAACCCGTCGAGCAATTGATTGTTGTAGTCGTATAATCACGTGAAAACAAAAAAAAAGTGGAAAAGGGGTGCAACACGAGAGAAAAAAGAAAAATAGGAAATACGAAGCAAAAGGAATATCCGAGAGAGAAAAACAACGCAAGCGGCGTATTGACAAGAAATGACATTCGTATCCTAGGAAACTCAAAAAGGGCATCTCCCGGCTCTAAAAATCCAACATATAGACCTAAAAAAGGATTTTGAGCTCGAAAATGGGGTCGGGCTTCCTTCAGCATCCCATGGCATCGTTTATCTCGAAAAGAGGAATAGAATGTGAAAACAAATCATGTAATTCGGAGTTTCGTACGCAAAGTTATGGTATTTCAAAACCCGTCGAGCAATTGATTGTTGTAGTCGTCTAATCACGTTAAAACAAAAAAAAAAGTTGAAAAGGGGTGCAACACGAGAGACAAATGAAAAATAGGAAATACGAAGCAAAAGGAATATCCGAGAGAGAAAAATAACGCAAGCGGCGTATTGACAAGAAATGACATTCGTATCCTAAGAAACTCAAAAAGGGCATCTCCCGGCTCTAAAAATCCAACATATAGACCTAAAAAATGATTTTGAGCTCGAAAATGGGGTCGGGCTGCCTTCAGCATCCCATGGCATCGTTTATCTCAAAAAGAGGAATAAAATGTGATAAAAATCATGTAATTCGGAGTTTCACACGCAAAGTTATGGTATTTTAAAGCCCGTCGAATAATTCATTGTTGTAGTAGTCTAATCACGTTAAAACAAAAACAAAAAGTGGAAAGGGGGTGCTACACGAGAGACAAATGCAAATAGGAAATAGGAAGCAAAAGGAATATCCGAGAGACAAACACAATGCAAGCGGTGTATTGACAAGAAATGACATTCGTATCCTAAAAAACTTAAAAAGACCATCTTCCGGCTCTAAAAACCTACCGTATCGACCTAAATAAAGTATTTTGAGCTCAAAAACGGGTCTTGAAAAGAGGTCTAAAAAGTGAAAAAATCATGTAATTCGGAGCTTCGTACGCAAAGTTATGGTATTTCAAAGTCCGTCGAACAATTCATTGTTGTAGTCGTCTAATCACGTGAAAACAGAAACAAAAAGTGGAAAACGGGTGCAACACGAGAGACAAAAGCAAAATAGGAAATAGGAAACAAAAGGAATATCCGAGAGAGAAACACAACACAAGCGGCGTATTGACAAGAAATGACATTCGCATCCTATGAAACTCAAAAAGGGAATCTGCCGGGTCTAAAAATCCAACATATCGACCTAAATAAGGATTTTGAGCTCAAAAATGGGGTCGGGCTGCCTTAAGCATCCCGTGGCATCGTTTATCTCGAAAAGAGGAGTAAAATATGAAAAAAGCATGTAATTCGGAGTTTCGTACGCAAAGTAATGGTATTTCAAAGCCCGTCGAACAATTCATTATTGTAGTCGTCAAATCACGTGAAAACAAAAACAAAGGGTGGAAAAGGGGTGCTACACGAGAGACAAACGCAAATAGGAAATAGGAACCAAAAGGAATATCCGAGAGACAAACGCAATGCAAGCAACATATTGATAAGAAATGACATTCTTATCCTAAAAAACTCGAAAATGCCATCTTCCGACTCTAAAAATCAACCGTATCGACCAAAATAAAGTATGTTGAACTCGAAAATGGGGTGGGGCTGCCTTCAGCACACCGTGGCATCGTTTATCTCCAAAAGAGGAATAAAATGTGAAAAAAATCATGTAATTCGGTGTTTCGTACGCAAAGTTATGGTATTTTAAAGCCCGTCAAACAATTCATTGTTGTAGTCGTCTAATCACGTGAAAACAAAAACAATAAGTGGAAAAGGGGTGCTACACGAAAGACAAATGCAAATAAGAAATAGGAAGCAAAAGAAATATGCGAGAGACAAACGCAACGCAAGCGGCTTATCGACAAGAAATGACATTCTTATCCTAATAAACTCGAAAATGCCATCTTCCGGCTCTAAAAATCAACCGTATCGACCTAAATAAAGTATTTTGAGCTCAAAAACGGGGTCCGGCTGCCTTCAGCAACCCGTAGCATCATTTATCTTGAGAAGAGAAATAAAATTTGAAAAAATCATGTAATTCAGAGCTTCGTACACAAAGTTATGGTATTTCAAAGCTGTCAAACAATTCATTGTTATAGTCGTCTAATCACGTGAAACAAAAACAAAAAGTGGAAAAAGGGTGCTACACGAGAGACAAACGCAAATAGGAAATAGGAAGCAAAAGGAATATCCGAGAGACAAACGCAATGCAAGCTGCGTATTGACAAGAAATGACATTCGTACCTAAGAAACTCAAAAAGGGCATCTCCCGGCTCTAAAAATCCAATATATCGACCTAAATAAAGGATTTTGAGCTTGAAAACGGGGTTGGGCTGCCTACAGCAACCCACGACATCGTTTATCTTGAAAAGAGGAATAAAATGTGAAAAAATCATGTAATTCAGAGTTTCGTACGCAAAGTTATGGTATTTCAAAGCTCGTCGAACAATTCATTGTTGTAGTCATCAAATCACGTGAAAACAAAAACAAAAAGCGGAAAAGAGGAGCAACACGAGAGACAAACGAAAATAGGAAACAAGAAGCGAAAGGAATTTTCTAGAGACAAGCGCAACACAAGCGGCATATTGACAAGAAATGACATTCGTATCCTAAGAAACTCAAAAAGGGCATCTCCCGGCTCAAAAATCCTACATATCGACTTAAATAAAGGATTTTGAGCTCGAAAACGGGGTCGGGCTGCCTACAGCAACCCGCGACATCGTTTATCTCGAAAAAAGGAATAAAATGTGAAAACGAATAATGTAATTCAGAGTTTCGTACACAAAGTTATGGTATTTCAAAGCTGTCAAACAATTCATTGTTATAGTCGTCTATTCACGTGAAAACAAAAAAAAGTGGAGGAAAAGGGGTGCTACACGAGAGACAAACGCAAATAGGAAATAGGAAGCAAAAGGAATATCCGTGAGACAAGCGCAATGCAAGCAGCGTATTGACAAGAAATGACATTCTTATCCTAAAAAACTCGAAAAGGACAGCTTCCGGCTCTAAAAATCAACCGTATCAACCTAAATAAAGTATTTTGAGCTCAAAAACGGGGTCGGGCTGCCTTCAGCAGCCCGTAGCATTGTTTATCTTGAAAAGAGGAATAAAATGTGAAAAAATCATGTAATTCGGAGCTTCGTAGGCAAAGTTATGATATTTTGAAGACCGTCGAACAATTCATTGTTATAGTTGTCAAATCACGTGAAAACAAAAACAAAAAGCGGAAAAGGGATGAAATACGAGAGACAAACGCAAATAGGAAATAGGAAGCAAAAGGAATATTCGAGAGACAAACGCAACACAAGCGGCGTATTGACAAGAAATGACATTCGTATCCTAAGAAACTCAAAAAGGACATCTCCCGGTTCTAAAAATCCAACATATCGACCGAAATAAAGGATTTTGAGCTCGAAAATGGGGTCGGGCTGCGTTCAGCAACCCGCGGCATGGTTTATCTCGAAAAGAGGAATAAAATGTGAAAAAATCTTGTAATTCGGAGTTTCGTGCGCAAAGTTATGGTATTCCAAAGCCCGTCGAACAATTAATTGTTGTAGTCGTCTAATCAGATGAAAACAATAGCAAAAAGTTGAAAAGGGGTGCTACACGAAAGACAAACGCAAATAGGAAATAGGAAGCAAAAGGAATTTTCGAGAGACTAACGCAATGCAAGCGGTGTATTGACAAGAAATGACATCTTATCCTAAAAAACTCCAAAAGGCCATCTTCCGGCTCTAAAATTCAACCGTATCGACCTAAATAAAGTATTTTGATCTCAAAAATGGGGTCGGTCTGCCTTCAGCATCCCGTAGCATCGTTTATCTTGAAAATAGGAATAAAATGTGAAAAAATCATGTAATTCGGAGCTTCGTACGCAAAGTTATGGTATTTCAAAGCCCGTCGAACAATTCATTGTTATAGTCGTCAAATCACGTGAAAACAAAAATAAAAAGCGGAAAAGGGGTGCAACACGAGAGACAAACGCAAATTGGAAATAGGAAGCAAAAGGAATATTCGAGAGACAAACGCAACGCAAGCGGCGTATTGGTAAGAAATGACATTCGTATCCTAAGAAACTCAAAAGGACATCTCCCGGTTCTAAAAATCCAACATATCGACCTAAATAAAGGATTTTGAGCTCGAAAATGGGGTCTGGCTGCCTTGAGCAACCCGCGGCATTGTTTATCTCGAAAAGAGGAATAAAATGTGAAAAAAATCATGTAATTCGGAGTTTCGTACGCAAAGTTATGGTATTTCAAAGCCCGTCGACCAATTCTTTGTTGTAGTCGTCTAATCACGTGAAAACAAAAACAAAAAGTTGAAAAGGGGTGCTACACGAGAGACAAACGCAAATAGGAAATAGGAAGCAAAAGGAATATCCGAGAGACAAACGCAATGCAAGCGGCGTATTGACAAGAAATGACATTCTTATCCTAAAAAATTCGAAAGGCCATCTTCCGGCTCTGAAAATCAACCGTATCGACCTAAATAAAGTATTTTGAGCTCAAACACGGGGTCGGGTGATGTGCGTTATATCAAGTAATAAATTACCTAGACTAACGCTTCTGCAAGGATAAGGATCGTGTAGCAACTAGGGTCGAACACAAGGAATTGATGCAACTCTAAAGCTATTAGACTAATGAATAAGACGTGTGAAATCAACAGTGGAATGGAATGCAAATGCAAACTAAACTAAACTAATGATAGGAATGACTCAAAGACTAACCACCATAGGTATCGAGAGTTGCACGACAATGTAACGAAGTTCTAACAAGATCATTGGTCTTAGATACTATCACGAGTTCAGGGAATTCAAGCTCTCCTATAGGAACTGACTGGCGTAGACTTGTCCACTATCTAGCATGCATATACCAATATATCTATTGCGCATCTTACATACATAGACGCATTACGACCGCTATCCTAATCCCTAGATCCAATCGATTGACCTGGCGTAGATTCTAAACCGATTAAACCCTAAATCATGGCTAAGTTCCAAAGTCTAATGCCCTGGCGTAGATTTATT
>CM071872.1:8202106-8213968 GCA_036759665.1 Gynandropsis gynandra | reverse complement strand
CATGGAAGCAAACGGAACACTCAAACCTCGAGCGAAAGGAGCGGAAACAACAATGGCATGTGTGCCCTCTCGGGCTGTGTATGTGCACCCGATCGGGTTGCAAACTGGAGCAGAAAAACACCGAGAACCAGCCCGACTCGGGCTGGTAGTGAACCCGCGCAGGCATGGGAGCCCGACCAGGCTGGAAGTGGTGCACGAGCGGGCATGGAAGTGGTGCACGAGCGGGTACAGGTTGTGCCCAAGCGGGCCGCTTATCCGGAACAACCTTTTTTGAAGGTTTGAACAGGTAATTAAAGGAAATTGAAGCCATCTAGGGCAAGGGGACGAAGCATAGATGAAAGAGGACACCTAGAGACACACAAGAAAGAGGAGAGAACACAGATTGAAGACATTGGGCATCCGAAGGATTCATGCGAAGGATCCATCCAAAGGATTCATCCGAAGCCAACGCTCGGGATGATAGTGGAGTCGAACACTTACTTCGTTTTTGTTTGTTTCTCTATGATTTCTGAGTAGATCTGTTGTCATGGGCTAGGGATGCCAATGTAATGGATGTTTTATGTTATTAATGCTTTATTTTCGGTTTTGTTCAATTGAATGGTTCGATAGGTTATAGATTTGCGCTTAAGGCCTTCATACGTTGTTGATTTCAAGTTTGGATAAGACTAGATCTATTCTATTGAGATTAGGCACTTTTTATGGAGATTAGAGATTCGTCTAGGCTTGGAAGAGTCAGATTTGAGTCTCATGAATGAACCTTTGAATAAATTAGATTAATGAGACCGGTCGATTAATCTATTTAGGAACGGTAATAATAGACGTAGAATTCCCATTGTTCTTAATGCATCTAGAAGTTCCGCACTATATAGGGATATGAGCGACGCTGATTTCCTAGATAGAGGATTTAGGCTTACGCCAAGTCATTTCCGTTTATAGAGGTCGAGTTCCCATCCGACACTAGAGGTTGAATTCCCCATCGTTCGTCATGCATCTAGAAGTTCCGCACCGTATAGGGATATGGGTGACGTTGATTTCCTAGGTAGGAGATTTAGGCTTAAGCCAAGTCATTTCTAGCATTAGGGGTAGAGTTCCCTAATGTTCTTCATGCATCTAGACGTTTCGCGCTACATCGAGTGACGTTGATTTCCTAGGTAGAGGATTAGATATTAGTTCCCCATCGATTGATATAAACCGAATATCATGATCCATAGAAACATCCATTGCATGTTACGGTATTCCGGACACCCATGATACTTCTCATTGCCTAGTCCAGCTTCGTCATACTTCTTTATCTTTACTTTCTAGTTCATTGCTCGTCAATTGATCAATCTTATTCTGGAGATATCTTAGTTCTAAAGCTGCACTTAGTCCCCAGAGTTCGAACCTTGTACTACACGAACCGTATACTTGCGGTAGAGTGGTCTTGGAAAAATATAAAACTCTGATTTCCACCATCAACATTCTTATCTTCAAAAACTCGAAAAGGCCATCTTTCGGCTCTAAAAATCAACCGTATCGACCTAAATAAAGTATTTTGAGCTCGAAAATGGGGTCAGGCTGCCTTCAGCAACCCGTAGCATCATTTATCTCGAAAAGAGTAATAAAATGTGAAAAAATCATGTAATTCGGAGCTTCGTACGCAAAGTTATGGTATTTCAAAGCCCGTCGAAAAAGTCACTGTTATAGTCGTCAAATCACGTGAAAACAAAAACAAAAAGCGGAAAAGGGGTGCAACACGAGAGACAAACGCAAATAGGAAATAGGAAGCAAAAGGAATATCCGAGGGACAAATGCAACGCAAGCGGCGTATTAACAAGAAATGACATTCGTATCCTAAGAAACTCGAAAAGGGCATCTCCCGGCTCTAAAAATCCAACATATCGACATAAATAAATGATTTGGAGCACAAAAATGGGATCGGGCTGCCTTCAGCAACCTGTGGCATCGTTTATCTCGAAAAGAGGAATAAAATGTGAAAAAAATCATGCAATTCAGAGTTTCGTACGCAAAGTTATGGTATTTCAGAGCCCGTCGAACAATTCATTGTTGTAGTCGTCTAATCACGTGAAAACAAAAACAAATAGCGAAAAAGGGGTGCTAGACGAGAGACAAACGCAAATAGGAAATAGGAAGCAAAAGTAATATCCGAGAGACAAACGCAACGCAAGTGGCGTATTGACAAGAAATGAAATTCTTATCCAAAAAAACTCGAAAAGGCCATCTCCCGGCTCTAAGAATCAACCGTATCGACCTAATAAAGTATTTTGAGCCCGAAAACGGGGTCGGGCTTCCTTCAGCAGCACGTAGCATCGCTTATCTTGAAAAGAGGAATAAACTGTAAAAAACTCATGTAATTCGGAGCTTCGTATGCAAAGTTATGGTATTTTAAAGCCCATTGAACAATTCATTGTTATAGTCGTCAAATCACGTGAAAACAAAAACAAAAAGCGGAAAAGGGGTGCAACACGAGAGACAAACACAAATAGAAAATAGGAAGCAAAAGGAATATCCGAGAGACAAATGCAACGCAAGCGGCGTATTGACAAGAAATTACATTTGTATCCTGAGAAACTCAAAAAAGGCATCTCCCGGCTCTAAAAACCAACATATCGACCTAAATAAAAGATTTTGAGCTAGAAAACGGGGTGGGGCTGCCTTCAGCAACCCGCGGCATCGGTTATCTCAAACCGAGGAATAAAATGTGAAAAAATCATGTAATTCGAAGTTTCGTACGCAAAGTTAGGGTATTTCAAAGCACGTCGAACAATTCATTGTTGTAGTCGTCCAATCACGTGAAAACAAAAACAAAAAGTGGAAAAGGGATGCTACACGAGAGAAAAAAGCAAAAGGGAAATAGGAAGAAAAAGGAATATCCGAGAGACAAACGCAATGCAAGCGGCGTATTGACAAGAAATGACAAAACTCAAAAAGGCCATCTTCCGGCTCTAAAAATCAACCGTATCAACCTAAATAAAGTATTTTGAGCTCAAAATCGGGGTCGGGCTGCCTTCAGCAACCCCTAGCATCGTTTATCTTGAAAAGAGGAATAAAATGTGAAAAAATCATGTAATTCGGAGCTTTGTACGCAATGTTATGGTATTTCAAAGCCCGTCGAACAATTCATTGTTGTAGTCGTCTAATCACGTGAAAACAAAAAAAACGTGGAAAAGGGGTGCGAATTGAGAGACAAATGCAAATAGAAAATAGGAAGCAAAATGAATATCCGAGAGACAAACACAACGCAAGCGACCTATTGACAAGAATTTACATTCGTATCCTAAGAAACTCAAAAAGGGCATCTCCCGGCTCTACAAATCCAACATATCGACTTAAATAAAGGATTTTGAGCTCGGAAACGGGGTCGGGCTGCCTTCAGCAACCCGCAGCATCGTTTATCTCGATAAGAGGAACAAAATGTGAAAACAAATCATGTAATTCGGAGTTTTGTACGCAAAATTATGGTATTTCAAAGCCCGTCGAACAATTCATTGTTGTAGTCGTCTAATAACGTGAAAACAAAAACAAAAAGTGGAAAAGGGGTGCTACACGGGAGACAAACGCAAATAGGAAATATGAAGCAAAAGGAATATCCGAGAGTCAAACGCAATGCAAGCAGCGTATTGACAAGAAATGACATTCTTATCCTAAAAAACTCGAAAAGGGCATCTCCCGACTCTAAAAATCAACCGTATCGACATAAATAAAGGATTTTGAGCACGAAAATGGGGTCGGACTGCCTTCAGCAACCCGTGGGAATAAGATGTTAAAAAATCATGTAATTCGGACTTTCGTACGCAAAGTTATAGTATTTCAAAACCCGTCGAACAATTCATTATTGTAGTCGTCTAATCACGTGAAAACAAAAACAGAAAGTGGAAAAGGGGTGCTACACAAAAGACAAACGCAAATAGGAAGTAGGAAGCAAAAGGAATATCCGAGAGACAAACGCAATGCAAGCGGCGTATTGACAAGAAATGACATTCTTATCCTAAAAAACTTGAAAAGGCCATCTACCGGCTCTAAAAATCCAACATATCGACCTAAATAAAGTATGTTGAGCTCGAAAATGGGGTTGGGCTGCCTTCAGCAACCCGCGGCATTGTTTATCTCGAAAAGAGGAATAAGATGAGAAAAAAAATCATGTAATTCGGAGTTTCGTACGCAAAGTTATGGTATTTAAAATCCCGTCGATAATTCATTGTTGTAGTCGTCTAATCACGTGAAAACAAAAACAAAAAAGTGGAAAAGGGGTGCTACACGAGAGACAAACGCAAATAGGAAATAGGAAGCAAAAGGAATATCCGAGAGAGAAACACAACGCAAGCCGCGTATTGACAAGAAATGAAATTCATATCCTAAAAAACTCGAAAAGGCCATCTCCCGGCTCTAAAAATCCAACGTAATGACCTAAATCAACGATTTTGAGCTTGAAAACCGGGTGGGGCTACCTTCAGCAACCTGTGGCATCGTTTATCTCGAAAAGAGGAATAAAATGTGAAAAAAATCATGTACGCAAAGTTATGGTATTTCAAAGCCCGTCGAACAATTCATTGTTGTAGTCATCTAATCACGTGAAAACAAAAACAAAAAGTTGAAACGGGGTACAAAACGAGAGACAAACGCAAATAGGAAATAGGAAGCAAAAGGAATATCCGAGAGACAAACGCAATGCAAGCGGCATATTGACAAGAAATGACATTCCTATCCTAAGAAACTCAAAAAGGGCATCTCCCGGCTCTAAAAATCCAACATATCGACCTAAATAAAGGATTTTGAGCTCGAAAACGGGGTCGGGCTGCCTTCAACAACCCATAGTATCGGTTATCTCGAAACGAGGAATAAAATGTGAAAAAAAAAATCATTTAATTTGGAGTTTCGTACGCAAAGTTATGGTATTTCTAATCATGTCGAAGAATTCTTTGTTGTAGTCGTCTAATCACGTGAAAACAAAAACAAAAAGTGGAAAAGGGGTGCTACACGAGAGACAAACGCAAATGGGAAATAGGAAGCAAAAGGAATATCCGAGAGACAAACGTAGTGCAAGTGGCGTATTGACAAGAAATGACATTCTTATCCTAAAAAACTCGAAAAGGCCATCTTTCGGCTCTAAAAATCAACCGTATCGACCTAAATAAAGTATTTTGAGCTCGAAAATGGGGTCGGGCTGCCTTCAGCACCGCCTAGCATCGTTTATCTTGAAGAGAGGAATAAAATGTGAAAAAATCATGTAATTCGGAGCTTCGTACACAAAGTTATGGTATTTCAAAGTCTGTCATACAATTCATTGTTGTAGTCGTCTAATCACGTGAAAACAAAAACAAAAAGTGGAAAAGGGGTGCTACACGAGAAACAAATGCAAATAGGAAATAGGAAGCAAAAGGAATATCCGAGAGACAAAGGATTTTGAGCTTGAAAACGGGACCGGGCTGCCTTCAGCAACCCGCGACATCATTTATCTCAAAAAGAGGAAAAAAATGTGAAAAAATCATGTAATTCGTAGTTTCATACGCAAAGTTATGGTATTTCAAAGCCCGTCTAACAATTCATTGTTGTAGTCGTCTAATCACGTGAAAACAAAAACTGGATATGGGGTGCTACACGAGAGACAAACGCAAATAGGAAATAGGAAGCAATAGGAATATCCGAGAGACAAACGCAATGCAAGCGACGTATTGACAAGAAATGACATTCTTATCCTAAAAAACTCGAAAAGACCATCTTCCAACTCTAAAAATCAACCGTATCGACCTAAATAAAGTATTTTGAGATCAAGAACGGGGTCGGGCAGCCTTCAGAAACCTGTAGCATCGTTTACCTTGAAAAGAGAAATAAAATGTGAAAACATCATGTAATTCGAAGCTTCGTACGCAAAGTTATGGTATTTCAAAGCCCTTCGAACAATTCATTGTTATAGTCATCAAATCACGTGAAAACAAAAACGAAAATCGGAAAAGGGTGCAACACGAGAGACAAATGCAATTAGGAAATAGGAAGCAAAAGGAATATTCGAGAGACAAACGCAGTGCAAGCGGCGTATTGACAAGAAATAACATTCGTATCCTAAGAAACTCAAAAACGGCATCTCCCGGCTCTAAAAATCCAACATATCGACCTAAATAAAGGATTTTAAGCTCGAAAAAGGGGTCGGGCTGCTTTCAGCAACCCGCGACATCGTTTATCTCGGAAAGAGGAATAAAATGTGAACAAAATCATGTAATTCGGAGTTTCGGACGCAAAGTTATGGTATTTCAAACCCGTTGAACAATTCATTGTTGTAGTCGTCTAATCACGTGAAAACAAAAAAAAAAGTGGAAAAGGGTGCAACACGAGAGACAAATGCAAATAGGAAATAGGAAGCAAAAGGAATATCCCAGAGACAAACACAACGCAAGCGGTGGCAAATTGACAAGAAATGACATTCGTATCCTAAGAAACTCAAAAAGGGCATCTCCCGGCTCTAAAAATCCAACATATCGACCTAAATGAAGGATTTTTAGCTCGAAAAAAGGGTCGGGCTGCCTTCAGCAACCCGCGGCATCGTTTATCTCGAAAAGAGGGATAAAATGTGAAAAATCATGTAATTCGGAGTTTCGTACGCAAAGTTATGGTATTTCAAAACCTGTCGAACAATTCATTGTTGTAGTCATCGAATCACGTGAAAACAAAAAAAAGGTGGAAATGGGTGCTACACGAGAGACAAATACAAATAGGAAATAGGAAGCAAAAGGAATATCCGATAGACAAACGCAATGCAAGCGGCGTGATGTGGTTAATCTGAAGTAATAATTTACCTAGACTAACGCTTCGGCAAGAAAACGGGGTCGGGCTACCTTCAGCAACCCGTAGCATCGTTTATTTTTAAAAGAGGAATAAAATGTGAAAAAATCATGTAATTCAGAGCTTCGTACGCAAAGTTATGATATTTCAAAGCCCGTCGAACTCGAACAATAGACTAACGCTTCGGCAAGAAAACGGGGTCGGGCTACCTTCAGCAACCCGTAGCATCGTTTATTTTTAAAAGAGGAATAAAATGTGAAAAAATCATGTAATTCAGAGCTTCGTACGCAAAGTTATGATATTTCAAAGCCCGTCGAACAATTCATTGTTGTAGTTGTCAAATCACGTGAAAACAAAAACAAAAAGTGGAGAAGGGGTGCTACACGAGAGACAAACGCAAATAGGAAATAGGAAGCAAAAGGAATATCCGAGAGACAAACGCAACGCAAGAGGCGTATTGACAAGAAATGACATTCGTATCCTAAGAAACTCATAAAGGGCATCTCCCGTCTCTAAAAATCTAACATATCGACCTAAATAAAGCATTTTGAGCTCGAAAACGGGATCGGGCTGCCTTCAGCAACCCACAGCATCGTTTATCTCGAAAAGAGGAATAAAATATGAAAAAATCATGTAATTCGGAGTTTCGTACGCAAAGTAATGGTATTTCAAAGCCCGTCGAACAATTCATTGTTGTAGTCGTCAAATCACGTAAAAACAAAAACGAAAAGCGGAAAAGGGGTGCAACACGAGAGACAAATGCAAATAGGAAATAGAAGGCAAAAGGAATATCCGAGAGACAAACGCAACACAAGCGGCGTAGTGGCAAGAAAAGACATTCGTATCCTAAGAAACTCAAAAAGGGCATCTCCCGGCTATAAAAGTCCAACATATCGACATAAATAAAGGATTTTGAGCTTGAAAACGGGGTCGGGCTGCCTTCAGCAACCCGCGACATCGTTTATCTTGAAAAGAGGAATAAATGTGAAAAAAATCATGTAATTCGGAGTTTCGTACGCAAAGTTATGGTATTTCAAACTCGTCGAACAATTCATTGTTGTAGTCGTCTAATCACATGAAAACAAAAACAAAAAGTGGAAAAGGGGTGCTACACGAGAGACAAATGCAAATAGGAAATAGAAAGAAAAAGGAATATCCAAGAGACAAACACAACGCAAGCGGCGTATTGACAAGAAATGACATTCGTATCCTAAGAAACTCAAAAGGGCATCTCCCGGCTCTAAAAAATCCAACATATCGACCTAAATAAAGGATTTTGAGCTCGTAAATGGGGTCAGGCTGCCTTCAGCAACCCACGGCATTGTTTATCTTGAAAAGAGGAATAAAATGTGAAAAAAAATCATGTAATTCGTAGTTTCGTACCCAAAGTTATGGTATTTCAAAACCCGTCGAACAATTCATTGTTGTAGTCGTCTAATCACGTGAAAACAAAACAAAAGTGGAAAAGGGGTGCTACACGAGAGACAAAGGCAAATAGGAAATAGGAATCCAAAGGAATATCCGAGAGACAAACGCAATGCAAACGGCGTATTTGATGTGTGGGATCAAAGGTTTTAATTTTTCCAAGACCACTCTACCGCAAGTATACGGTTTGTGTAGTACAAGGGTCGAACTCTGGGGACTGAGTGCAGTGTTAGAACTAAGAATTCACGAGAAGAAGATCGATCAATATAAGATTAAGAGACGGGAAAGTATAGATAATAAAGGATAACGAAGTTAGACTCAATAAGATAGAGTACCATGGGCTTCGGGAATACCGAAACATGCAATGGATGTTTCTAAGGATCATGAAGTCGGTTTGTATCAATCGATGGGGAACTAATATCTAATCCTCTACCTAGGAAATCAACGTCACTCATCTCTCAATGTAGCGCGGAATGTCTAGATGCATGAAGAACAGTACGGAACTCTACCCCTAATGCTCGAAATGACTTGGCGTAAGCCTAAATCTCCTACCTAGGAAATCAACGTCACCCATATCCCTATGTAGTGCGGAACTTCTAGATGCATGAAGAACGATGGGGAATTCAACCTCTAATGTCGGATGGGAACTCGACCTCTATAAACGGAAATGACTTGGCGTAAGCCTAAATCCTCTATCTAGGAAATCAACGACACTCATATCCCTATGTAGCACGAAACTTCTAGATGCATTAAGAACAATGGGAATTCTACCTCGATAATTACCGTTCCTAAATAGATTAACCGATTGGCCAAATTCTCGTCAACCTAATTCATTCGAAAGTTCGTTCACGAGACTCAAATCTGACTCTCCCAAGCCTACACGAATCTCTAATCTCCTTCAAACATGCTTAATATCAGTAGAATAGATCTAGTCTTATCCTAACTTGAAATTAACAACGTATGAAGCATTACGCACAAATCAAACCATTCAATTGAAACAAACCGAAATCAAGCATTAATAACTCAAACAATCCTTTACAATGACATCCCTAACCCATGGCAACGAGAACTACTTAGAATACATAGAGAAGCAAACAAAAACGAAGTAAGTGTTCGACTCCCCTATCATCCCTAGCGTAACCTCCGACGAATCCTTCGGTTCCCCGAAGTCTCCTTCTTCGGTCGTGCTCTCTCTCTTCTCCTTCGCCTAGTTCGTTCCTCTTGTTCTCTTGCCTTTTCCAGTCTGATCTTGGCTTTCCCCTTCTGTTCCTTTTAAGTGCAGGCATTCAAAATTCAAGGAAAGTTGTTGAGAAAAAGGTGGACCCGCTCGGGCACAACCTCCACCCGCTTGGGCACAAGACATGCCCGCTCGTGCACCACATGCAGCCTGGTCGGGCTCCCATGCCCGTGCGGGTTAACTACCAGCCCGAGTCGGACTGGTTCTCGGCGTTTTTCCGCTCCAATTTGCAGCCCGATCGGGTGCACATACACAGCCCGAGCGGGCACACATGCCATTGCTGTTTCCGCTCCTCTCGCTCGAGGTTTGAGTGCTCTGTTTGCTTCCATGGTCGTGCACATGAGGTATCTTGTCATTCAAACATGTTTTTGGGGTGGAAATGCCGTAATCATTCATGTTTTCCTTCATGTCTTCATTTCCTACAAAAAACACGAAATAGTAGATAAAAGCTTCGAATAAACTCAAATAATCGGTAAAGTCTAAGAATCTAATCTAATCTGAACCTAAGAACGATGTAAATACTACGACGGATAACATGTTATCAGTATTGACAAGAAATGACATTCTTATCCTAAAAAAACTCGAAAAGGCCATCTTCCGGCTCTAAAAATCAACCGTATCGACCTAAATAAAATATGTTGAGCTCGAAAACGGGGTCCGGCTGCCTTCAGCAACCCGCTGCATTGTTAATCTCGAAAAAAGGAATAAAATGTGAATAAAATCAAGTAATTTAGAGTTTCGTACGCAAAGTTATGGTATTTCAAAGCCCGTCGAACAATTCATTGTTGTAGTCGTCTAATCACGTGAAAACAAAAACAAAAAGTGGAAAATGGGTGCAACACGAGAGACAAATGCAAATAGGAAGTAGGAAGCAAAAGGAATATCCGAGAGACAAACTCAACCCAAGCGGCGTTTTGACAAGAAATGACATTTGTATCCTAAAAAACTAAAAAGGGCATCTCCCGGCTCTAAAAATCCATAATATCGACCTAAATAAAGGATTTTGAGCTCGAAAACGGGGTCGAGCTACCTTCAGCAACACGCAGCATCGTTTATCTCGAAAAGAGGAATAAAATGTGAAAAAAATCATGTAATTCGGAGTTTCATACGCAAAGTTATGATATTTTAAAGCCCGTCAAACAATTCATTGTTGTAGTCGTCTAATCACGTGAAAACAAAAACAAAAAGTGGAAAAGGGGTGCTACAAGAGAGCCAAACGCAAATAGAAATTAGGAAGCAAAAGGAATTTCCGAGAGACAAACGCAATACAAGCGGCGTATTGACAAGAAATGACATTCTTATCCTAAAAAACTCGAAAAGGCCATCTTCTGGCTCTAAAAATCAACCGTATCGACCTAAATAAAGTATTTTGAGATCAAAAACGGGGTCGGGCTGCCATCAGCAACCCGTAGCATCGTTTATCTTGAAAAGAGGATTAAAGTGTAAAAAAATCATGTAATTCGGAGTTTCGTACGCAAAGTTATAGTATCTCGAAGCCCGTCGAACAATTCATTGTTGTAGTCGTCTAATCACGTGAAAACAAAAACAAAAAGCGGAAAAGAGGTGCTACACGAGAGACAAACGCAAATAGGATATAGGAAGCAAAAGGAATACCCGAGAGAAAAATGCAATGCAAGCGTCGTATTGACAAGAAATGACATTCTTATCCTAAAAAACTTGAAAAGGTCATCTTTCGGCTTTAAAAATACACCGTATCGGCCTAAATAAAGTATTTTGAGCTCAAAAACAGGGTCGGGCTGCCTTCGGCAACCTGTAGCATCGTTTAACTTGAACAGAGGAATAAAATGTGAAAACATCATGTAATTCGAAGCTTCGTACGCAAAGTTACGGTATTTCAAAGCTCGTCGAACAATTCATTGTTATAGTCGTCAAATCACGTGAAAACAAAAAGAAAAAGCGGAAAAGGGGTGCAACATGAGGGACAAACGCGAATAGGAAATAGGAAGCAAAAATTATATTCGAAAGACAAACACGATGCAAGCGGCGTATTGACAAGAAATGACATTCGTATCCTAAGAAACTCAAAAAGGGCTTCTCTCAACTCTAAAAATCCGACATATCGACCTAAATAAAGGATTTTGAGCTCAAACACGGGGTCGGGCCGCCTTCAGCATCCCTCGGCATTGTTTATCTCGTAAAGAGGAATAAAATGTGAAAAATCATGTAATTTGGAGTTTCGTACGCAAAGTTATGGTATTTCAAAGCCCATCGAATAATTCATTATTGTAGTCGTCTAATCACGTGAAAACAAAAACAAAAAGTTGAAAATGGGTGCAACACGAGAGACAAATGCAAATTGGAAATAGGAAGCAAAAGGAATATCCGAGGAAAAACACAACGCAAGCAGCGTATTGACAAGAAATGACATTCGTATCCTAAGAAACTCAGAAAGCGCATCTCCC
>CM071872.1:8185303-8201815 GCA_036759665.1 Gynandropsis gynandra | reverse complement strand
CTAAGAAACTCAAAAAGGGCATCTCCCGGCTCTAAAAATCCAACATATCGACCCAAAAAAAAGGATTTTGAGCTCGAAAACGGGGTCGGCTGCATTCAAAAACCCATGGCATCGTTTATCTTGAAAAGAGGAATAAAATGTGAAAAAAATGTAATTCGGAGTTTCGTACGCAAAGTTATGGTATTTCAAAGCCCGTCGAACAATTCATTGTTATAATCGTCAAATTACGTGAAAACAAAAACATAAAACGCGAAAAAGGGTAGCAACACGAGAGACAAATACAAATAGGAAATAGGAAGCAAAAGGAATATCAGAGAGACAAACGCAACGCAAGCGGCGTATTGACAAGAAATAACATATGGTATTTCAAAGCCCGTCAAACAATTCATTGTTGTAGTCGTCTAATCACGTGAAACCAAAAACAAAAAGTTGAAAAGATATGCTACACGAGAGACAAACACAAATAGGATATAGGAAGGAAAAGAAATACCCGAGAGACAAACGCAATGCAAGCAACGTATTGACAAGAAATGACATTCTTATCTTGAAAAACTCAAAAAGGCCATCTTTCGGCTCTAAAAATAAAACGTATCGACCTAAATAATAAAGTATTTGCTAAAAATAAACGGGGTCGGGCTGCCTTTAGCAACCCGTAGCATCGTTTATCTTGAAAAGAGGAATAAAATGTGAAAACAACATGTAATTCGGAGCTTCGTACGCAAAGTTATGGTACTTCAAAGCCCGTCGAACAATTCATTGTTATAGTGGTCAAATCAAGTGAGAACAAAAACAAAAAGCGGAAAAGGGGTGCAAGACGAGAGACAAAAACAAATAGGAAATAGGAAGCAAAAGGAATATCCAAAAGACAAACGCAACGCAAGCGGCGTGTTGACAAGAAATGACATTCGTATCCTAAGAAACTCAAAAAGGGCATCTCCCGTCTCTAAAAATCTAACATATCGACCTAAATAAAGCATTTTGAGCTCGAAAACGGGATCGGGCTGCCTTCAGCAACCCGCAGCATCGTTTATCTCGAAAAGAGGAATAAAATGTGAAACAAATCATGTAATTTGGAGTTTTGTACGCAAAGTTATGGTATTTCAAAGCCCGTCGAACAATTCATTGTTGTAGTCGTCTAATCACGTGAACACAAAAACAAAAAGTTGAAAAGGGGTGCAACACGAGACACAAATGCAAATAGGAAATAGGAGGCAAAATGAATATTTGAGGGACAAACACAACGCAAGCGGCGTATTGACAAGAAATGACATTCGTATCCTAAGAAACTCAAAAAGGGCATCTCTTGGCTCTAAAAATCCAACATATCGACCGATATAAAGGATTTTGAGCTCGAAAATTGGATCGTTTATCTCGAAAAAGAGGAATATAATGTGAAAAAAAATAATGTAATTCGGAGTTTCGTATGAAAAGTTATGGTATTTCAAAGCCCGTCGAACCATTCATTGTTGTAGTCATCTAATCACATGAAAACAAAAACAAAAAGTGGAGAAGGATGCTACACGAGAGAAAAATGCAAAAAGAAATAGGAAGCAAAAGGAATATCCGAGAGACAAACGCAATGCAAGCGGCGTATTCACAACAAATGACATTCTTATCCTTTAAAACTCAAAAAGGTCATCTTCCGGCTCTAAAAATCAACCGTATCGACCTAAATAAAGCATTTTGAGCTTAAAAACGGGGTCGGGCTGCCTTCAGCATCCCGTAGCATCATTTATCTTGAAAATAGGAATAAAATGTGAAAAAATCATGTAATTCGGAGCTGCGTATGCAAAGTTATGGTATTTCAAAGCCCGTCGAACAATTCATTGTTATAGTCGTCAAATCACGTGAAAAAAGCGAAAAAGGGGTGCAACAGGGAGAGACAAACGCAAATAGGAAATAGGAAGCAAAAGGAATATCTGAACCTGGGCAACTCGGCTCTTTCGTGTTCTTCTTTGTCCAAAACTCGACGACGGCGTGCTCAGAAGGTGCGTATTATACCGATAGGGTTAAACAATTCTATTATTTTGTCGTCTGCTCTCTCCTTGAATCGACGAAGAAAGCCAAGAAACAAGTCTTATTACTGATCGCATGTTGGAGGTATAGATGAGTACATACTGAAATTGTATAATATTGTGATAGTTTTGAGTGATTATCGAATATTTACGTTGGAATTATTCGAACATTCTGTAAAATTGTCAGATGGGTTAGAAGTTTGTGCAGACACTATGGTTGGAGACGAAATGTTGAGAGGCATTTCTGGAGGACATAAGAAGCGTGTGACAACAGGTAAAGAGATAAAAAGCATTTCTGATATATTCTTCTATGATTATAATGTTTAGCTTTGAAGTGTATTATCGAAACATATGTATATATATATATGTATAGGCGAGATGTTGGTTGGACCTATGGGGCATTGTTCATGGATGAGATATCAACGGGTTTAGAAAGTTCGAGAACATGTCCTAGAGTTCTTTGAATCCATGGGCTTCAAATGTCCTCAGAGAAAGGGCGTTGCTGATTTCTTACAAGAAGTAAGAATCTGTACAAAATTCATTGAACAATTCATTATTGTAGTCGTCTAATCACGTGAAAACAAAAACAAAAAGTTGAAAAGGGATGCAACACGAGAGACAAATGCAAATTGGAAATAGGAAGCAAAAGGAATATCCGATGACAAACACAATGCAAGCAGCGTATTGACAAGAAATGACATTCGTATCCTAAGAAACTCAGAAAGCGCATCTCCCGGCTCAAAAAATTCAACATATCGACCTAAATAAAGGATTTTGAGCTAAAAAAATGGGTCGGGCTGCCTTCAGCAACCCGCGGCATCGTTTATCTCCAAAAGAGGAATAAAATTTGAAACAAATCATGTAATTTGGAGTTTCGCACGCAAAGTTATGGTATTTCAAAGCCCGTCGAACAATTCATTGTTGTAGTCGTCTAATCACATGAAAACAAAAACAAAAAGTGGAGAAGGGGTGCTACACGAGAGACAAACGCAAAAAGGAAATAGGAAGCAAAAGGAATATCCGAGAGACAAACGCAATGCAAGCGGCGTATTGACAACAAATGACATTGTTATCCTAAAAAACTCGAAAAGGCCTTCTTTCGGCTCTAAAAATCAACCATATCGATTTAAATAAAGTATTTTGAGCTCAAAAACGGGGTCGGGCTGCCTTCAGCATCCAGTAGCATCGTTTATCTCGAAAAGAGGAATAAAATGTGAAAAAATCATGTAATTCGGAGTTTCGTACGCAAAGTTATGGTATTTCAAAGCCCGTCGAACAATTCATTGTTATAATCGTCAAATTACGTGAAAACAAAAACATAAAACGCGAAAAAGGGTAGCAACACGAGAGACAAATACAAATAGGAAATAGGAAGCAAAAGGAATATCAGAGAGACAAACGCAACGCAAGCGGCGTATTGACAAGAAATAACATTCGTATTCTAAGAAACTCAAAAAGGGCATCTCCCGGCTCTAAAAATCCAACATATCGACCCAAAAAAAGGATTTTGAGCTCGAAAACGGGGTCGGCTGCATTCAAAAACCCATGGCATCGTTTATCTTGAAAAGAGGAATAAAATGTGAAAAAAATGTAATTCGGAGTTTCGTACGCAAAGTTATGGTATTTCAAAGCCCGTCAAACAATTCATTGTTGTAGTCGTCTAATCACGTGAAACCAAAAACAAAAAGTTGAAAAGATATGCTACACGAGAGACAAACACAAATAGGATATAGGAAGGAAAAGAAATACCCGAGAGACAAACGCAATGCAAGCAACGTATTGACAAGAAATGACATTCTTATCTTGAAAAACTCAAAAAGGCCATCTTTCGGCTCTAAAAATAAAACGTATCGACCTAAATAAAGTATTTTGAGCTAAAAAAAACGGGGTTGGGCTTCCTTTAGCAACCCGTAGCATCGTTTATCTTGAAAAGAGGAATAAAATGTGAAAACAACATGTAATTCGGAGCTTCGTACGCAAAGTTATGGTACTTCAAAGCCCGTCGAACAATTCATTGTTATAGTCGTCAAATCAAGTGAGAACAAAAACAAAAAGCGGAAAAGGGGTGCAAGACGAGAGACAAACGCAAATAGGAAATAGGAAGCAAAAGGAATATCCAAAAGACAAACGCAACGCAAGCGGCGTGTTGACAAGAAATGACATTCGTATCTTAAGAAACTCAAAAAGGGCATCTCTCGGCTCTAAAAATCCAACATATCGACCTAAATAACGGATTTTGAGCTTGAAAACGAGGTCGGGCTACCTTCAGCAACCCGTGGCATCGTTTATCTCCAAAAGAGGAATAAAATGTGAAACAAATCATGTAATTTGGAGTTTTGTACGCAAAGTTATGGTATTTCAAAGCCCGTCGAACAATTCATTGTTGTAGTCGTCTAATCACGTGAACACAAAAACAAAAAGTTGAAAAGGGGTGCAACACGAGACACAAATGCAAATAGGAAATAGGAGGCAAAATGAATATTTGAGGGACAAACACAACGCAAGCGGCGTATTGACAAGAAATGACATTCGTATCCTAAGAAACTCAAAAAGGGCATCTCTTGGCTCTAAAAATCCAACATATCGACCGATATAAAGGATTTTGAGCTCGAAAATTGGATCGTTTATCTCGAAAAAGAGGAATATAATGTGAAAAAAAATAATGTAATTCGGAGTTTCGTATGAAAAGTTATGGTATTTCAAAGCCCGTCGAACCATTCATTGTTGTAGTCATCTAATCACGTGAAAACAAAAACAAAAAGTGGAGAAGGGAGGCTACACAAAGAAAAATGCAAAAAGAAATAGGAAGCAAAAGGAATATCCGAGAGACAAACGCAATGCAAGCGGCGTATTCACAACAAATGACATTCTTACCCTTTAAAACTCAAAAAGGTCATCTTCCGGCTCTAAAAATCAACCGTATCGACCTAAATAAAGTATTTTGAGCTTAAAAACGGGGTCGGGCTGCCTTCAGCATCCCGTAGCATCATTTATCTTGAAAATAGGAATAAAATGTGAAAAAATCATGTAATTCGGAGTTGCGTACGCAAAGTTATGGTATTTCAATGCCCGTCGAACAATTCATTGTTATAGTCGTCAAATCACGTGAAAAAAAGCGAAAAAGGGGTGCAACAGGAGAGACAAACGCAAATAGGAAATAGGAAGCAAAAGGAATATTCGAGAGACAAACGCAACGCAAGCGGCGTATTGACAATAAATGACATTCGTATCCTAAGAAAGCCCGTCGACAATTCATTGTTATAGTCGTCAAATCACGTGAAAAAAAGCGAAAAAGGGGTGCAACAGGAGAGACAAACGCAAATAGGAAATAGGAAGCAAAAGGAATATTCGAGAGACAAACGCAACGCAAGCGGCGTATTGACAATAAATGACATTCGTATCCTAAGAAATTCAAAAGGGGCATCTCCCGGCTTTAAAAATCCAACATATCGACCTAAATAAAGTATTTTGAGCTCGAAAACGGGGTCGGGCTGCCTTCAGCATCCCCCGGCATCGTTCATCTCGAAAAGAAGAATAAAATGTGAAAAAAATCATGTAATTCGGAGTTTCGTACGCAAAGTTATGGTATTTCAAAACCCGTCGAACAATTCATTGTTGTAGTCGTCTAATCACGTGAAAACAAAAACAAAAAGTTGTAAGGACGGTGAAGATGTGCTCAGAGGATGAGTACAATGACTATAGGGTTTCCTTCGCGGTTTCAAACAACATTTAGCATCGATTTAGAATTTAGAGACCACCGCGAAAGCAAAACCTCAAGTCTCTACATCCTGCATCTGAACCTGGGCAACTCGGCTCTTTCGTGTTCTTCTTTGTCCAAAACTCGACGACGGCGTGCTCAGAAGGTGCGTATTATGGCGATAGGGTCAAACAATTCTATTATTTTGTCGTCTGTTCTCTCCTTGAATCGACGAAGAAAGCCAAGAAACAAGTCTTATTATTGATTGCATGTTGGAGGTATAGATGAGTACATACTGAAATTGTATAATATTGTGATAGTTTTGAGTGATTATCGAATATTTACGTTGGAATTATTCGAACATTCTGTAAAATTGTCAGATGGGTTAGAAGTTTGTGCAGACACTATGGTTGGAGACGAAATGTTGAGAGGCATTTCTGGAGGACATAAGAAGCGTGTGACAACAGGTAAAGAGATAAAAAGCATTTCTGATATATTCTTCTATGATTATAATGTTTACCTTTGAAGTGTATTGTCGAAACATATGTATATATATATATGTATAGGCGAGATGTTGGTTGGACCTATGGGGGCATTGTTCATGGATGAGATATCAACGGGTTTAGAAAGTTCGAGAACATGTCTTAGAGTTCTTTGAATCCATGGGCTTCAAATGTCCTCAGAGAAAGGGCGTTGCTGATTTCTTACAAGAAGTAAGAATCTGAACAAAATTCATTGAATCATCGTGGTTCTTGTACGAATCTGAACAAAATTCATTGAATCATCGTGATTCTTGTATGAATCTGAGGACATTTTCATTAAATCATCGTGGTTCTTGTATGAATCTGAAGACATTCTCATTGCAGGTGATATCAAGGAAGCATCAATGCAATATTTGATAGGAGCCGATGAGCCTTACAGTTTCATAACGGTGAAGGAATTTGTAGAAACGTTTTAATCATTTCACATTGAACCTATCGACCACCATTCCACCCATCTTATAAACTATTTCGAGGTAAATGACAACTTCCTTGAAAAAGGATGTTATAAGTAGACATGATCTGAAATTTTGACTTTAACAACATAGTATTCAAGGAATCAGCAAGATCAAAGATGGTTATGACCCTGCAACATGGATGCTTGAAGTTTTAATCACCGTCCAAGAAATAGTTTTGGGGGCTCGACTTCACTGAAATATACAAAAACTCAGAACTTTACAAGGTAAAAAAACAGAAAAATAAATTGAAATTTTGAAAAATGAATCTTAATTTTTAAAACATGGTTGTGACATTGCAGAAGAAACAAGGAGCTTATCAAGGAGTTAAACCAACCAGCTCCAGGATTAGAGGATCTGTGTTTCCCAACACAATACTCACAATCCTCCTTGACGCAATGCATGGCTTCACAAAATCAATTTTGCAAAATTAAATTATTGTAAGAAGATACCGCTTAACCGAGGTTGGACGTACCAAAATCAAATCGATAACCAAAGCGGTTTACTGGGGTTTGATTTCGGGGTCGCGTAACACAAAAACCGGTTTCATCATCATCATCGTCTAAGACCACCAAGTGGATGCCACGTGGTCTCACTAAACGTCATCGTCTCTTGACGCCTCGTCACACACAAAAACTCCAGAAATCGCCGATTTCTCTATTTGGTGCACTCCGACTCCTTTTGCTATTAAGAGAAAGAAACCGCTAAACCTAATGGAAGAAGAGATGAAGGAGAAGATCCAGAGGACAGTGCGAGAGATTCTAGAGGAATCCGACATGTCCGAGATGACTGAGTTCAAGGTCCGTAAACTCGCGTCAGAGAAGCTCGGTGTCGATCTCTCCGAGAAATTGTACAAGTCGTATGTTCGGCTCGTGGTCAATTCGTTCCTCGATGAGCAGAGGACTAAGGACGCTGAAAAACCGGAGGAAGAGGTAGAAGAAGAAGAGGAAACAAAAGTTGTTCGCAAGGACAAGGAGTTCGACGATGACGGCGATCTCATCGTTTGTCGGGTTCGATTCATTTTCCTCTCACTGTCCTAAAATGTTTCTGTTGTTTTCACGATTTTGTTTTCCGTGAGTGTTTTCGAATTCTCAGTGATACACGGAGTAATCTCAGTAAAAGTGACGTAGAATGTCGAATTCGAGTCTGAGCTTAAGACTAGAACAGTGACGTCAGTCTTGTCGTTTTCGTGTCCGGTTCAAAATTTCAAATCAAGTTTCTTTTATCACGATTTTATTGTTCTGTATTGTTCGTCCTGCTCGGTCGAGTCTTTATACGGGAATTTGTAATCGCGAAATTCTATTTCTCAGTGATGCCCGAGTATCTTCTACCAAGCCTTGTACGTCCTTTGGTAGAACTCCACCCCTAAAATAGTTTATAGGAAATGTGAACGTAGGTTTACAGTCATCTGTACAATTTCGAATGTGGTCTATGTGCGGTCATTTCATGCTACCTCGTGGTCGTGGACCTTCCGAATGGGTCCATAGTAGGAGCCAACCAACCCTCATATAGTTATTAGCAGAACCCAAACCTAATTGGCATACTGGAGTAGGGGGGTGTCCACAGTCTTACAAGCATCAACCTGTCATATGCTGAGCGTATCATATACTTATGCTTTGATTCTCTATCTTGTCTTTTATCGCTCTCATTTACGGTTTTGTGATTCAGTTGTCAGATAAGAGAAGGGTGACAATTCAAGATTTTAGAGGGAAGACTCTGGTTTCAATTAGAGAATATTACAAGAAAGATGGCAAAGAACTTCCCTCTTCTAAAGGTACATGATTTAGTTCTTTATACAGGATAATTGTAGCAGAAATCATTTGGCCATGAAAGGCTCCATTTCATTCTTCAATTCTTGAACCAGCATTGACTTACTATGTCAGGTGTATTTCATCTCCGTTCTGTGCCTTTCTTGCTTGTTTCTTGCATCCATTATTAATGAGATCAGTTTTGCCCATGTATATGTGACATAGTTGTTCTAAAATGTCCTTTAAGTTCTACTTGTAAGTTGCAACCAACTGTTGTTATCGTCATCAAACATATTTTATGTTTCGATACATTATCATCTTGGTCATATTTTACCGTTTTTCTTGTATGACATGTTGTGTTGGCATCGCCAGAAGAGAAATGCATGTTTAATCATCTGGACTAGCGTTTGGACAATGCTGTTTGTCCTAGGAAACTGTTTGTCTTCGGAATATCTGGACAATCGAGGGCCGACAACTGTTTTAGTCAACCATATCTTGTATGTCTAGTTCAGGAGATGATATCCTTTCTATTCCCTGTGGGTTTAAAGACTGTTTCCATGCCTTCAGGAATAAGCTTAACAGAGGATCAATGGTCGACATTGAAGGTAAATATCTCAGCCATTGAGAAAGCTGTCAAAAAGATGGAAGCTCGTGTTTGAGAACTCTGCGTTTCGCCAAAGCCTTTCTAAATGCTCTTAAGAATATGTAAGTTTGTACTCTGTTGTAACAACGAAACCATCCTTCATATGTTGGTGTTTTTTTCTCTTTTTGACTTGTCGGGTTGTGTGTGTGTGTGTGCAATATAACACTTCTTTCTCAGAACAATGACTAATGAGAAAAAATCGTAGATGATGATGACTTTAAGTGTAGAGCTTTAACTGGTTTCTTTGGTTTGTGGATAGTAGGTTTTATACGCATTGTTTGTTAGACGGTGAAATATATCCTTATATTTTGTGGACACACCATGGGTTATTTACATTACATGAGTCATCCATGGGAGAAGCACATATCACTTTAGGCCATTAGACACAAGACTGGCGGAACTGAACCCTGATGACAGTCCTAACAGAAGTAGTGTTCGACATTTTTTCTGGCTAATCGACGTTGGGATAAGTCTCCAACAAATCCCGTGGCAGAGGCCGCAGCTGCAGTCCTTAGCTGCTCTATGAGAGCCTGTGTGTTTTCTGCTTCTGCGAGAATCTCCTCCAGTTGCTTGGTTCCGATCACCACCTTCGCTTTCCACACCCCGTTTCTCCTTATGGGCGAAACCTGTATCTTAGGCTTCACGTCAACCTCACGATCCTGAAAGATTCTAGGGTTTGTTCGTAGTGGAACAAGGTAGTAAGCCTGGCCTCTGGCTAGGGTTTCATCACCAGACAGAGGCGAAGAGATGCAACTCTTGCCGTAAATGCCATAGCCTGGATATTCTTGTAGAATATCTCCTGCCAGTTTAGGACAACTAAACTCAAGTGCCTCTCCTGAATCGGTGAAAACTCGGATGGGACTCGGGTTTTCGCCGTTGGATATTGCTCTTAGGGAGCAATTGCCCATTTTTGGTCTGAAAACGTGAAAAAAAGGGTTGAATGTAATGTGTTTGAGATGAGGGTAAGGAAGGAGTATTGTTCTAAGATGGGTTTATATAAACAGGGTACTATACTGGTAAAGTATGTAACTCTTTCAGAAAGAGACATTTTAGTACATGTTATTGTCATTAAACGGCTTTGTTGTTTTCAGATCGATTTAAAAATATAATAGCAAAACCATAATTTAAAAATACTCATAACATAACCCGTGGGTTTAGACAAGTGTAAAAGAGTGTCTAAATGGGGAGTAGGCTGTTAAGACTAGGGACATAAGATAAGAAACAATAAGTAGAGCTCCCTATGTAATATGAATTGTTATATTCAAGTTGGGTGTAGTAAAATCCATGGGGACTGTTTGGTTCCGTGTCTTGTGGTGAAAGGAATCTCCCCGTGACGCTATTCCTATTTCCGCCGCTAAAATAAAATTTAAAAAACAAAAAAGGGACCAACCGGGTTCGAACCGGTGACCTCTTGATCTGCAGTCAAATGCTCTACCACTGAGCTATGGACCCATTATGTAAATAGTGTCATTCTAAAAGTAATAGTTCCTTTTGGGTCCTTCGGACTTGGTTATTTTGAACAGTGTAACACTATTACCTATTTTTTGAAAATTTGTATATAACAACCTATACATATATAATTAATATGTTCTAAAAAAACAAAATGTTTTATATAACTGATATATATATATATATATATTACATATTGTATTTAAAATTCTTATATAACAACAAATCATGCAAGGACTATGGTCCAAAATCCTCAAAAAATAGCAATCAAGTTAGGGTAAGCAAGAAGTCGGTACTCATTTATAAGACCCAGATTTAATTTCGAACCATATTTCATTTCTGTCGGTTGGTCTAAATGAACATATTGCCACGAGAATTAAGGTCAAAGAGGGAAATAGACCAAAGGTAGTTGAGAGAAAAGTAGAGGAAGAAAAAGATGATTATTGCTTTGGATGATGGAAAATATGATTAAAATTTCCAACTAGCAACCAAGATCTTGCATACACAAAGATCATTAGTTATAAAAAAATCAGAGATTTCACACGATACGATAAGATATGGAAGACACCACATGTGACCATCTGATCAGAGGAAGAAAAGGTAGTGACAAAGAGATTAACCATATGCGACTATTTTCCCCAGAAGGGTAATTAAGAAAATGACTAACACGGGATGTTGTTTTTAATAAGATTGGCTTTTTGCTCTCGAACATGGGTTCTCGAGGAGACCACCACGGAGAAAGCAAAAACTCTAATGACTTTATGTTTCATACAACAAATATGGATAAAGGAAAAAGTGCCCTCAAGGATAAAAGATTATTGTCAATGATGGAAAAACCTTTCTGATTGATGTATGTATATTAACTCTTAATACTCTAAATGTTTTATATGAACTATTATTACATATTTTCTAGTTTGTTTTTTATATTTTGTTTGATAACATATTTAACTCGTGTTCCAATCAATGGGTCGAATATATTTAATCAATACGATTCTATAGAATTATATTAGAGACTTACAAGATTTTCAGTGTTTTATTGAGTTTATGTGATATATCATATTGGGAGTCCTGTCTCGAAGGAATCGTCCCTTTATTCAAGCTATTTTTACAGCATAAATCTAATTCTTTCTCTTATGGAAAAATCAACATAATATTTCGAGATAATAGCTCAATGGTGGTTACCTACACCGTCTTATACCCCATAGAATCCTTTCAACATACTCTACAACGTTGGAAGAAATGTGAATAGTCACCTTTGACTTATGGTTTATGTACATTCCTCGACAAGGATTGTACGGATTAATCTATTTGTTACAATGTATCTTTTTCTCTCCGTTTTGGCAAAAGGTTTATAGACGAAAAATCCAAACTTTCATATGTAAATCTATTATTTCAAATTTAAATAAAAAAATGGCCAAACCATATAAAATGTACCAAGGGAATTAACATAAATGTATGATGTGTGCCTATGTAAAGAAACTTGACAAATATGGTCTAAATTTTTTTCATTACATGAATATTCAGTGTTCGAAATACATGAAAATATGTTAAGTTTGCCATTAGACTAAAGTGAAAAAAGTGACAAAAAATATCAATCACGAGGACGAGTGTTCTCAGGAGAACTGGAAACGCCGGAGATAACTTTTGCGACATCAACCGCAGATGCTTCTGGTTTCTTCTTTGTGTACAACACGAAGTAGCCTAACGCACCCGTGATTGCGACTCCTACCGCAACCGCTCTCATGGGACATATCCCTAACCTCCGTCGTTGATTTAGCACCTCGCTTGACTGCTCCGCCGCTTGACCGGGACCCGCCATTTTATTACGCGACCTTCAATCTCTTCTTCTATGTCGTATTTCGTTTTGTGGTTTTGTGTTATTTGTAATGTGAAATTTGTAGAAGAGTGCGAGGGAACGACCGTTCTCATAGGCCAAGCTAAAGACTCGCTCTTCACAACTTATTTATATATTTCTCTTTCTCCAATTATAGGACTAATAATCTCTCATTAATCATAATTACAAGTGGTCTAAACTATGCCATAAATAATATACAAAGATGGGAAAATTATGCATAATATATTATAATGATATATTGAGTTGTATCAAATCGGTTAGAATATTGATTTATAGATTTCTGTATATGTTTTTGAGAATTCATGAACTCTTGTATTAGCTTTTGTTTTAGTTTTTTAGTTGAATTATATTCAAATTCATTTGTTATGATATTATTCTCTAATCCATTCTGATTTTAATATTATGATATTTGAACATATACACATTGATATGAGCAGTATAGAACCGAGCATATGCGTGTGCTGGGGGTAATATATTGTATTGTCAAATATCTGATAATATATATTACAAAAAGTAATGTCTCTAAATATAACTAACGAAAAATATGAAGATTTTTAGGTGATTAATTAATTGTTAATTAATTATAATTTGGTTCATGAAATTAAGACAATAAATATGTTTAAACTATCCACTAATTACACAACAATAAACGTAATCTGGAAAGTTATCAGAACAAATAAAATGAGAAAGAGAGAATTTTGATTCTCTTGATTCCCGCCACGTCAAAGGTTGAACGAGGACCAACCGAAGAATGAAATTCACAATCAGATAGATCTCTTATTCGGGTTGTAATAAAATGATTAAACTATCCAAATCTAAAATCCTATAATGGCATCACAGTGTCTGTTCATATGTAGATATGGATTTCAAATTTTTTGTATGAAATTTGCTTAGAAAATCGAGCTTTTAGCGACTGTAGGGTGCGACACTCAGCTGAGCAAATTATCGAGATAAAATTAAGATTCAGATGAGTGGTGCTCGACTGAGCATTTTGTAAGATACGCCACATTTGATCGAAGGTGAAGTCACATCATGTGATGTCACATGAAGATACTGAACTGAGCAAAAAGTTGCTCGAGTCGTGTGAATCATCTCGATGAAATTTGGATTTCAGTTGAGCAATTCTCGACCAATTATTTTTTGATAGATGGATCGCTCGGCCTTGTGTCATGTATACCGACTGAACAAATAGTTGTCGGGCCAAGCAAATTTGCAGGTTAAAAAGTGATTGATCGAGCAATGGGTTGCTCGAGCTGTGCGATCTTTGTAAGGAACCACTCGACTGAGCAGTGAGAACGCACAGACCGAGTGAAATCGTGGAGATAATTTGCGTAATGGAAGATCAGGCCGAGGAATTCCACTAGATGGTCTGATTGATTGAACAAAGGTGTTGCTCTGGTCGAGCGAATCCATACAAATTGCAAAAGGGTGATTTGGCCGAGCAATTTCTCGGGTAATTATCGATCGGACCGAGCATACGACTGCTCAAGCCGAGCGATTGCTTTGGAAAAACGGCCGAGCAATATGACTGCTCGAACGAGCAATCTGTCACAATAGTGAACCAATACTTGATAATTGAGTTATAGCGAGTCAAAATTGTTTTGACCAAGTGACTTTTCCATCATAAGTAGATACACTTGTCGAGATCTCTTTTATGTAGAACGACATGACTACCAAGAGGCACATAAGTTGAGATTCGACATGTGTAATATGATTTATATGATGCATCATGAGAGTCATCGATTAGATTGTACAAGCATGTGGACTATCCAAGGGATACATATCTTAATCTTCGACAACCAAGGATGATGTGTGAACTTAATAGCATCCATAGATGTGATCTGACTATAAGGGGACAATGTGATGTACCAGTCACTGCGAGATTACAAATGTAATCGAGTTAATGTGTTTAAGATGCGACCTGACTACTAGGGGGCACAATCATATTAAAAGGGTTAAGAAACTACTAATAAAAAATAATATTTCTAATGCTATAGTAACATTGATTAGTGATTGACGTTATTTAGATGCAGTCTATATTTGAATAATGTATGCATTATGAGAAATGTTCTTACATATTGCACTTTTTTTCCGCTTTACATATTTTCTCAACGAGTTTGGAAAAATATATTCTATCTCACTGCGATCGATACTGGAAGTCCATAAGTTGGTAGGAACCAAATTTTATGCATGGTACCGTAACTTCGTCTGGTTCTCATGCATGAGAAACTATCGATATGGATGATAAGCCAGTCATGGTGTCACCCGCTGCTGATGACGTTGATGCAATGGCTGCCTATGTGAAGCAAGCAGATGATATGATCACCACCAAATGCATTATTTTGGCATCCATGAGTCCGAAACTCCTATTTCAGCATCATGACGTGGATCCAATGGACATCATCATTCATTTTAAGAAGTTGTATAGGGTTTAGAGCAGGACAACTACATTTCAGCTAACCAAGGGTTCGTTCAAGTCCAAGATGAGTGATTGAACCCACATTCTCAAGATGATAGATCATATGGAATAGTTTGAGAAAGGGGTTGGCGCAGGATATGATCCTGCACTCACTCCCTGAAACCTTCTCCAATTTCATTGTTAATTATAATATTAACAAATTACATTTCGAGCTGCATGAGTTGCTAAACATGCTGATTATGAGAATCAAACGCTTAGATGTATGCCAAAGGCTGCTGGGCTTGTGATGATTATTGGCCCCTCTTCCTGATACGAGCATGGACATCGTCGAGGAACTCGAGCATGAAGAGGATGCTTTAACATTACAAGAAGGTCTCGTGACTTGTGCTAAGGCTAGAGAAGAGGACGTCGATCCTGTGACCCGTGCTAAGGCTAGAGAAGAGGATGCCTTAACAATACAAGTAGGTCTCGTGACCCGTGCTAAGGCTAGGACACTCAAGGAAGATATCGTAGGACTACTTGCAGCTGTGCGGGTTCATGACGAGTGCTCGACTCCACAAGAAAACTTCAACATCCGAGTTGTACTACACACCGAAATCATCTTAGAACAATCAACAATTAGGGCAAGTATTTCGTGTGTGCTCTTTTTCCACCGTTGGTTGGTTTTGTCCCATGTGGTTTTTCAACGGCAGGTTTTTAACGAGGCCACGACTCACTTACGTCTTCCTAAATGTTGATCCGAGGCTTCATACGCCGATCATACCAAAGCACATTACCGTTACAATTATTTTATTTCAAATTTCTTTTCATTTAATCGACAAGTCTTGCATGGATTGCATGCATTATAACATTAAATGTTGCATTGGAGTCTTGCATGGCTTCTTGTCTTTTTATGTGGTCAGCCGGCCCCTTGTAATCAATCATCTTTCATTTTTAATTTCAAACTTTTCTCTTTGAGGAATTCTTTCGTTGGTGTGTAATATCCAGCAAACTCCGTTCGATCTTCTTGGTGTGTCATATCCAACGAATTCGAGCTTCCGTATATCGAGAGTCTTCCACAACTCTCGTGCGACTTATCATTCCACACACCTTGTGTAGGGGAGTCACTCGGCTCAACTGCAACAAGTATTATTCCTTGAAAACCTACGATCTAGTGTGTCGATTCAACGAGGAACTCATAACTTCCCAAAAAAGGATGAGCAAAAGGTGGCTGATAACACTGAAAGTGTATCATTATTAGGATAGGTTTTTACATTATTTTCGCATAATTCTTACATCGTCTACATACTTATCCGATTCTATTTTGAGCTTCACACACCCGTTTTGTTGGTTTTCAGGTTTATAGGCGACAAGGCCTAAATGAGATCAAAATGAAGGATTCCTGTTAAAAACCACAAGATTTGAAGGAAAATCTACTCAGAGCCGAGACTGAGCTCCAGAACCCAAAGGAACACCCGAGCAACGAGCGGAAAAGAGAATATCAATATCACAAGGGTGCCCGACCGGGCACTATTCTTCACCCGCTCGGGTAAAGTCCACGGGGTTTGTCCATGCAAGATTACACGACCGGGCACATGAACAAGGAGATCGGGTGATCACTACCCGATCGGGCGTGTTCTGGATACCCGCTCGGGCAATCAGCCTTCCATTCTGCCCCGAAAGTTTACGCGACTCGGGCCCCTCAACCACACG
>CM071872.1:8149324-8178642 GCA_036759665.1 Gynandropsis gynandra | reverse complement strand
GGTTTAGGCTCGGAAGAATCACTCCTCAACCGTAGAGCATGAATTTCCCGTTGTCAAGAGTAGGTTGTAGATCTATGATCTTTGGTCGTTCATGTATGCAATATCCGGTATCCCGTACACCCGTAGTTTTCATCGCATCTAGTCCATCTTTACCCTCGTTCCGTTGTCTCCATTAGGTTAGATTTAGGACCAGTAGAACCATATCCCCTCATATCACTTTTTCTTCCTAGTTTAGTTTTGTTCTTAGTTTAGCTGTATTAGTCCCTGAGATCGACCCTGGTACTACAAGATCCGTATACTTGCGGTGAAGTGGACTAGGTTAATTATAACTCGCGTTTCCACAACGTCAGTGGCCCAAGAAGTCATCCTCGACCAAGGGTGGTGCGACCAAACCCAAGGCTAAGGAAGGCAAGGGAAACCATGACGATGCAGAATGCTTCTGCTGTAAGAAGAAGGGGCACTGGAAGAGCAACTGCAAGGAGTATCTTGTATATTTGAAGGGTAAGAAACAAGTTGTGACCCTCATGAAAAATGAATTCATGATATTTCTTCATGCTATTGATTTGACTATTTGGATATTAGATATCAGTAGTAGGTTTAACATCTACAATATGTTGTATAGACTAAGGATCAGTAGGAGGTTACGAAACGGGAACTTCAATGTGCAAGTTGAGAATGGCGCAAATGTTGTGGCATTAGCTGCAGGATTGGCCTCGCTTTGCATGCTATCAAGCAAGACGCTAGTGTTAAAAGACCTATATTATGTTCCAAAATTTGTTTCAAATATAGTTTCTATTTCTATGTTTGATAGACTTAGATTTAAAACCATCTTTTCAAATAATATTTGCTCCATTTTTTATAGTGATGAATTGTTTGCGAATGGATATTTAAAAACTGATGTTTATGTATTACATGATGCAAAATTTAATACGATTAACATGCATGTTTTTAGCCAAAAGATGGAAAAGGATGATTATTTGAATCAGACTTTTGTTTAACATTACAGGCTCGATAATATTAAGGAGAAATGGATTAACTCGTTGCATCGAGATGGATATCTCGATCAGTATGATTATGAATAATATGTGACTTGTGAATCCCGCCTCTGAGGAAAAATGACCAAGTATCCACGAAACTAAAATAGAATTAGGAGCATGAGATGTCCCGTGAGAATTCATTTTTGGATGTGTTGAACATGAATAGGAACATTCCATCTTCAAGCATTGAAGTTGGAGGATCGGTTACAGAACCCATCTACAAATATGTATAACAAAAATATCCGATGATATTGTACCTCTGGTACAAGCTCCTCTTAGAAGGTTTACACGCTCTCGACATGCGTCTGATAAGTTTAACCTAATGGTGCAAGAGAATGAGAAAATCATGTCGATGATGACCCACTAAATTTTGAGGAAGCGACGCAAAGTGCCAATTCTAAGATGTGGTGGAATGCCATGGAATCTGAGATGGAATTGGTGAGGGTAATCAAAGGTTGGACTTTAGTTGAACCTTCACCAAACTCTAGACTCATCGATTGTAAATGGGTTCATATAAATAAGATGTGAGTGATGGAAAGGTGGAGACCTATAAATCCCGTCTTTTTGTTAAGGGGTATATTCAATGCAAAGTCATTGACCATGAAGAAACGTTCTCCCTTGTAGTAATACTCAAGTCTACTCAGATTACAACCTATGATGACATAAGATATGGCATATGGACGTGAAAACAAGTTTTCTAGATGGAAAGTTGCAAGAAGAGGTCTATATGACTCAGCGTGTGAGTTTCACGGTCCCATCCATGGATATCATGGTATGTAAACTACAAGGTCCATTTATGGACTTAAGCAAGCTTCTCAAAGTTGGAATCTTCGATTTAACAAAGTGTTTGAAATATTTAACTTTGTTAGAAATGAAAAAGAACCCTGCGTGTACAAGAAGGCAAGTGGGAGCAAGGTTATATTCCTAGTGTTTTATGTAGATAACATATTTCTCATAGAAAACGACGTACCATCATTGAAGGAAACCAAAAGTTGGTTATCCGAACAATTCTTTGTGAAGTACTTGGGAGGAGTGGGTTATCTGCTCGAAATAAGGATCTATAGAGATAGATCCAAAAGGCTATTGGGACTCTCCCAATCCTTGTACATTAAAACCATCATGTGACGGTGTAACATGGTAAATTCCAAGAAAGACTATCATCCGATAAACATTGGAATTTATCTCTCGTGCAAAGGTTGTCCTAAGAACCAGGATGAGAAAGAACACATGAGTATGATCCCCGTACACTAGCGCGGTGGGAGCTATCATATATACAATGACTTGTACACACCCTGATGTGGCATTCACAGTAAGTGTAGTGAGTCGGTACAGGTGGATCCCGGTGTAGAATATTGGAATTTAGTGAAAACTATCCTTAAGTACTTGAAAAAGACTAAGGAGCAATTCTTCATCTATGGAGATTCTAGTTTAGAACGAGAAGAGTTCACCGATGCAATTTTCTATCAGATAAGGACGATATTAAGTCCACTTTAGGCTATGTATTTTGTCTGAACAGTGTAGCGATCAACTGGAAAAGTTACAAGACAACTACAGTAATCAACTCAGTTATGGAAGCAAGGCGGTTTGGATGAGGAAGTTCATTAGTGAACTCGGTGTGGTCCCTTTGATTAAGGATCTCGTTTCACTATTAAGTGATAATATTGGAGTGATAGCTCAAGCGAAGGAATAAATATCTGATCTAATATCAAAGTATGTTCTGCAGAATTACCATCTTATTCGAGAAATCATAGAGCATAGAGACGTTCGGATTCTAAAGGTGGATGGAAAAGAAAATGCAGCCGATCCACTCACAAAGGCTCTCAGTCAAAGTAGATTGACGAACACAAGTTGAGAATATGATTGAGAGACGTGACGTAATAGAATTAGTTCTAGTATAGGTCAAAGGGTTGGCATTATTTAGAACAAATGTACGTTTACATTATATACATACATTTGTTTTAATATTATAGCAATTTAATCATTGATGTATGGTCATATATATATATATGATATATTTATTCATGGACGGGATATAAAATATGTGTCCATGGTATATATTGGAAATTCTATCATGATAAAAAGAAACGAGTTTTATTGTATATAGATCTAAAAGTGTTCTTGATCGTAGGATAACCAATAGGATATTTGTTATCTAGATATATCAATATACATATGACAGTTTTTATTATATAGAAATTAGTAGATCTCTTTTATTAAGTCGTGTGTATGGATGATAAATATGGAGATGTGATCATTGAACCAATCTGACGGAAGATTTTCTAATGGTTAACTTACCATTGATATGTTAATAGGAATTCTTGGAAAAGATTTTGAATGCCAAATTTTCATTGTACTTGAGATCAACAGAGAAATTGACAATTCATTATTTGATTCCGAACAACCTATGCTTCACATCACTTTGAAATGATATCGGAAATGATCATTTTCTTGTGCAATTAATGTTTGATCAAGATGGGATCTGCCAACTCTTGGTGATGGTTGGAGTTCTATGTTGTCATACATCGTAACGACTGATAAAGTCTTTGGTCAAAATGAAAGAATGATAAAATAAAATGAGTCTTCTCGAGTTCATTTCAAAGCCAGTTACATGAGACATGAAATATATTTGTTAATTTGTTAGGGTTTGACAATCAAACGATACCCTAGGATTATCAAGAGATAAAAAGAGAAAATATGAATTTCCTTTCACAGCGGCTCATTAGAATAAAGGATGTTTATTCACGCTATTTGTTCGTTAAGGAGTGTTGCTAGATGCTAACTTCAATTAGACAACTTAGTGGTGAATCCATGAGGTCACACACTTACGAGTATTTTGGTATTCACCGATTATTATTGGCAATAAGTATGGAAATCGGTTGTGTTTTTCAATTAGCATCGAAAACACAATTGATGAACGGAATAAGTCCATGAGGAATTGATATCTCTCTGAGGATTGCATATATGATATACATAGTAGATTGTGTGTAGAGACACGTATATGTATTACCATGTAATTGACACTTGGTACAAATGGGAGATTGTTGAAATGTAATGTCCCTAAGTGCAACTAACGAGAAATATGAGGATCTTTTGGGGATTAATTAATTACTGATTAATTATAATTTGGTCCCTGCAGTAAGATATATAAATATGTCAAAATTATCCACTAATTACATGATAATAAGTATTATCTGAAAAGTTATCATGAACAAAGATAAAGGAGACAAAAAGGAAAAATCTAATTCTCTCATTTCCCGCCACGTCAAAGGTTGAATGGTGGATCAAATCTAGATATGGCGACTCGTAGAGACCCTGTATCATCGATGCTTCATCCTACTCGTTTAATTATTAAAGGTTAGTAATTCGAATCCAGTTGGTTACACTATTTTTAGTGAAAAAACCAATCCCAAAGAACAAATTCATAACCGGACTAAATCTCTTATTCGGATTTTAATAAAATGCTTCCTAATCACACCAAATTTGCTTTATAATTTGTCGTTTGATTTTATTTCATTTTGGATTGTTTCAGTTCGTTTTATGCCTTTTTTGGTCATTTTGTGATCTTGCACTCAATAGGGGCTAAGGTGCACATTATGGAGCAAAATGGTGATATTTATTACAAAAATGAGCATAATAAACACAATGAGTAAAAACGCTCGGTCGAGCATCAAAAACACTCGGTCGAACACATTGAAATAAAAAAGCTCAGAAAGTTCGAACGGATTCACTCGATCTGAGTGTTTGTTTACTCGTTCGAACGATGCAAGAGACCTTGTCAAAGTTAGCTCTGAGTGTCATGGAAAAATGCATAAAAGCCGCTCGCTTGGTCCAAGTTACAACAAACTCTACCGAGCATTTTTCCCATTTTTAGTAATAATTCAAATTTTAAATTAATTAAAGGTCGGAGAATTTTTCTATAAGTAGGAGGCCAAAATTTTACGAGGAAAGATAGAAAATAAGATAGGGAAGAGAGTTTTGGGTTGTACAAAGAGCTAAAAAGCTGACGGACCTCATCGAAGGATCAAACTACCGATGGAGACGAGTCGAATGGGAGGTCACGGCGATGACTAACCGAGAGATTGATTGAGCTTCTGTAAACCTTTCTTTCTACTTGTTTCTTGATGTATTTCTTTTATAGGATATAGATCTATAGATTTGATATGTGCTTTGGACTAGAGTTTTGTGTATTTGAACTCATCATACTTCATGAATGGATTCGTTATTCTTTGTTTTTATAGTTTGGTGAATGTTTTATTTTTTCAATTCTTGAATGGTGCACATGAATTGATTGTCACATCTTATAACTCAGAATGAGACGTCGAATTACATTAGATCGCATGCATTAGATAAACTGAAGAATAATATCAATAAGTAGATTAATCGGTTTAGGAATGATGATATCAGACGATAATGCATTTACATGTAAGTCATAGGCTTCAATGATTTATTTGTTGGATAGGAATTTACACTACGAGATTGTGTAGATTTACCGATAGCACGTTCTGTACATAGGTTGTTAGACAGAGACATCAATGAGTTATATGCTATAACAAGATTTGCATTGGTGTACATAGATCTGGATTTACACTGCGAAAGAATATAGATCCAATTAAAGATGATTTAATTCCCCAATAAGAACAAACTTACACTTTCCAAAACTTTAATGAGTTCATATACGTAAAAACAATTCTCGAACCTAGAAATATCTTCTCGCTATTTTTTAATTGTAGTTTATTTTTACCTTTTTATATTAGATACACCTACAAAATTTTATGTTCATGACCGTAGTATTTTGTGAATTCAATAGTTTAAATTTTTCTTTGTCTTGTGTTCAATCTTGATACTACACGATCTGTATCCTTGCAGAATATCTAGTCTAAATATAAATATTAAAATTTGACTTGTTTAGATCATGTCTAAACGACACATCAAGTTTTGGTGTCGTTGCCGGGGACGAAAGGTAATTTAACTATTCGAGTTTATGATTCTACATTATTATTTTTTTTGTTTTTAGTTTGCTAATGAATATTATTAATCTTGTTTTGTAGGAATTCAGTTTATGAATAGAAATGTTGGGAGATCTAAACTCGTAACATTCGATTCAGAAATTGAAAAGGCTGCAAGAAGCATTCACAAGCAAGTAAGAAGGAAACCAATAGTCGAACACTTGGTCCACAATAGTGGGAACACTCTCGAAGAAGTCTGATAAAACTCCCCAAGAGTAGACGCATATATGATCGAGCTCTAGAATACAAACGAATGCGTCTAGGGAGGCAACCCGAACCCTTTTTTTAGACTATTTTTGTTTTCTTTTTCTTTTGGAATTTTTGTAAATTTTTTTTTCTTTTATTTTGGGAGGATGTTATTTGGAATGTGTATTTTTTTTATATTAACCATAGAAACCATAGAAATAACATACAACAATATTCGGAGGAATGAAAATGAAACAAAGAGACCATAGGAACCATTCGACTTTATGATTCTAGGTTATTCTTTTGGTTTTTATGTTTTTAGTTCACTAATGAAATATATTTTTTATCTTGTTATGTAGGAATTCAGTTCATGAATAGAAGTGTTGGGAGATCTAAACTCATAACATTCGATTCAGAAATTGAAAAGGCTACAAGAAACATTCACAAGCAAGCAAGAAGGAAACCAATAGTCGAACACTTGGTCCACAATGGTGGGGACACCCCCAAAGAAGCCTGATAAAACTCCCCAAGAGTAGAAGCATATATGATCGAGCTCTAGACTACAAACGAATGCGTCTCGGGAGGCAACCCAAACCCCTTTTTTAGACTATTTTTATTTTCTTTTTCTTTTGGGATTTTTTTTGAACTTTTTGTTTTCTTTTATTTTGGGAGCATGTTATTTGGAATGCATATTTAGTATATTGACCATAGAAACCATAGAAATAACGTACAACAATGTTTGGAGGAATGAAAATGAGACAAAGAAACCACATGAACTATTCGAGTTTATGGTTCTAGGTTATTCTTTATGATTCTAGGTTATTCAATCTTACTACACGATTTGTGTCCTTGCATAATATCTAGTCTAGATATAAATATTAAAATTTGACTTGTTTAGATCATGTCTAAACGACACATCAAGTTTTGGTGTCGTTGCCGGGGTCGAAAGGTAATTTAACTATTCGAGTTTATGATTCTACATTATCTTTTTGTTTATTTTTTATGTTTTTAGTTTGCTCATTAAATATTTTTTTATCTTGTTTTGTAGGATTTCAGTTTATGAGTAGAAATGTTGGGAGATCTAAACTTGTAACGTTCGATTCAGAAATTGAAAAGGCTGCAAGAAGCATTCGCAGGCAAGTAAGAAGGAAACCAATAGTCGAACACTCGGTCCACAATAGTAGGGACATTCCCAGAGACGCTTGATCAAACTCTCCAAGAGTAGAAGCATATATGATCGAGCTCTAGACTATAAACGAGTACGTCTCGGGAGGCAACCCGAACCCCTTTTTTAGACAATTTTTATTTTCTTTTCTTTTAGGATTTTTTAACCTTTTTTTCTTTTATTTTGGGAGCATGTTATTTGGAATGCGTATTTGTGTATATTGACCATAGGAATCATAGAAAAAACATACAACAATGTTTAGAGAAATGAAAATGAAACAAAGAAAACTTTCGAGTCGAGTGATCATGAGCTCTAAAAGGCTTGGTCGAGTGGTAGTAAAGGTAAACGGTTTCTCTCACCAAAAAAACTCCCAATTATAAACGTACCCAAAATAATTGCATGTGTGGCCATCGAAAAAGAGCTATTTTTCAACGAAAGAAAAACCGAGAACAAAACCTAAACTCCATGTTTCATTTTTTTTTAATTTGTTATGGAATAACTCATGTACGTTTGCTTTTTTGTTTATGTGAGAAAAAGAAGACGCTGGCAAGCGAGCGCTATGGTAGAATTTAGGCATTGCCCATTCGCTCGAACATGTTATCTAGTTGAGCGATTTCAGACCTTATAAAAATTCTGCATGATGGAGCAAGTGTGGATATACCTCGAGACACTTCGATAACACATCGAGACAATTTGAGCCTTATAACATTGGCATTTCTTGCAGCGACATTTCTTCGATATTTACATTTTCATTATTGCTTTATTTTCATTTTTGTAATAAACTATATTAACGTATTTGATGTCCATCTCAATGTATGGTACTCGAGACTCTTCCTTTTGACTGTAATTTCAGATTCCTATATGAGTGAGTGCAACTATTATGTGTTCTGATCTTTTACTTTCTTTATTTGTTATTGTCATCTCTTATAAGTTAGTTTGACACCGAGGATGGTGTCAAATCTAATTTTGTGGGAGACATTAATTGACATCATAACCACTACATTGGTTGCATCTTAGGTTGTGTTTAGGTGCATTTTAGAAAATATTTTTTTAGAATTAAATAAACGTTAGCCCATATACGCGTAGTTTGGGCATGAGGTAATCAAGTGATGTATTGGAAATTAAAGTATTTTGATGAATTTTCGAAAATATTTGCTTAGAGAATTCGTGCTTAGGTTGATTTTATTATTTTACGGAGTAGATTGACATTTAGTTATCTTAAGATTCATTTCCCATTGTTCAGAGTATTAAGCCCTTTTCATCTTATTTGAGTTTGTGTAAAAGCTTTTCACTAGAACAACAACCAGACATCTCGTCCGAGGTGGCAGCAATCACATGTGAGTGTTAGCTCTAATTACCCGTTATCCTTACCCTTTTCATATGATCATAATTCTACACTTGCAGAATGAAAATGAAATAGAAAAAAATGCTAAAAAGTACAAATTCTCGCATATTAAAAAAAGAGAGAAAAAATAAATAAAAATAAAATAAAGGGAATGAAAACGCCAAGTCTTGGAAAGAAGAAAAATATGTAGAAAAATGTTTTATCACTTTCATTAAGCCTATCTTAATCATTTGGACCAACTTACGCCTTAGGATAGCGACAAATAGACTCGATAAATATGCTTGGTAGGATTTCTAGTTAGTTATCTAAAGATTTCTATTGTTCGCATAAATTCTACAGCTTATAGTCGTTCTGTAAGTTAGAGGACTTTATAGGAAACTAGTTCGATTTTGTGCATGGAAAAAGTAGTCTAAACGTGCATGAATGTTCTTGAAATTCTTCCTGAAGTCGGTTTTCTTGTGCTCCCTTTCTGGAGTTATTCATTAATTATGTTTGCTCGAGGACAAACAAAAGCCAAGTCTAGGGGAGTTTGATCACACCATTTTGCTTTATAATTTGACATATTTTTATACTTCCTTTTGGATTGTTTTAGTTCCTTTCTATGCATTTTTGGGTAATTTTGTGTTCTAGCACGCAATAGGGGCTATGGAGTTCATTATGAAGAAACATGCGACATTATGCAAAAAACAAAACATCATAAGCAAAACCAGCAAAAACGCTCGGCCTAAGCTCAAAAAATGCCCGGCTCTAGCACTAAAAACGTTCAGGCGACACATTGAAATCAAATTCTTAGAAATTTCCAGAGGATTTGCTTAACCCAATACCTTGTCAACGTGAGCTCCGACTTTTATGGGACTAATGCGTAACAACCGACTACTCAGTCCGAGCTTCTACCGACGAAGACGATTTGAAATGGAGATCAGGGCGGTGACTGATGCAATCCCACTAGAATGACGCTCTAGACGTAGGTTGGATGGATAGGTCTTGCTGTAGCCGAGTCGCACGACTCTTCACACAAGGTGGGTGGAGCTAATGGTCACACGAGAGTTGCGGAAAAGCTCTCGATTTACCGGCTCATCTTCGAAGGATATTACACACCTACGAAGATCGAACGTACGTTGGATATTACTCACCAACGGGCTTTGCTGGATATGACACACCAACAAGATGATTTTTTCAAAAGAAAATGAAGATTAAAATAAAAAATCCAAAGTTGTTCTACACCAAGCTCATGGCTGACAATATGTAGTCAAAGTAGCCATGCAATGCCTTAAATGCGACATAAAAGCTAGGTAACCATGCAAGGCTATACATAAATGACCTATAAAATAACCGAAGTCATAAATAAGACAAAGTCGTAAAATGTGCCTTCGTTATGCGGACTTGTCTTGAAACCTCGGATCAATAATTAGGTCGCGGAAGTGAGTCGCGGTCTGGTTAAAAAACCCGTCGTTGAAAAACCCCGTGGGACAAAACCAACGAAGGAAAAAGAGTACACGCGAAATACTTACTCTAATTATCGATCGTTGCGAGTCGTGTTTCGGCTTTTAGTATGATGTGGATGTTGGAACTTCTTTGTGGACTCGAGCACTTGTCCTGAACTTGAACGACCGTGAGAAATCCCGACTATAGCTTCCTTGAGCTTCCTAACTTTAGCTCGGGTCATGGGGCCTGCTTGTATGATCAAGGCTTCCTCCTCTCTAGCCCTAGCACAGGTCACGGGACCAACGTCCTTCTTTCGGGTTGCATCCGCCTTCTTTCCCTTTAGTTCAACTCTGGTCGCGTCGTCTGCACCACGGGTCGTGTCTTTGACAATGCAGGTTGCATCCTCCTTAGCGCAAGTCATGTCTTCCTCATCATGGGTCACGTCCTCTTCATTCGCCCTGGCTCGGGTTGCATCCTCGACGTTGTCCATGATCATATCATACTCTCCTACTTGAAAAGGATTTGTCCTTAAAGCCATTTGATATGAGATAAAAGGCATCAAATCAGTAACATTAAAATTGGGACTCACATTATACTTACCTTGTAAGTCGAGTTGATAAGCGTTGTTGTTGATTCTTTTGGTTACTATGAAGGGTCTGTTAATTCGGGGCATCAATTTTGGGTTTCTCTTGTTTAGGAATCGCTCCTTTCGCAAATGGTTCCATACTTGATCGCCGGGCTTAAAAATCATTCGCCTCCGGGCTCGAAAATGCCATAAGTAATGCTGCGATGTTTGCAACGCTCTCACACGTGCGTAAAGCTCCTTATTTGTATGTGGCACAGTTGAGGGTTACGCCTCCAAGCTTCTTGCTGAAATAAGCAAATAGTTCCTGTTCCTGCATCAAGATTGAACCAATTCCTACACCGGGCGCATCACATTCGATTTCAAAGGTCTTAAGAAAATCTGGTAAAATTAATAAAGGATCACGGGTAAGCTTCTCTTTTAGCGTTTGGAATGCTTCCTCTTGTGCTTCTCCCCACTTGAATCCAACATTTTTTTATGACTTCTGTGAGAGGGGCGGCCAAGGTACTAAAGTCCTTTACAAAGCTACGATAGAACCCCGCGAGTCCATGGAAGCTTCGGACTTCCCGGACGGTCTTTGGGCTCAGCCATTCCCGAATGGCATTAACCTTTTTGTCGTCCACCTTTACGCCATCTGCACTTACAAAAAAACCTAGAAACACGACGTTATCTTTCCAAAAGATACACTTCTTAATGTTTGCATAGATTTTTTCCTTCCTAAGTACCTTTAGGACTGATTCTAGGTGACCAACGTGTTCTTCTAAATTTTTACAATAAACCAATATATCATCGAAGTAGACCATCTACCTATATACTTGATCATCTCGTTTTCATACGTATTTCTTAAACGATTTTAGAGATGTTTACGATATAGATGCGATGTTTACATATGATTTTGTATCCGTTTTACTTGTTTTCGTGTTTTCATGTTAGGTTTTAATGTGTATTCGGTTCATTTTGGAGCTAAAGAACATACACGAGACAAAGTACCAACATCGAGGATCATCACGGAACAAACGAGACGAGAATCGGCAAGGAATAAGCTCAGCCCGTGCGGGGTACACCCTTGCCCGCGCGAGGCGTTTAGTCGGCAAGTTTGTTCAGCAACTTGAGCACGAGTCGGGCAAGCAAGCAACACGGTCGGGGCATCAGCCCGAGCGGGCCACATCCCAGCCCGAACGGGGCATGCATCAGCCTGATCGGGGCACTTCCTAGCACGAGCGGTTAACCTTGTTTTCCATCGCGCTTCTACCCGAGCGGGTCACTTACCCTACCCGCGCGGGTCGCGTCCGTCACCTGCAACTCCAGATAAGTTAATTTGTCTTAAAACAAATAGGAGTTTGTTGGGGACTTATACAATAAGGAAAACAACTTTAGAGAAGAGGAATAAGTGATATTTTGCTGGAGAAAGTAATGGAAATGTTGCCCAACTTATTCAAGAATAGAAAACTCATGAAAAGGCAAAATCGGTGGCTGCTGCAACAAAAGGAAAAGAATGAACCGCCAAAAGGAAAAAGGAGGAGAAAAGGAAAGAAAAGAAGAAGGAAAAGGAAGACCAGGAGCTAGGGGTCGAAGGGAGCTTCAGGGAGAGAGTTAGTTTGGAGTTCTTGATTGAGGAGAGAGAGTAGAGAGAAGGAGGAGATTCTTGCGAATGAGACGTGCAAGGAGCATTGGAGATCAACCCAAGACTTTGGTTTCGTTAGGTTTTCATGTTCCTTAGACTTTCTACTTCAATTATGTTTGTTTACGGACGTATGAGTGAGTAGTTTGTTTTGGTCTAGGAGAAGGGATTAGCCCATGGCTATCCCGACACCACTTTGATTTATTTTTGAATGCATAATCTCAATTTCATTTATCTATTCTTTATCTGAGTGCTTGAATTACTTGTATTTACAAAGGCCAAGTAGATGCATGTGTTAGGGATTAGGAGAAGGACCGAAAGGAGAATTCTAGTCCTAGAAGATCAGGTTTAGAACAACCGAGGTTAGGCCACGAAAGTAGGGTAGCAGCGGTTGAGGGTAAAACGGATGAATCACGGATCTTATGGGTTTAGTTCAAGGTGTCAGCCACGAAAGTAGGGGACAACTTGACTAGATCACGTGTCTATGCGTTGAGAGAGGGTAGATATCATATTAGGATCGTCTGTCTTAGATAACTTGACTGGGATTGCATGATAGATAGGTTGATTGGTGGTTTTGGTAGTCTTGTGGTGAAACTGGATTCCTGGAATGTTTGTCTCATCGTTAAGAACTAGTTTGTTTTTAGTATTTTCATTCTCAAATTCCATATTCGTTCGTTTGAAAGTTTGATTCGTAGTTTGAGTTTAGGTTGTGTTACGTAGTCCTTGTGGGATCGACACCTAAAGTACTACACACGTGTCGTGCACTTGCAAGTAGTTTAGGTTAAATATTTGTTTAACTTTGATAACGCATCAATACTCTCGAAGAACATGGTTCATTAGGTGCATGAAAGTACTAGGTGCATTTGACAATCCAAAAGGCATTACTAACCACTCATACAAACCATGTTTAGTTTTAAATGTCGTTTTCCACTCATCACCTTCTTTCTTCCTAATTTGATGATAACCACTTTTAAGATCGATCTTAGAAAATATCTTATTTCCATGTAATTCATCAAGCATATCGTCTAGCCTAGGAATAGGATGTCGATACTTCACCGTGATGTTGTTGATTGCGCGACAATCAACACACATGCGCCAGCTGCCAACTCTCTTTGGCACGAGTAGAACGGGCACCGCGCATGGACTCATGCTTTCTCGGATGTGTCCCTTGGTCATGAGTTCTTCCACTTGCCTTTTCAGCTCCTTAGTCTCCACCGGATTGGTTTGGTAAGCTGGCCGATTTGGTAACGCAGCTCTGGGAATGAAGTCGATTTGATGTTCAATACCGCGTATTGGGGGCAATCCTGTGGGGTTGTCTTCGGGAAAGACATCTCCATTATCCTACAATAACAAAGTAATCTCACTCGGCAACACGACGCAAGGTTAATCAAGCTCGAAAGAGCTTCCTTAAACACGAATAATAACACGGATTGGTTAGAGTGAAGAGATTTCTTGATCTCACCCGGTCTCGCGTAGAAGTTCGAAGACTTAAGTACGCATTCTCCTTGCTGCTTCAAGTGAATTTGATCTGGTTGCATTTCTCTTGGTGTCTTAGGAATAAGACTCGTTTTCATGTCATTAAGCTCGAAAGCATGCTGGTTAGGAAAATCTTCATGTATTACCTTAGGATCTGATTGCCACGGACTACCGAGAAGGGTAGGGCTTGAGTCCATGGGAAGAACGCCACATATGATCTCGTCCTCGTATTCGCCAATGGTGATAGGCATGACCACTTGGTTGGTCACATTCACTTTGCCATTCTCGTGGAGCCATTGTAGTTTAGAAGACCTCGGGTGCTTCTTGACCTTTAAATCGAGTTCTTCTTCAAAATCCTTGGTCGACGATTCAGATTCTTTGTCCTCGGATTCACTCTCACCATCCTCAAGAAAGATCATAAATCTTTTGTTTGGACATTCATCCGCATAATGATCTTGTCCATGACACTTGATGCACTTTGATTGCGTCTCGGTCGATGGAGCAGATTTGTCTCTCCTTGGATAGCTCGGTTTTTTCTCTTGTGGTTGAATGTACTTTCCAGCCCCAAAGTTAAAACGAGAGCTCCTTCTTCGGTGGAGTTGTTGATCGATTGGAATCGATTTGTGTAACTCTCAGAGATTGTGAGTTGGAGCATATTGCTTGCGCATTACGAATCTCATTTCCAGCCACGTTTCTATAGGTTTCTCTCCATTATGCGGCCTAGAAATCACGAACTGATCCCACCAACTCAAGGCGTAGTCGTAGAACTCCATGGCAGCAACCCTAACCTTCTTTACCTCGGTGTAGTATTGACAACCAAATACAAGTTCTATCTTCTTCTCCCATTCTAGGTAGGCGTCCGGGTTGGACTTGCCGTGAAACGAAGGGATTTTCAGTTCGAGACCTGCAAGGTCGTCCCTTGGGTTGTCTCCTCGCCGCCTCCTGTGACTACTTCGAGACGAGGATGAACTGCCTCGTTCGTAATAGTCGTTGTCTTCCTCATGCTGATTCCTTTCTCGTTGCTGGAACGCATAATTGTCTCTAGGTCGGGTCTGATTTTTGTGTCGAAACTCTTGCCGAAACTCCTCCATTTTGTTGGTAAGACTTTGCTCCAATCGAGCCGCGGGAGCCTCTATCAACCTCTCGTTCAGCTGGTTTTGGCTCTCTTATCTCTCATGGCGGTGAGGATTAAAATGCTGCAAACTCACAGTCACCCTTTTTGCTAGAACGAGCTATGATACCACTTGACGTGATCCCACTGGATGGATAGGCCTTGCTGCAGCCGAGTCACATGACTCTTAACACAAGGTGGGTAGAGCGAATAGTCACACGAGAGATGCGAAATAGCTCTCGATTCACCGGCTCATCTTCGAAGGATATTACACACCTACGAAAATCGAACATACATTGGATATTACTCACCAACGGGTTTTGCTGGATATGACACACCAACAAGATGATTTCTTCAAATAAAATCAAGATTAAAATAAAAAAATCCAAAGTGTTCTAGACCAAGCTCATGGCTGGCCATATGTAGTTAAAGTAGCAATGCAAGGCCTTAACTTTGACATAAATGCTAGGTAGCCATGCAAGGCTCTACATAAATGACCTAAAAAAATAGCCAAAGTCATAAATAAGACAAAGTCGTAAAATGTGCCTTCGTTATGCGGACTTATCTTGAGACCTCGGATCAATAATTAGGTCACGGAAGTGAGTCACGGTCTCGTTAAAAACCCGTTGTTAGAAAACCCCGTGGGACAAAACCAATGAAGGGAAAAGAGTACATGCGAAACACTTACTCTAATTATCGATCGTTGCGAGTTGTGTTTCGGCTTGTAGTATGATGTGGATGTTGGAACTTCTTTGTGGACTCGAGCACTTGTCTTGAACTTGAACGGCTATGAGAAATCCCGACGATAGCCTCCTTGAGCTTCCTCACTTTAGCGCGGGTCACGGGACCTGCTTTTATGATCAAGGCTTCCTCCTCTCTAGCCCTAGCACGGGCCCAACGTCCTTCTTTCGGGTGGCATCCGCCTTTCTTCCTTTCGGTTCAGCTCTGGTCGCATCGTCTGCGCCACGGGTCGTGTCTTTGACAATGCATGTCGCGTCCTCCTCAGCGGGGGTCGCGTCCTCCTCAGCACGGGTCGCGTCCTCCTCAGCACGGGTCGCATCCTCCTCAGCACGGGTCGCATCCTCTTCAGCACGGGTCGTGTCCTCCTCAGCGTGGGTTACGTCTTCCTCATCATTGGTTACGTCCTTTTCATTCGCCTCGGTTCGGGTTGCGTCCTTGACTCGACGTTGTCCACATATCAGTGACTGACAGAGAGATTGACTGAGCTCTCTAGACCTTTCTCTTTAATTCTTTTTTGTTCTAGTTATTTCCTAAGATGTAGTTCCATAGGTTTGATTCGTGCTTTAGGCTAGAGTTTTGTGTCTTTGAACTCATCATATTTCATGAATGGATTTGTTGTTCTTTGGTTTTATGGTTTGATGCATGTTATATTCTTTCAATTCTTGAAAGGTACCCATGAATTTATTATCACATAGTATATTTCAGATGGAGACGTCAGAGTATATTATATCATATGCATTAGACAGATTGAATGATCATATCGAGAGGTAGATTAGTTGGTTAAGGATTGATGATATTGACAATAATTTATTCACATGTAATCCATAGATATCACGGTTTATATGGTGGATAGGAATTTACACTGTAAGGGCAGGTAGATTTAGTGATAGCACGTACGATATTTAAGTCGTTAGATGGAGACATCAATGAGTTATATACTAGAACAAGATTTGCACTATGAGAGCTCGTGAATCCGAATTTGCACTCAGAGAGTAAGTAGACCATATAGTTCCAGGAACAACAACAGCTTAAAATAATACAACATGATCCATTTCAAGATGATTAAATTCCTTGATAAGAACAAAGTTACAATTTTTATATCTTTAATGAGTTCATATACGTAAAAAAATTATCTAACGTAGAAACATCATCTCACTTGTATATATTTGTAATCTTAATTTATTTTACCTATTTATACTATATACATCTACATATTTTTTTTGGATTTCATTACCATAGTTTTTTTAAATCGGTATTTTAAATTCCTCTTAGTTCCTATATTCATCACGGTACTACAAGATCCATATCCTTGCAGAATATCTAGTGTATGTATAAATATTAAAATTTGATATGTTTTGATTGTCTAGACGCCACATCAAGTTTTTTAGGCATGGATGACATTATAGCCACTACTAAGGTTACATCTTAGGTTGTAGTTAGGTGCGGTTTGGGAGAATAACTTTTTTAGAATCCAATAGATGTGATGCCTCATACAGATAGCTTGCCACGAGGTAATCAAGGGATGTATAGGAAACTAGAGAATCTTTCTTACCCAAATATACCAAATTTAGAATCAACTAAGTATTGTCATGAATTTTCAAACGTAGTATACTTAGAGGATTTGTGCTTAGGTTTATTTTATTTTATTATTTAAAAACTTAGTTTCAAGTTTATATATATCCCTAATATTTGTCCCTATTCTTCGAATTATTGGGCACTTTATCATTTTGTTTGAGTTTGTGTAAAACATTTTCACTTAAACGACAACTAGTCATCTCGTTGGAGTGTGGCGACAATCATCACGTGTGATTGTTAGCCGTAGTTAGTCGTTCTCTTTACCCTTTTCAAATCATCATAATTCCATAATTTTTGAAAGAAAAGATAAGAGATACCGAAATTTCCAAATCCCGCATCTAAAAAAGTGAGAAAAAATTTTAAAAAATAAAATGAATGAAAATGCGAAGTCTCGCAAAGAAGAACAATTTGTGAAAAATATTTATCTCTTTCATCGAGCCTTACTTTAACCAATTGGACCAAGTTACTCCTTAGGGTAGCGGTAAATACACTCGAGAGATATGCTTGGTAGGATTTTTAGTTCGTTCTCTAAATATTTCTAGTGTTACTATAAATTCTACGACTTATAATCTTTCCATAAGTTAGATGACTCTATAGGAAACTAGTTCGATTTTGATCAAGAAAAATGTAGTTTAAGCGGGCATTAATGTTCTTCAAATTCTCCCTTAACTTGATTTTCCTTGTGCTCCCTTTATATAGTAATTCATTGATTATGTTTTTTTAGGGCGATAAAAAGTCAAGTTTGGAGGAGTTTGATCACACCAATTTTTCTCTATAATTTGTCATATGTTTTTTTACTTTGGAGTGTTATAGTTTTTTACGCCTTTTTTGATCATCTTGTGATCTTGTAGGCAATAGGGAGCACATTATGGAAAAACATGACAAAATTAAGCACGAAAATGAGCATCATAAACAAAATCATTGAAAACGTTTAAGAGGCTTCGGTACCTCTTGTGGTGTCCTTAATTCCACCCTTAACACCTCATCAACCACCATTATTCACCATCGACGAACGAATTCTTGAAGAGCTCCCTTAGGTCTGTCAAGAGATCCTCTACCTTCAACCATTATCATTCACTATCAACAGATGAATTTTTGAAGAGTGATCTTGGGTTAGTCAAGAAATCCTCCTCGACCCAAAAAAATCATACTTAAGTGATGGAGGTTAACGAATTCACCATACTAGTCTAAGATCCAACACCCGAGGTGTGTATCATTTTGGTATCAGAGTTTGGTTCAAGGACCATAGGCACACTTCTATCCTTTTAAATTCGTTTTATTTTACTAATCATTTTTTGGTTTTGTTTCTTGTTTAAAAAACCTAGAAAAGATGGCTGAACAAGGAGATAATTCTACACGCAACAACCAACTCGATGTGATTTTTCAAATGCTACAATGAATGGAGTAAAAAAATGAATCGTTGATAACACGTAAAGTGTATCGATTTTAGGCTAGATTTTAGTGTCATTTTCGCATACATTTCTTGGTTAGATTTACATTTCCGATATGATTCTTCGTTATATACCCCCGTTTTGTTGGTTTTCAGGTTTTAAGGCGACAAGGCCTAAACGAGCTTAAAAAGACGAATTCCTGATTAAAACCACACATTTGAAGACATAATTCACTCGAAGCCAAAATCAAGCCTCTGAACTCAACGGAACACCCGAGCAACGAGCGGAAAAGAGCAAAATCAAGGAATCAAGAGTGCCCACTCGGGCACTGAGGTCTACCCGCTCGGGCAAAACCTACGGGATTTATTTGCACACCTTGCACGACCCAGGCACAAAGGCAACATGATTGGGTAGCCATACCCGATCGGGCGCAATCAGGGTACCCGCTCGGGCGTTAATTCGTCCCAAAAATCCCCGAGAGTTTACATGACTCGGGCCGTTCAATCACACGATCGGGTGTTGATGCCCGATCGGGCAGGATGGAGTACACGACCGGGCGCGACTCTACACGACCGGGTAAAAGGTGTACCCGAGCGGGCCGCGTTTCTCGCAACAAAATAAATCTTGCATTCAAACGAGCTAATTTATAGGCCAGAACGGATCTAGAGCAATGGGGGCGACGTACAGGGCAAGGAAAGGCTTGGGAGACGCTGGAGAAGGAGAGAAGCATCAATCCACACATCGGTAACACAATAGGGAAGATCGAGGCATCGAGTTTCCTAGGGTTTATCATGTTTAGGGTTGTGTTATTTCCTTTGTCTGTAATCTCCATGAGTGAGTAGGTTCCCAACTATGGGTTAGGGATATCGGATTGTAACGGATGTACAATTTTATGCGTAAAAGCTTAGATCTATTGCATTTATCTTGATATTCGGTTCTGCAATCAACACCGTAAACGTCTTATACTAGTTCTACCCGCTTAGTAACATAGGAATTCAGACCTTGCTGAAAGGTTAAATGATGAATCCGGAACTGTTGAGTTGTAGGTTAAGTTCGATTAATGAGAATCTGACCGGTCGGTTAATCGACTTAGGAATTAGGATTGCGTTCGTAAAGCTGCCATAGTACGGGTTAATCACTGCTGGAAGATAGGGTTGCATGACGTGTGAAAACACGAGTTATAAATTATCCTAGACCACTTCACCGCAAGTATACGGATCGTGTAGTACCAGCGTCGATCTCTAGGGACTAAAGCAGCCAAAAACTAAGAAAAAAACTAAACTAAGACGAATAGAAATAGATGAGGATATGGTCCTAAATTTCTAAAACTAACCTAAGTGGTGAAAACGATACTAGGTTGGGGTGAACTCAGATATGACGATTACTACGGGTGTCGGGGTACCGGGAATCATATGGATGAAGCAACTAAGGATCATAGATCTATCGACTTATCTTGACAACGAGAAATTCATGCCCTAAGGTGAGGAGTGATTCTTCCGAGCCTAAACCTCCTAACCATGAGTACGTGCAACCCTACCTTCCAGCAGTGATTAACCCGTACCATGGTAGCTTTACGAATGCAATCATTATTCCTAAGACGACTAACCGACCGGTCAGATTCTCATTAGTCGATCTTAACCTATAACTTAACAGGTCCGGATTCATTCTTTAACCTTCCAGCAAAGTCCGAAATCCTATGTTACTGAGCGGGCAGCACTAGCGTAAGAGTGATAATGTTAAGCGTAGAAACGATAATCAAGAATAAATCAATAAATCTAAGCATTAACGCAAATCATTGTTCATCCATTACAATCCGATATCTGTACCCGTAGTTGGGACTTTACTCACTCATGGAGAATACAAAAGAAGAAGATAACATAATCCTAAACATGATAGACTCTAGGAAATTCGATGCCTCGACCTTCCCTATCGTGTTACCCACGTAAGGATTGATGCTTCTCCTCTTCTCCAACGTCTCCCGAGCATTTCCAGATGTTTTCCCAGCCTTTCCTTGCCCTGTACGTCGCCCCCTTTGCTCTAGATCCCTTCTGTTCTATAAAATAGGTCGTTTGAATGCAAGATCTAGGTTGTTGAGAAATACACGGCCCTCTCGGGCATCACCATTACCCAGTCGTGCAGAGGCGCGCCCGGTCGTGTTCCTTCATAATGCCCGATCGGGCATCAGCACCCGATCACATGGTTGAGCGGCCGAGTCGTGCAAACTTTCGGGGAATTTGGGATGAATAAATGCCCGAGCGGGTATACGTCTTGCGCCCGATCGGGTAAGACTACTCGATCTCGTTGCCTTTGTGCCCGGTTCGTGCAAGGTGTGCGGATAAAACCCTGTAGGTTTTACCCGAGCGGGTGGACTATGGTGCCCGACCGGGCACCCTTGTTGTCTTGAATATTCTCTTTTCCGCTCGATGCTCGGGTGTTCCTTTGGGTTCTAAGGCTTGATCTTGGCTCTGAGTGGATTTATCTTCAAAGCACGTGGTTTTGTTCAGGAATCCGTCTTTTTAAGCTCATTTAGGCCTTGTCGCCTAAAAACCTAAAAACCAACAAAACGGGTGTATGTAACTCATAATCATATCGGATATGTAAACCTATCTATGAAATATATGCGAAAATGGCACTAAAACCTATCCTAAAATTGATACACTTTCAGTGTTAACAATCTCCCCCAGACCTAAACCTTTGTTTGTCCTCAAACAAAACTAAAGTCTAGTACAAGAAGAGTCTAATAACGATGGATACTAGCTCAAAAATATCGAAGGGTTAGTCATTTCGCAAATCAACGCGTCACATGGATATGAGCCTAAGCATACCGAGTATAGCCTTATATCTACCGAAAGTGTTGAGCCATGAAATCCTAACCCTAGATAACGTCTAAGTAATCTCCATACCTATTTCCCTAAGCTTTTGATATCATTCAAATCGCTTCTTCTCGTTCTTGTGCATTTTTTTTCTTTTCGGTACTTAGATCCATGCTTTGTTCCTAGGACGTCGAAGTCGAAGAGGGACGGCTTTCTACTTAGACTCAGGCTGCCTATGGCACACTCATAAGGTTGCGCGATCTTAGCGGAGTGAAGAGGTGTGTTATTGAAGATCTTATATTTTTCTTTTTTTTCGATTTTTTCTTTTCTTGATTACGCAACACTCTAACCCTTAGGACGTAGAAAAGCGCCTCTACCCACCACTTAGACCCGAACCATCGAATATCGATGTACTCATGTCAATCCTAACTCGGAATAGCGAAAAACTTATCCTAGATGACAGCGGAGTATAAGCATGTGGAATCTAACTCGTGAACGCTAAAAGTATCAACAAAGCTAAGCTAGACGGTATATACGGAGATATGACTACTTGGTATTGAAATCTAAGGAGTTAATTCAACTAGATAAGGGTTTCAAACACAACTGCTTGACTAATCGGTATCAAAAAGGCTTCTAAGCAAACCTAGACCATTATCCACGATTCAACAAAGTCGCAAAACATGACTAAACTCGAAAAAAATTTCACTAGATATCCATCCTATTCCTAAACCTAATCCAAAATCTAATCCTAAGTGCAAATTTGTCGCTCTCAATACACATCCGTATCACAAAATGAAAGAGTACCCCCCCCCAGACCTGAACGGAACACAATCCCGGTGTTCGAGACTTATGAGGGATCTCCGCATGCTAAAAATTCGAGAAAATAGAAAAAGGAATGCGAATACACCTAGTGTGTGTGTGTGTGTGGCTTTCTCGAATAGTGATACATCTGGATGTAGTGACTCTTGTGCTCTAGTGCATGTGTTAGCGTGAAAGACCTGAAATAAAACCATTCAATGCAAGAGAATAGAACAAAGAGCACTAAATAAGTGAGTCTGAAAGAGCGTACATGATAACTAAAACTAAAAACAAGAAAACGATAAAAAGAGGTCCATAAAGATAAAAAGAAAAAGAAATAAAGGAAAAAGGAAAAAAATGATCTAATCCTCATCCGCTCCATCGCGGGTGGCCGGTAGGTCCGCTGGCTCCGCTGATGCTCCTTCCCCAGGTGGGAAGTAGAATGACTCCAGCTCGTATGGGATGTGAGGACTGTACGGGATGGCTCTATTATGATAATCCTGCGGGATCGGAATGTAAGGCTCCTGGTAGTGCTGCATACTGAGCCGCTGAAATCGCCGTACGGACTTTGTGAGGTAGTAGGTATGCTGGATGGATTGCTCCTGTAATCACTACTGCTCTGCATACCTCGCAGCCTCTATATCGTGCCTCGCTGCCTCCATGTCGTACCTCTGCTCTGTCATGAATGACTGGTACCTGGTCTCCTCCGCTACGTACCTGAGGGCGTCGGAGACTCCTTCCATCGAAGGGAAGTCAGAGCGGCGGTGAGGATACTCTGGGCGCGCACGTGAATGTGTGGAGTGTCGGCTGCGCTGCCTCGACATGGACGGTCCTGGTGCTGTGGCAGGAGGTGGATCCACCTCTGCTAGCCTCGGACCGATGTGTCCGATGGCTGGATCGATCCTAAATCGGGATCCCTCCTCGTCTAGACCCGGCACCTCAATCTCGCTTAGGTCGACTTCCAAGTTGCGACCATGCTCGTCCTTATAGCACCAGATGACGTTGTACCTCTCCAATGTAATCGCTCTTTGGTTGCGCAAGTTCTGAAGGTTCAACTCTGGTTCTTCGTCGATCTTGTCCTCGGTCAGGATGCCAAGGTTGATCTCGACTCTCCGTGCGATTATCGTGACAATGCCACCGCACATGATCTTCGTGTCCGTGCTACTCTTCTCGGTGGCTATGTCGAGAAAATGCCTCATCACCAACAACGCCAGGTCGACGTTCAGGATGTCCCACTCGTCGAGCTCAAAACCCGACTGCACCACCCGCCTCAGGTAGGCCAACTCGATGTGGTTGACACCACCTTGCGCTCCCTTTACTAGTATGGATGAAACTAGGAAGTAGTGAAAATATCTCAATGCGGGGTGGCGTATGTGGCTCGCCTTCGACCTCGTCGAGTACTCTCCGTACGCTATCTGGGCCAAGAATTCTGGTTGACGGCTCCGGTTATGCTCTAGCATCTTCGTGAAATTGCAGTGCGGAACGTCAAGGATCGTCGCGAACTGCCTCGTGGTGAGCCGGTAGTTCTATCCCAGCAGGCGGAACTCCATGAAAGCTCTCTCCTGATCTCCGGATTCGGGAAAGAAAGCAGCGTACGAAGCGAGGAACTCAGCCGTCAAGTTGCGGTATGTATACTCTTGTGCGTCCCTTAGTCTCTTCCAATCCAGCGTGTTGAAGATGTCGTCTATATATGCTTCTATGTGGAGGGCGGTCATCGCTTCGGCTGATAGGAAGCGGGACGGGAAGATCCGCGGCTGAAGTTCCGTGAACTTCTGCTTCTGACCGGATAAGAATGTCGTAGTCCGGTAGCTGTACTATTGGTGGGAGGTGGTGATAGGCATGTACGGCGTCAATTCTGTAATCACATCCGACCTCGCTGGCCATCCTTGCTCTGGGTCATACGCGTCAGATCGACGCCTCTTCGAACTCTGGAATATCTTAGGGGCCATCTGCAAAACAATCGAAAGACAAAAATAGCAATCGGCTCGGTTCTACAAGGTGCTCGATCGGGTACAAGGTGTTGCCCGGTCGGGTGACTAATGGTCGAATTACCCCCATGGGTAGTGCCCGACTCGGGTGGAAACACCGCCCGATCGGGTGAATGCCTAGGTCGTCCGATCGGGTGCTATACCTAGCCCGATCGGGTAGATCACGAAATCGCGACCTGCAGTTCACGAATCGTAATTCAATCGGCCAATTTACCCTAAATCTTCCTAAACAAACCTAGATCTAACCCATAGCAGTCCTAATTGCAAAATAATTCATGAATTTACCTGGAATCCGTGATGAGAATGAGGAAATTTCAGTTTTTGAGAGAGGGGAGAAGAATTTCCGAGTAACCGAGTTCCAATCTCGTGACGGTGAAACGGCGGCGGCACACAGTGGCTCCGGCGACTAGACTTCGGCGTGAGAGGGTCGTAAATGGAGAGAGCACGACCGGGTATGGATTGTGTGAAGTGAATGGCCACTCGGGTTACTCGAAATATAACTTACCGTGCAGAAGTTACGGTGCCCGATCGGGTACCCTATGCTGCCCGATTGGGTACCCTATGCTGCCCAAACGGGTACCCTATGCTGCCCGATCGGGTACTCTCCCGTGATGACCTACCCGCTCCGGGCCGGGATCGGGTGTTGCTGCAAAACCGAGAAAATGAACGAGGAAAACATATGCAACAAAAACCGATAGATCACTAGGTTCCTAGATCCTAGAAAATTGTCCAAAACTTAATAAAAATGAAAAAGAGGTCCGAAAATATGAAAATAAAACGACTAAAGGATATGGGGCTCGGGTTGCCTCCCGAGAAGCGCTTGTTTAAGGTCGCGAGTCTGACCAAAGTGTGCTACTCATCAGGTGGACGTCCTCGATGTCGTCTTGTCTGTAGCGTTTCGCATGCAATATGTGCTCGATACGGTGTGGCATGCGAAATTACTGAATTCCTTGCACGATCGGTGTTGTCGACCCTAAGATCGGTCATGATGCTCTCTATGTTCGGTGCTAGATCGTGTTGTCTAAACATTCTGGTTAAGCTGCTCCTAAGTCCGGTTGAGTACTCCATGTAACCGGTTAGGCGTTTGCCATTCGTTTCCTTCAGCTTTTCCAGAGATGTTACGCGTGAGAGCCTTTCGGGTGAAGGCTTCATCTTTACCTTGGGAGCTTTGTCGATGTCCCAATTATGAGCTGGACGTTTTGTGTGGCTTCTTGGCATCTTGGTATCATGTGTGTACTGATCTGCTCCACATTTAGCTTGGGTTGTGTGGAAGTCTCCATTGGGGGATTCCTTTTTCCTTTCGTTGTTGGGCGGCTTGGTTGGAACCTTGAAGCTACCTTCCCCAACCGCTACGCGATTCAGATCTAAGGAATCCCTAATCTGAACTTCCTCACAAGTTTCCTCGGCTAAACCTTCAAAGATGCCTTCGGGGAACACGAAATCGATAGGGCATGGTTGCTTAATCGTGTCCACCAAACTGAATTCTTCTTCTACCTCGGATATCTTCACGTGTTCATCAATGTCCGTAGCCTCATCTGTTGTCGTGTTGGATTCATCTTCCTTTTCAATCAAGGATGGACTTGGTTGATCTACCGTCTCACAATCTCTTAGGTATATCTCGCTGACATGTTCACGAGGATTTAATTTTGAACTTTCCGATGCAACCTCTTGTGGTTGCGATGCCCATGTGCCAACTCTGAAGCTTGCGCACCCAATGGTCCAAATAAATCGCCTATCTGGTCATTTGAGCTTTCTTGTTCCGCCTCCACTCCCATAAACAAGTTGTTTAGATTCTCAATCAGTTCGAGGAGGTAGTTGTACGTGGCGGGATAATCGAGGGCTGCTACGGATTGCGTTGAGTATGGTTGAGGCACATATGGCTGATAGCTCTGGGTTTGGGGTTCCGTCCATGGCTGGAAATTACCAAACGGTTGTTGTGCATTCACCATACTCTCGGTATTCCTATACGGGATGTATGTGTGATCGCTCCATTCGTGATTGTACGTATTCCCGTAAGGTTGAGCGTAGCTGTCGTAGATCTCCTCTTCATACCCTTAAGCGTTTTGTTCCCATGATTGCTCTAAGTGTTGCGGGTGGTATAAGTCGGAGAGCATACGTCGAGTCTCGGAAAGTTAATGCCTCAATTCAGCTATGTCGGCACCCAAAGAATTGAAGTCGTCCATGTTACATCGCAAGATAAAGGACATCAAATTCAATTAAGCTCTGTGAGGTAAATAAATTTTTTTTTTCGTTTTTTGACTCCATTAAAGAAAAGAAAAACAAAAGCAAAAACAAAAATACGAAAAACAAAAGAAGACTCCGGAAAGGACTAGATCTTAATCTAGCTAATTCCTAGTCTAGGCCGTTATTAGTCCCGACAATGGCGCCAAAAACTTGACGTGTGGAAACACGAGTTATAAATTATCCTATACCACTTCACCGCAAGTATACGGATCGTGTAGTACCAGGGTCGATCTCTATGGACTAAAGCAGCCAAAAACTAAGAATAAAACTAAACTAAGACGAATAGAAATAGATGAGGATATGGTCCTAAATTTCTAAAACTAACCTAAGTGGTGACAACGATACTAGGTTGGGGTGAACTCGGATATGACGAACACTACGGGTGTCGGGATACCGAGAATCGTATGGATGAAACAACTAAGGATCATAGATCTATCGACTTATCTTGACAACGGGAAATTCATGCCCTAAGGTGAGGAGTGATTCTTCCGAGCCTAAACCTCCTAACCATGAGTACGTGCAACCCTACCTTCCAGCAGTGATTAACCCGTACCATGGCAGCTTTACGAACGCAATCATTATTCCTAAGACGACTAACCAACCGGTCAGATTCTCATTAGCCGAACTTAACCTACAATTTAACAGGTCTAGATTCATTCTTTAACCTTCCAGCAAAGTCCGAAATCCTATGTTATTGAGCGGGCAGCACTAGTGTAAGAGTGATAATGTTAAGCGTAGAACCGATAATCAAGAATAAATCAATAAATCTAAGCATTAACGCAAATCATTGTTCATCCATTACAATCCGATGTCCGTACCCGTAGTTGGTACTTTACTCACTCATGGAGAATACAAAAGACGAAGATAACATAATCCTAAACATGATAGACTCTAGGAAATTCGATGCCTCGACCTTCCCTATTGTGTTACCGACGTAAGGATTGATGCTTCTCCTCTTCTCCAACGTCTCCGGAGCCTTTCCAGATGTTTTCCTAGCCTTTCCTTGCCCTGTACGTCCCCCCCTTTGCTCTAGATCCCTTCTGTTCTATAAAATAGGTCGTTTGAATGCAAGATCTAGGTTGTTGCAAAATACACGGCCCGCTCGGGCATCACCGTTACCTGGTCGTGCAGAGGCGCGCCCGGTCGTGTTCCTTCATAATGCCCGATCGGGCATCAGCACCCGAATCGCGTGGTTGAGCAGCCCGTGGTTGAGCGGGTATACGTCTTGCGCCTGATCGGGTAAGGCTACCCGATCTCGTTGCCTTTGTGCCCGGGTCGTGCAAGGTGTGCGGATAAAACCCCGTAGGTTTTACCCGAGCGGGTGGACTATGCTGCCCGACCGGGCGCCCTTGTTGTCTTGAATATTCTCTTTTCCGCTCGATGCTCGGGTGTTCCTTTGGGTTCTAAGGCTTGATCTTGGCTCTGAGTGGATTTATCTTCAAAGCACGTAATTTTGTTCAGGAATCCGTCTTTTTAAGCTCATTTCGGCCTTGTCGCCTAAAAACCTGAAAACCAACAAAACGGGTGTATGTAACTCATAATCATATCGGATATGTAAACCTATCTATGAAATATATGCGAAAATGGCACTAAAACCTATCCTAAAATTGATACACTTTCAGTGTTATCATTGCACGTATTCATGGTTAGGAGGTTTAGGCTCGGAAGAATCACTCCTCACCTTAGAGCATGAATTTCCCATTATCAAGATAATTCGATAGGTTTATGATCTTTAGTTGTTACATCCATACAATTCCTGGTATCCCGACACCCGTAGTGTTCGTCATATCCAAGTTTTCCCCAACGTACCATTGTTGCCACCACTTAGCTTAGTTCTTTAGATATTTCGCACCACGCCTTCATCTACTTCCCTTCGTCTTAGTTTAGTAATATTCTTAGGATAAGGCTGCATTAGTCCCTAGAGATCGACCCTGGTACTACACGATCCGTATACTTTCGGTGAAGTGGTCTAGGAAATATATTGCTTGAGTTTCCGCACATCAAGTTTTTGGCGCCGTTGCCGGGGACTAATAACGGCCTAGACTAGGGATTAGCTAGATTAAGATCTTGTCCTTTCCGGAATCTTCTTTTGTTTTTCGCATTTTCTTTTCGTTTTGTTTTTATTGAGTCTATTCTATCTACCGCGGATTTACACTTTGGTGTTATGTTTCTTGTTGTGCAGGAGCCTTGTATGAGAAGCTCTACTCAGAAGCTCCTCATTTACGATCCCGAGGTTGAACGCACTTTAAGGAGCCTACGCAAGAAGAGAAGGATTGGAACAGCGGATTCCGAATCCGAGGTAGAAAGAGCGAGCAATCACGAGACATACGCCTCTGAGGAGGAAGAAACCCATAGTGCAAGCAGCGGAGAGGACAACGCAAGTAATCCCGACATGGATGCTTATGAGACTTACGGAGCCTACACCGCTCCGAAGTACACGCAGTTACTTTCGTGCATGACCCGCACGATCAATAACCAGGTTGAGCTACAACCGGCCTTCATACAAATGCTCAACAATTCGGCCTATAGAGGAATGGAGAACGAAGATCCGAACTCCCATCTTACGGACTTCAAGATGCTTTGCAGCACTACCAAGGTTGGAACGGGAGTTACTCGGGAGGATCTCTACTTGATGGCGTTCCCTTTTCACTCAAGGATGCGGCGCAACGTTGGTTGTTCAACTTGCCAGCTGCATCAATCACGTCGTGGGAGGAGCAACGGTTCATGCAACAATTCTTCCCGGATCATAGAATGCTTCTCGGCAAGAGTCGCATTAATTCTTTCTTGCAAGAAAGAGGCGAGACGTTACACGA